>CM062819.1:1481489208-1481900110 GCA_031772625.1 Pinus tabuliformis | reverse complement strand
TCCGTTGCAACTAATTTCCTTTTAAAAATAATTGACCTTTAATTTTTAAATATTTATTAATAAACATTATTTTGATCCCGGTCCATTAGTCAATATTAACGTTGGTCAAACTAGCCGATGGTAGGCTTGCTCGGTTTATATAACATTTAAGCTGGATCTGTTTCTTCAACTTGTCCTGACGATGAACCACACTGGCGGTTCGAAACGCGTCGACAAATAGATTCCCATGTGATTTTCGCCGAAATCTTTCTCTAACTTGATATGGATCACAGAAGCCTAAACTCTAGAATTGTTTATATTGTTTTGATTATTTAGATTTGACCAAAATCTTATTTTTAGATTTTCATTTAGTTATTTAATTAATTAATAATAAATATATAAAAATTTGACTATTTATTATTTTTAAGTTTTATATAAGTTTGACTATTTATTATTTTTAAGTTTTTAGAATTAATTATTTCGATTATTTAAGTTTGACCCAATATTATTTTTATTTTAGTGTTTGGATTATTTAAGTTTGACCCAATATATATCTATTTAAGTTTGATCATTTATTATTTTTATTTATTTCTAAGTTTTTGGAATTAATTTGTTTTGATTATTTAAGTTTGACTCAAATATTTTTTTTTTTTTTATTATATTATTATATGATTTTATGAATTGTTTTATTGTTTTGATTATTAGATTTGACCAAAATCTATTTTTAGATTTCATTTCATTAAAATTTTCCTTTTGATTAATTATTTTTCTTTATTCAATATTAACAATTATTTCTTTATATTAAAATATTATTTATTTAGTCAAATCTAATATAAGAGTTAAAACTTTTCTCTTCATCTATTTAACTTATGCAAAATTTTGTGTCTTTCATTCTTGTCTATTTCTTATTGCAAAATTTTGTTCTTCATCTTGTCTTGATGAACCACACTTTCCAAATCTCATGATGTGATTTTTACCTAAAGTTTTCTTACTTTTCATATTTTATTTGTATTTTACAAATTTTTTTAAATGTCATATCTCAAAACTATATTAAGTATTGAAGAAATTACACATGGTAGTTGGGACAATCTAGCTGAGAAAGTAGTATAGATTAAGTAGAATTTTAAGGTAGCGTAGGAAAATTATGCAAAAGTGTTATGCAAAGAAAGGAAAGACATCCAAAGGATTTAAAGTGGGAGAGCATGCATTTTTGAAAGTGAAGTTGATGAAGATGTCTAGAGAGAAAGATAATAATTATTAATGTGGTTGATCATCCTTTCTTCGGGGCTGAGGTGACGGAGGACGAGAGCAAGGGTTTTGAATAGGGAGCAAAGGGTGCGAGTTGGTAACAATGGAGGGGCGAGGAGGGGGAGCTCCACTCCCTCCTACAGTTAGGTAGTAGTGGACAGAAACAAGGAGGCAGGTCCGAATCGAGACAAAAAGCCAATGGAGGCAGAAACGGGAAAATAAGTAAAAAAATGCCAGAAAATAGCGTACAGCATTAACAAGAGGAGCGTCATGAGGAAGTCAAAAAAGGGAAGAAGACAGGTGACAGTAGTCAGAGAACTGAGCAAAAGACTGTGACTGGACCCTGTAAACCTAGGTCAACTATCAAACCCCAGGTTGTCCTAAGTGATCCGGGCGACAGGCGCACAGAGATCACATGGCGACATATGAGGTCATTTGCAAATTTATGGGGATATGGCAAACGGAGAAGGCTTTTGTACACTTGGATAAGGAATTATTGGAAGCCAAAGGAGAAATAACCCTTCATCTTGGGTACAAGGGTTTCTTCACAGTGGTTTTTCACAAACCTAGAAGATAAAGACCGAGTGTTCGAAGGGGGACCATACTTCTATGCTGCTGCAGGACTTTACATGCGACCATGGGTGATGAAGTTTGTCCCGGAGCGAGAAACATTCACCTCGGTACCAGGTATGGATTAGACTCTACTCCCTACCTTTAGATTATTGGCTGCCAAAATCCTTAAAAGCCATAGGCAATAAATTAGGTCATTTTATAAAAATATCAGATGCGACTCTGCGAGGAAAATACACCTCCTTTGCCCGTATATGCGTAGAGATGGACCTATCAGGAGCACTTCTGGATGAAGTCATTCTAGAAGTTTATGATGAAGAATGGGTGCAGGTGGTGGACTACGAACATGTCCCATTCAGATGTCGCAGATGTCATGAGCACGGGCACCTCTTTAGAGACTGCCCATTAAACAAAATGGAGAACAGTAATAAAACCAACACGAGCAAAGATCCCGAAGGCTTTACCAAGGTGGGAGGCAAAGGGAAAGGAGGGAAAAAGTACCAGAAGAAAACCAGTGAGGATAAGCAACCAAGTCACAACAGCTTCAAGATTTTAGAAGAAGAAGGTGGGAACAAGGGGACGGAACAGGTACTGGAGGATAATCCTGCAGAGAAGGAAAAAGATGATAGCATGGAGGAAATAACTGCAAACAACAAACTGAAGGAGGATCTGCCAAGCACCATGGAACTTGACAAAGACCATGAGATTACCCCAAGCGAGGTTGGAACGGAGGACCATGATCTGCAGGAAATTCTTGAAAGGGAGAATCTCGATCTAGAAAAGTTCCTGGAGCAGGGCACCACCAAAGGGGTGGATTCTCTACCACAAGAGGAGTTTGACAGAGTGCAACAACTCTTCCCATGGAGATCTCAAACAAAGGGCGCTGGAGTCAAAAGAAATCATGATAGCCAGGAAAACAGAGGGGTGAGAATGATGGAGGTAACACAGGGACACCCGTTTTAAAAACCCAGGCAGGAAAAGAGGAAGGAAAAGACAGAATGAGTTGCTGATAGAGTGTGGGAAACTCATGATAAACTCAGGTAAGATGAAAGATCTTACTAGTTACTCATTTACAAATCTTTCTTAATGAAACTCACAACCTGGAATATTAGGGGTCTAGGAAGTAAAAGGAAACAAAGGAATCTTAGCAATAGGATTAAAGAGGAAAAACCTGATATGGTATTCATCCAGGAAACAAAATTAACTATAAAAAAATAAGAGAGATACATAGCAAATGGCTAATCAAGTATGAATATCTAGAAGTTAAAGCAGACAACACAACAGGAGGGATTCTAACACTTTGGAACCCCCAGAAACTAGAAATCCTGGATGTTGAAGCATCCAGGAACTACCTTTCAATGGTGATCCAACCTTTGGGTGACAAGGAAGTCTATTTGATCACAAATGTCTACGGTCCACAAAGACTGGAAGACAAACTCAGGCTTCTTATTTCTCTGGAGGAGCTTAGAGAGAGATATCCTGTCATGCCCTGGATTTTGGGAGGGGACTTTAATATGATCAGATCTCTTTCAAAAAAAAAAAGGTGGTACCAGAACACTAGGTAGAGACTCTATTGCCTTCCAGAACTTCCTAAACGACATGAAGCTAGTGGACACGGAAACTAAAAATGGTACCTTCACCTGGAACAATAAGCGGGGAGGGGCCTCTCAAGTAGCCTCTAAACTAGACAGATTTATAATCTCTGAGGACCTCATCCTCACAGGCCTTGACATGTCTGCCTTCATCCTCCCTTTTGGAGGCTCGGATCACTGGCCTATCCAACTGGAAGCCTCTTTTATAGGCACTTCGAGAAACAGACCTTTCAGGTTTGAAAATGTTTGGCTCACCCACCCTGACTTCATCAACAATATTGGAAGATGGTGGGCGGAAGATATACCCGTCCAGGGAACGAATATGTTCCTTCTACATCAGAGACTGAAACATATCAAACGTAGGCTCAAAGATTGGAACAAAAATGAGTTTGGCAATATTTTCAAAGCCAAAAAAGAAGTGGAACAGAAATTGTAGGGCATCAATCAGATCCTCATAATAGATGGCTTTACCGAGGAAAGGAAATTACAAGCTGACTCTCTTCAACAGGAATGGGAGGACAGATGCCAGCAAGAGGAGATTTTCTGGAGATAGAAATCAAGAGTGCAATGGCTTAAGGAAGGGGAAAGAAATACAAATTTTTTTCATAAGTCAACTGTGGAGCACAGGGCTCATAACAGGATTTCAAAACTCAGAGATACTCAAGGAAATCAGCTCAGCACCCATAAAGAAATAGAATCTGCTCTGGTACATCATTTCCAAATCATAGCAGAGGAACCTCTCATAGACAGATCAAATTTCATCAACAACTTCACAAAGCACATTCCAAAGCTTGTAACTAGAGAAGACAATTACAATCTGAACAGGCCAGTGACTGAAGAGGAGGTCAGTGAGGTCATTAAAGAGATGCAAAATGGGAAAGCTCCAGGCCCAGATGGGTTCAATGTAGACTTCTTCAAAGCATGCTGGGAAATAGTCAAACAAGATATCCTTGATGTGGTGGAGGACTCGAGAAAATCCAAAAATGTTTTGAGGGCACTTAATGCCTCTTTCATAACTCTGATTCCAAAGCAGGAAAAAGCTATGACACCAGACAAATTCAGACCCATAGCTTTATGCAATGTGGTGTACAAAATTATATCCAAAGTAATTGCAAACAGGCTCAAGCCACTTCTTCCAACTCTGGTGTCTGAGGAGCAAACTAGATATGTGGAAGGAAGAAAAATTCTAATAAATGACATCATTCAAGCACATGAGGTGGTACATTCTCTCAAGAGTAATAAGCAAGCAGGTATGATCATACAACTTGACCTAGCGAAAGCTTATGATAAGCTAAGCTGGGCTTATATCAGGGAAGTACTAAAAGCGTATGGCTTTGAGCACAACTGGATAAGATGGGTAATGGCCCTTGTCAGCACAACTAGTTTTTCATTACTGCTTAATGGCTCACCATCCAGACCCTTTAGGCCTTCGAGAGGCCTCAGACAAGGAGATCCTCTCTCCCCCTTCCTCTTTATTCTTATGATGGAAGGTTTAGGCAATGCGATCAAATCAGCCAAGGTAGAAGGCAAAATCCAGGGTCTCAAACTCACCCGGAATGGAGATGCCTTGACTCACCAACAATTTGTGGATGACACTATGCTGCAAGGTACACCCACGGTCAAGGAAGCTAAAGCTTTCAAACAAATTCTGAATGACTTTGCCATGGCTGCTGGAACAGAGGTAAGCCTTGCCAAATCCAAGATTTTATTTTTAATACTGATATTGCTATTCAGAGAAACCTCACCCTAATTCTTGGCTTCCAAAGAGAACAACTACCCTCCAAATATCTGGGAATACCTCTGACGGACAAACCTATGAGCAAGGAGGTTTGGAAACCAGTAATCAATAAACTCCAGGACAAAGTCAGAGATGGACAAGTAGATCTTTGAATGTAGTGGGAAGGCTAGTGCTAAGAAAAGTTGTCCTACAAACATCTTCATGTTATCAGCTCTTCTTGCTCTAAAGGAGTTTTGCAACTCCTCCGGAATATCCAAAGCGAATTTCTCTGGGGCAAAGGGGAAGAGAAAAAGAAATGGGCTTTGGTCGCATGGGATAAGATCTGTAAACCTAAGAACCATGGAGGACTGGGACTTCATGACCCTGAAACCCTAAGCAAAGTTTCAGGTGCAAAACTATGGTGGAGATGGCTAAAGGAATCGGTAACCCCATGGGCCAAGATCTGGAAACAAAAGTATGCAAATAATTGGCAAGAAAGAGATCACATTCGAATGTCTGGACTCATCAAGGGTTCCCACATCTGGAACAATGCCTGGGAGAATAGAGAAATTGTACAGAAGCACAGTTTCTGGGAAATCAGAGATGGTAACCTAGCTTGGTTTTGGGAGGACAACTGGCAGCAGGAACCTAACCTGTTAAGAGAAGAACTAGATGATCTCAAGAATGACACTAATAGTTAAGGTCTTCTCAGAGTAAGTGATTATGGGATCAGGCGAGGAGCAAAGGAAAATGGAGAACCTGGAAGGATCTGACATACAGTGAAGAGACCCCTTTGAAAGCCCAGGCTGATGCTCTTGCTGAGATATTGAAACAGAGAAATATTTTGACATCAACATTGCCTGACCAACTGAGATGGGGAAGAAACAACGAAGGCAACTTCAACCTCAAAGAAGCCAAGAGAGTGGCCCTTGGGCTCGACTTTCCTAACCCTGATAAGGCATGGAAGGAACTATGGCAGAGCCCGCACTGGATGAAAATCAAACTGTTCATGTGGTTGGTGCAACATAAAAAAATCCTGACTTGGGAAAACCTTCAGAAAAGAGGTGTAGTCGGTCCATCTAGATGCCATTTGTGTGAATCACAAGAAGAAACTATGGATCACCTTCTCAACCTCTGTCATTTCACCTCTTCCTTGTGGAATTGGGTAGCTTCAATCTTCAGACAAACGGATAAGGACAACTTCAGTATCACTGACACTTTGAAGAACTGGAGGAAAAACTTCTCAGATAATGAAATAATCAACAAAGCTTGGACTCTGGTTCCAGGCTTTTTAATCTGGAATGTCTGGAAAGAGTGCAACAATAGGATTTTCAAGAACAAAATTGGCTCATCCCAGAGCATCATAGCTCAGATCATTAGACAACTCAAAGAGACTATGGGAACACTCATAAAAAAACCCCCCGAGAACCCACCTCAAGGCCAGGATGCCAAATACTACTGCATTTGGGTCTACAACTGCCTTTCCCCAAGGAATAAGCAAGACTATAAGGCATACAATAATGGAGAAGGACTTCTGGCAACCTCCTCCCCCTGGTTTTTTGAAATTTAATATAGATGGTGCCTCTAAAGGAAATCCTGGGGCAACTGGTTATGGTGGAGTCATAAGAGATGAGCAGGGTAACATAAAAGTTATCTTTCATAGTCATTTGGGGAAGGCAACTAACAATATGGCGGAGCTCATGGCCTTAGAGCAATGCCTGGAAATCTTGATGGAAACAAATTTACATAATGCCATCATTGAGGCTGATTCCGAATTGATAATCAATTCAGTCAAGAAGATATGCAATGGTACTGCACCAGAAAGAGTGTCGAAACACTGGAGGTTACTACAAGTCTACCAACGCATACAATCACACCTAAGAACACTGAGAATCCTCAATTTTGTCATGTGCAAAAACAACCAATAGATTACCTGATCGTCTGGCGAATGAAGGAGTATTCTATTCAAGAAACAATCGAAGATATGAATGGATGATGATGCCAGCAGGGAAATTGCATAAGACTGTCTAAATAAGGCTACTAAAGACAGGGAGCACTTTCAAGATATGAGAAATAAGAAGAGAGAGGACCAATGGAATCAGCAGGTAGTGGACCAAGCCAAGGAAGGAGCGAGTGATAGAATGCAGGCAAGTTGGCAGGAGGCGGAATTGTGCATTTCAGGTGTATTTATGCACGTGAGATACCTTTTAAATGGATCCGAAAGATTATAGAGCGGAACCTATTTAATCTTCGGGCCGGGAAGAAACTGTAAAGAGTGTGCATGTCGATGAGATCGCCAAGTATTTTTTCATCCCATGGATTTCGGGAGGTAAATTGCATGTTTGTTAACTCTCATTTCGGACCCGAAATTTTATGCATGGTGGCTTAGTAATACTTCGGGTCCGTATGTCAGGCTAAAGCATGAGCAGGTTGGAGTCATCACTTTTTAGCTCCCCCATCTTATGGATTTCGGGCGAAGAACTTGATCGAAGGTTAATACTTCAATCAGACCCGAAATTGTTTAGGGCGGTGGCTTATAATTGATTTCGGGTCCGTATGTTGGCATATTATACGGACAAGGTTTCGTCCCGAAATCATTCAGGGACATTGGATCATAGAGGGCGGAATCGAACGGTCTTCAAGTGGGGAAGATAAGCGAAGGTTAAAGATGTGCTTGGGTAATGTAATGGGCCTTCGGATTTTTGGGCCCTCCCTCATGGGCATCTATTTTTATGTGGCTTGAGAGGGGATTCCCTCATTTTCTCCTCCTGGTTCGTTAAGCAGGTTTCGGTTTGCTGGATTTACTGAGCGATGTCTGGAAGGCAGACAATTTTGGGTGTCATTTTGTATTCTTTGAACTCTTTGCACTGTTTGGAATTAGGTTCGGGATTATGATATCCTAGTTGTCTGTTTTTGTTTTATAGAACTGATGTTTCTGTGCTCGGCTCTGACAAAACAATGTACAATATGTATTTTGTTTAAGTTTAATGGAAATTACCACCCTCACTTAATCAAAAAAAGAAAGTGAAGTTGATGAAGGGTTATTTGAACTTGGTGAGATGCACCAAATTACCAACACTATTATACACTCTATTTGAGATATTGGATAGAATAGGACCAATTGCATACATGCTTGCATTGCCGACTTTCATGAAAGTGCATAATGTATTCATATGTAATTATTGAAAAAACATGTGCATGATCCTAACCATGTCATTGAATGGACTTTGATTTAGATGGATCCTGAAAGAGAATTGACGTGTGGTTAGTGTGTATACTACAAGAAGGTCTCAATTCTTTAAAACAAATCCATAGGGAAGTTGAAGGTCCAATGGACCTATTATAGCCATGAAGAAGCAACATGGGAGCTAGAAGATGTGATGCAAGAAGAATTTTTACATTTGTTTTGAAAATTTGTTGTAAAAATGATTGTACATGAGCATGGTGATGTGCACTAGGGATGGTGAAAAATTTAGAGGTGAAGAATGTAACACCCTAATTTTGATCACTAGATTTGCAACTTATAATTGTGTGGAAAAGAGCCAAATGATGTAAATGTAAATATTGTACATTGTAGGATAATGATGAAAATAAATGAACGATAGATAAAGAAGGACACATGGGGATATGATTCCACGATAAAGGAATGAGAGGGGCTTAGGGCTCATGAAGAGATAAAATCAAATAATAACAATTTATTCCTAAGTTTGTTATCTCATATTATCCTAAGTTTATTCCTAAGTTTGTTATCTCATATTATCCTAAGTTTGTTATCTCATTTATCTCATATTATCCTAAGTTTGTTATCTCATATTTATCCTTTATGACCTTGCATGAATTGCTAAGTGGCAAGCCAGAGACACGTAAATATAATCCTTAAATTTTGTTGTCATGGGGGGATTTTTCCATTTATTTATCCCCAAATTTGTTGGGAGAGCCTATGTTTCAAAAGTCGTAATAGAATGGGAATCATTTGATTATGAGAATTATGTGGAAATTGTGCTCATGTTCACATTGAGGGACTATTGCCACATAGGAAATTCCATTATAGCTAAGAATTCATAGAGCCCCTAGTAGAGAATTTCTTGTTAACCTATGCTAGATCCTTGGGGAAGTGGGATAGGTCAAGGGATTGCATGGTAGAGAAAGGGATCCCATTCCTTATATTATGTAAATTGAAGGAAAAGAGCTATTGGATTGGAATTGTTGTGAGAGTTTATAACTTGTGAATTTTGAAATCAGGATGTGTGATAGGAATAGAGCCAACCATAATCCAATATATCCTTGTGGACTCATAGCCTCAACTCAAGGGTGGCCTTGCCACAAGAAATAAAGGCAAACAAAGAACCTATGGTTGGGTGGAATGTCCTTCACCTATAGCCAATTGGTGTCTAATTCATAAAGATAAGTGTTATGGATTATTTCTTCTTATTCTAAATTTAATTATGTGTATACTATATGTTGATTGTCATTGTTTATATTTATGAAACCAGCTCAAGAAAAGGATAGAAAAGATAGATCAACGCCTTAGAATTCAGCCTCTTCGAGGGGGCAACCTCCTTTAAATTACATAAATGAAAAATTCTTGGATGATACAAATGAAAAGACCTCCTTTCTATATATAGGAGTCTAAGGGTCATAACATAATCAGAGCTGACATAACAATAATAATGTAAGGGCACAATAATAACAATAGTGGGCTTCTATGGGGCACAATACTAACAATATGGGCACTACATGGGTACATCAATATAATAAGTGGGTTGTACTAATAACAATAAGGGTTACACTAGTAGTATAGGGCCTAACATGCCCCTCTCCTTCAAAAAGCGTTGTCCTCAATGCTTGAGTAGTTCATGATGCTTCTGTATAAAATTCTTGTCCTCCCATGTGGAATCTTCAGCGGTAAGTTCTCCACTTGATGAGATACTCAAAATTGATCGATTTTGTAGCTGTCGGGTTCTTGTTTCTGTGACTGCTCCAGGTTCCAATATGATTTTTCCTTCCTCTTCAATTTCTAGCAATATTGTTTGAATTGGGATCTTTTGCAACTTTTGAATAAGTCCATACTTCTTCGTCCTTCTTCCATTCATCTCTTGCTTCGTTTATCCAATCTGGTTGGATAACAGAAATAGCACAAAACAATGCTTCCACATCCTCATCCTTGAAGATTTCTCCCATTCGGTAAGGTCGCCATTTTTCAAGTGCATGTAATATTGCCAACATTTCCTTCTCATAAATAGCTTGCTTGAGATGTAGCAATAAAAACCCAATCACCTACATCAAAAATTTTTCACTACTATGTTGATCTACCTGTTGTTTCATTTGATTTTCACCAAAGTGGCGTTATCTTTTAAATTTGGAGAACTTGTTGTTGATGCTTGATGTGATCTTTCACTACTTGAACCTTTTTCTTCTTGATATGTCCTTCTATCTTTAGAGTTTGAGGAGTGGTAATTTCTTCCAATCCTTACAAGATATGGTCGGATTCATTTCTTGATGCTCGATGTGATCTTTCACTTCTTGAACATTTTTCTTCTTGATATCCTTCTATCTTAATAGTTTGAGGAGTGGTAAATTCGACCAATGAATTACAAGATATGGTGGATTCATTTCTTCTTTCTCCATGTGATCTTTCACTTCTTGCACCTTTTTCTTCTTGATATGTCCTTCTATCTTGAGAGTTTGAGGAGTGGTAATTCTTGCCAGTGCTTTACAAGATATGGTCTGATTCATTTCTTCGTTCTCTGGGGTGGGGTCCTAGCGTATATCTTCTTCTTTGATGTTTCTTGATCCTTTTCTTCCTTCTCTTCATATTCTATGTAAAATAATTTCTTCTCAGCACAGTTATGACCTTTAGTGCATTTGCTATCACAATTGTAACAAAGCCCTTTTTCTCTTTTTTTCTTCCAAATTTGTGGTGTAACCCTTGTAGGTTGTGAAGGCTAGGAGAAACAACACTTCCATCTTTATAGTTGTGAGGGTATGCTTCTTGGTTTCCATAATTTTGCTTTCCACTATGTCACAAAGCCCTTTTACTCTTTCCAATTGTTGTGGTGTTGCTCTAAAGAAGGTGTTGCTCTTTGTATCCTCATAATGTGTTATCATTTCCTTCGTGAAGATTGACCACGTAACAAGTTGTTTACGAAACAAAGCCCTTCATACCATAAAAATTGATCCGGTTCTAAATATGAAGATGCAATACATACCTTTTGTAATAGTTTTACACCATGTAGATCAAAATATTTCTCCATCTGAAGTATCCAATTTACCGGATCCTTGTCATCAAACTTCATCATCTTGCCTTTTCTTGATTTTAGGAGATCGATCTTGAAACGACTGTAACTATGTACTTTCAGATCTTTAAGTTCTGAAATTGCGACCTGTAGTAGCCCTCTGTGTCCTCCTTCCAATGCCTCTAGTCTGATCCAAATTGGATTCTCCAAGAAAGAGTTATGCACAATCTCCAAGATGACCTGATTATAGACTAGTTCAGTAGAGTGAACTTGTACGACGTGCCACGAGTCACTGTTTCGACCTTTGGATCTGAAAAATGCATACAAGAAACTAAAGTCCGTCCTCTTTCTATACCTTCTTACGAAATTTCAATCCGATCCCCAGAGAGAAAGTTATGACGCTTTTCCCCAGGTCACCTGTTTGGAATGTAATTCAGGAGTCTGCAAAAATACCAACTTCCTCAGATCATATCTCCGCAAATATAGCACGAACAGCTCTGAAATTCGGACCCAAGGTTCAGCGTGATTTCTTCTCAAATGGGTTTTGTTTTCAACTTCTGAAACGTCGCAGAAAAAAATTTATAGCGAAAATGCCACGATGACCTGTTTGGAACAACGAAACCCTAGAATCCAAAGCTCTGATACCAAATGTTATGAAACCAACTCAAGAAAAGGATAGAAAAGATAGATCAACGCCTAGAATTCAGCCTCTTCGAGGGGCAACCTCCTTTACATTACATAAATGAACAATTCTTGGATGATACAAATGAAAAGACCTCATTTCTATATATAGGATCTAAGGGGTCATAACATAATCAGAGCCGACATAACAATAATAATGTAAGGCACAATAATAACAATAGTGGGCTTCTATGGGCACAATACTAACAATATGGGCACTACATGGGTACGTCAATATAATAAGTGGGTTGTACAAATAACAATAAGGGTTACACTAGTAGTATAGGGCCTAACATTATATGTATCATTTGTATCTCCGCATGGAATGGATAATTATAGTTGCATAAGCATGCTTGTCATGTTGTATGCATTCATAAATTCATAGTAGGGCAAAGAGGATATTGGTATCAAAGCAAGAAGAAAATGGGAATTGTAATTTCAAGAGTTACCTTGTATCCTCAATGAATGACAAAGGGTACTTTGTACATTACAAAGCTCGTGGGAGTAAATAATATATCCTAATCTTTAGTGAAAAGACTAGAGTTAAAGCCTAACAAAAATATAGGTTTCAACCCAAGACCATGCACCTTAATCTACCCACAAAATCATCATGATGAACTGAAAATATCCTGATAATTTGACTAATTCTACACATAATTTACCCCCTTCACCCACCTTCTCTTGCAAAAAATGAATAATATGATCGTGGGGCTCCACCAGTCTCTTTAATGCTTGATTTTTTCAGGTACTACAATTACATGCAAATCATGATGAATAGATAATATGTGTTTGTCTTGCTCTAAGAATCCATTCAATGGAAAGTTACTTTCTAGATTGAACTTCAATGTATGAATTTTCTTGGGCTAGGGAAAAATGAGAATTACTACATTAACTTCCTCCTTTAAACCATTTTCACTCTATTTTAGCTAGTCCCCTTCCCACACCTCCTTAATCTACCCATACAATCATCATGATGAACTCACAACCTCCTAATAATTTGAATAATTCTACACATAATTCACCCCCTTCACCCACCATCTCTTGCAACAAATGAATAATACGATCACGAGACTCCAATAGTATCTTTAATGATTTATTTTTTTAGGTACTACAATTACGTGCAAATCATGATGAATAGATAATGTGTTTGGATTGGTCTAAGTATCCCTTCAATGGAAAATTACTTTCTAGATTGAACCTCATTGTATGAATTTTCCTAGGCTATGGAAATATGAGAATTACTACATTAACTTCCTCCTTTAAACCCTTTTCACTCTATTTGAGCTAGTCCCCTTCCCACACCTCCTTTACTACCCTAAATACCCTATTTCCTTGTCCTTATATAATATCAAAGAGATTCATTTGGTTGGCCTTCAATCTCATCCATAATAGTTTAAATAGATGGTTTATGATTAAAGATAAAGTCAAATGAAATATTTCTAGGGTTATTGACCCTCGATAAGGAACCCAAACTACCCATATCTAAAGGAGAAAACCACCCTTTCTTGCTACTTACTATGATACATCCATTCCCTCCATCAAAATTAACAAGAAACCCCAACAAACTCATAACCATGATAATAAACACTAAGTATAAGAGAAAAGCAACTTAAAGAATTTAAGTCTTTACAGTCATACCTTCCATAGTTGAAACTAGAACGAGGGATATTATGAAACCTCTAGCAATGAGAACAGATCAAAATGAGGTTATTCATGTTGATCTCCACCTTTTGATAACTCATCCATTTTATTTGGAATATCTACAAGCTTCCCAATAAGTTATCAATCTTCTCAACTTGCGCTAGAACTAGGGAAATTTCTAAACTTGAACAATTATAGTTCCCACCACCATTATTATCTTGAGTTGGAATTGTACCATTGTGCTTGTCCTTAATATCCATTCTCTTACCCTTTTTCCATGCTTGTTTGAAAAAAAATGTAAAACACATTCTTGAACCATATTTTCATACTAGTGGAAATGCACACATTTGAATATGACCCCATGATAATCAAGAATTTGAGTATAGGGAATATTTCCCTTCTGAATTACTAGCTCTCTTGCTAGATTGTCTCTTAGGTCTATCCTCACAAGAATGCATGCAATGGAAAAATTCCCAATGTCCAAAAAACTCATGTCAACACTAATGAAGGACCCCAATGAATTCCCTATTTCCTTAAACACCTCATAAGGTCATAATTTGACTAGAAGGCCTGAAAGTTTTCCCCAAATGGGTGTATGTCCATCTTTCCCAAGTGAGAATTGAAAAAGGGGGCCCACTTATTAAGAATTAGCATAGTTGAGCCCCATTTCCAATAACAACCCCATAATTTTCCCCATATCTTCTTCTATTTGAAAAAGGATCCCATTTAGCAAGTTACCAAATTAAAAATACTTTAGGAAATGCATTCTTTTAGGCTCCCGCAACTCACCTAGCCATTCTTTTATATAAGATTTACCCATTATTTGATATAGGGAGCAACCAAAAAATCTTTTTTATGCCATGTACATGACTTCATGCATCTCTATATCATCACCTATAACTAGTTTTATTGGAGAATATTTTTCTTTAACACATATTTTCTTCTTTTAATGAACTAAAAAACCCACTAGACTTGTTCTACCATCCATAGAACCATCAATAAAGCCAATTACAAAAGGATCACCTGATATTCAATCTTGTTGAGAAGTTGTCATTTCGTAGAAAATCTTAGACTACTAATGAAATAACTCTTAAGAGACTACCACTTTCTATACACTTGAATCAATGATTGAAGAAGTAAAAACCCCTCAACATGTTAACAACTGTACTCTCCACCTATAGGGGGATTGAACTTCAAGGTTGAAAAGAAAAATAATTTTTAATGTCTATAGATGTTGCACTAGAGCTACAACAAAACTCACTACATCCTCATATGTATCTAGAGACAAAACAACCGACACTCAAAGCATTAACATAAAACCACAAACATGAACCAATATAAGAAGCTCCAAGAGATGACCTCTAAGAAGACACAACATTACAATCCATGATAATGGAAGGCTATGAAACACATGAGATCTCAGGATTAAAGGAAAGGTATTTACTCCTATATACCCTTCCACTTGTTTGATCACATACATACCCAATGGAAACTTGTATTCTTATTGAATTCACATGGCAACGAGTGTTGTCCCAACTACTTGGAGGTTGTACCATCCTCTGAGAAGGCACAAAATTCTCAAAACCTAAAGTCATCACAATAGTAAAAACAAACCCCATGGACCGTTACTTATGATTACCGAGGGAATAATGTGTATACCCAGTTGCCAAACATGGTGAGTACCACATTTATTGACCCTTACAAGGGTTAGGGTAATAATTTACTAGATCAATCTCTATAAACTGAGGAACCCTAGGTCCAAATTACTCAAACCATGGTTGAAGATGAAGTTGACCATGAAACATAAATTTTATAGATGGCATTGGTACTATGATGCATATGGATTCTTGAATGGCATGGGTCATTTTTAAGCTTAATATCTATATCTATATATATATATATATATATATATATATATATATATATATATATATATATATATATATATATATATATATATATATATATATATATATATATATATATATACATATATATATACATATATATATATAAAGTGAAGTTTCTCTTGCACAACTTTACTATTTAATTTGACCATGTGTTGTCGATTTTTTCTGATTGGAGGTTAAGGAGCAATGGATGAAGAGGATCTAGTGGATTTAAAATATGATCCACTAGATGCGATGTGTAGGACTATATATTTACCTTGCATGAAGAAGTTTTAGGCATGACGAACTCAGAGGAGAAAAATAAATTAAAAAAGTCTTCGAGATAAAAATAACAATGAGAATGGATGAAAATATCAAAGAACTAGTGGAATACAAGCCTAAGGGGATAAAATCCTTAACTTGAAAGGATGAGAGGATGATTTATTCTCAAAAAATTAATCAAATTTAAACTTGATTGATTTATCCACCTAATGGAAATATGTGTCACTGTATCATGAGTTTAAGAAGGTGAAATTGGTTACAAACATTTAAATTTGTAAGGATACTTTAGCCAATGATCTTATTTTAGGGTTGTAAATCACATAACATACCTTCAATCATCTTATCCGTGATGAAGGATCAGGACTTGGAAGCTCTATATACAACAAAATCCTTGGTCTAGGGAAGATCTCTAAAAACGCATCATTGTATAGAGGAAGCTTGACCCAAATCTGTGATGGTTTTTGGTACCCCTATAAAACAAATGATGAAGGTTTTTTGGTATTTCACCTAATATTATAGAGGAAAGAAAAATCTGTACTTATCATTCCACCAATGAAAAAGCTTCCACACATAATGACATATAAAATATCATGGTGGAAAATTTATGTATTTGACCAAGTAAAAATTACATTCCAACACCTCCCTCATTATTCATTATTTTTTTTCCGTGGAAAAAAAATCGTGATTTCATTGTGACTTAAAAAAGGAACAAAATAACATTTTACATATGCTTGAAAGCATTCGAGATATGTAAGTTTGGAGCCTTGTGAGAGCAGATAACAACCTCTTAGCTCTAAAACTAAAATAATGCAGAAGAGAAATTAAGAATTATAATTTGAATTATTAAATTTATTTATATATATAAAACGATATTTAAATAATAAAAAATGAAAATTTTATTGAGAATTGAAAAAAATATACAATTAAAATTGACAAAAATAAAAGAGGAAAATAAAAAGAAAAATAAAGGAAAAAAAGGCGAGTTAAAATCAACAAAAAAAAAACAAGTGTAATATGCAACATTGCTGCTTAGTACCTACCTCTTATGCAAAAAGTAGAGAACTCTTATGGGGTGAATGTGATCATATAACTTAGTTATATTAAGTGCATGATTTAAGCACCACAACCTTGGTGGAGGGGGAATCAAATTGCTAATAATCTATTGGTACATGATAACATAGTTTTATAAAAAAAGGTTGACAACAATTAAATAATTAAGCTATATAATTTTTTTTTTTTTTTTTAACAAGTGTAATATGCAACATTGCTGCTTAGTATGTAGAAATAACTCGAAATTTGTAGCTGCTAATGAATTCAGATTGAAATAAATAGACATAAATTTCTTCTACTCAATCTGCGGAAGGGAAAACATATAATAGAAACACATGCAATCATTCAATCATAATGAACACAATATTTTTACTAAGGAACCCAACTGGGAAAAAACCCTCCTTTGTTTGTATTATATCAGATGAGAAAAATGATCTATTACAATGATAACTTCAATCCTTGAAGCTCAATCTGCACTGAAATATTGATCTCCTCTTAAGTTTGCTCTGGAAAATACTGAGCCTGCACTCACTCCTATTTCCTTGCACAATTATGAGGAAATTAACTCATCTTCTACATGCAAACTCTGTACACTCACTAGTATACAATAATAATTACATTGATGCCTTTTTCCTCCACTCAACTAGGAAATTCGAATTGCATAGGGTTATTTTTTAGTAAATTGACTAGTTAACTGAGAGATCAGTAAGTTAACAACAATTATAACTAATCAACTAAACTCATACTAACTCTATTCATGACTAGAGCTTAGATAACTGAGTTTCACTAACTATAAATCCACTAGATTGTTAGATCTTAGTAATCAACTCATGCACAACTCTACTTTTTGCCCACAAACTCGAATTGACTGACTTAACTAAGTGACTTGGCCATGCCACTCCTGCTAACTGCAACTCAAGTCATCCTGCTGATGTGGAAATTCAAATTTCTCCATTTGACTAAGGCACAAGTCAAATGAAGCATTTTCTTGCTACAATTTAACATCGTACCCGCCTTTTATGCAAGAAGTAGAGAACCCTTATGGGGTGAATGTGATCATATAACTTAATTATATTAAGTGCACGATTTAAGCACCACAACCTTGGTGGAGGGGGAATCAAATTGCTAATAATCTATTGGTATATGATAACAAAGTTTTATGAAAGGGGGTCGACAATAATTAAATAATTAAACTATCAAAAAAAATTTATGATTAATAAAATATATTAATGGAATAAGGTGAAAAAACATTGTTTTTTTTTTTGTTCGAGGAAAAAATCACAACTTTCTATTAATAAAAATAAAAAGTTACATAAGCAGATGCACAAGTGCATTCATATATTGTCCCTAAAGACCATTTGTATGTGCTTCAAGCACTCATCATAGCTAGGCTACCAAAAATAACATTTCCTAGATAAATTGGTTTTCTCTTTTTTACCTTTTTTTTTTGAACTTTGTGCCATACCTAGAAGATGGAGTAGCCATAACAATTTCCATCTCTTCACCTTCTGTTATTGCTAAAACTTCCTTGTCTGAGTCTGAACTCTCAGAAACATGTGTTCGCTTTATTCCACCTGTTCCTTGGCTATTTCTCTTTTCCTCATGCTGATTTCCAGGAGTCTGGATCACCGCTAAGTCGTTGGGTTTCTCTGTATGTTTGGCCAGATCCTTCTGCGTCTCTTCTCCCTCCTTTTGGAACGTTGTTGATCGCCTTTGGATGTTATTAGCTCTCTTCATTTCTTCATTTTCATCATCAGAAGAGTAAATATTTGGAAATTTCCATCCTTTTGGATTTTGCAACCTTTTTTTTTCCTTTTCTTTGCTTGTGGGCATGTATTATGCAAGTGCCCTGTCTGATGGCATATTCGACCTAAAAGCATTATTTTCAAAATCTAACCATTGTGTCCACTTGAAGTCTTGGTGAGTCAAATGGACACAATCTAGAAGGCCTTTACTTAAGTCCATCTCCACACATATGTGTGCAAAAGTGAAGATACCTTTGTCCATTCTTTCTCGATCTATCTTTAGAAATCTCCCCAAAGAATTTCCAATGCCTTCTAGGACTTGGTGGTGCCAAAAAGGAAGAGGGAGATTATGTAACCTTACCCATACCGACATTTTCATAACCACCATTGTATTGGAATTGAATCTAGGAAACCATGGAGTTACAAAGAGACTTTCCCTTCCCCAAAACCATGGTCCTTCATTTATGACATATTCAGGGTCTTTCATTTAAGACAGGTAAAATCACAATTTTTAGTCCAATTGAGGAAGATCCATTGATGTAGATCTTCAGATTTGGGCTAGAAACCATTAAATCAACATATGATAGCTTTGGCTTGTAAAACAATGAAAAGACCACTCACTTCTAGCAATTTTATTGACAGATCTGGAGCTTTCTCCATCTTCTCTACTAGGTACGGTACGGACCTGGAATTGTCATATTTGGGGATTTTTTGTCTGGTGTGGCAACTTTCCCTCTTAATGCGTCCTTGAATGAACTTGTATCCCTGCCAGTAGAAGATTATCCAGGTGGAATGCTCACTCCTGGGCTCCACCTTGCAACCTTAAGTTTAGGATAATGGTAGAGTTCCTTTGAATTCCATAATCTTCCAGCTTATACTTGAGATATTTTGAACAATCTACTTCAGATATTTCACTAAATATGTTCCCCGAACTGTAGAAAATCTTGCAGATTCACAAGCTCATGCAATGTACTAAAGCACAAGACAAGAATCTACTTCTACTTTCAACCAACGGAAACCAATAGATCGATGAAAACAATATGAACAAGAAGAAGATAAATCAATGGCACATAACACAAGATGTATCTGGGGAAAGCCACTGCTCAAACCTTGCTATATGTATTGCATATATCAGAAATATGAGTGAAGATACAAAGCTTGTTATCACTAGAACAATCCACACAAGTATGCTCAACTCTCTTAGCTCACAAGCTAGCTCAAGCTAAATCCTTAGCCTATTCAGCAACTCTCCAAGCCCCTAATCTCTTGCGTAATTCCTAGGATGAATATCCTGTATTTAAAGGGAATTCATGCTTCCAAAACTGCGCAATCCAAACATAGGATCAATCTCTAATGCATGCATGATATTTACACTCTAGTAAATAATACCATTGATAGTACACTATCTCTGCACTCTAGTCTCAACTGGGTCTTTCTTTGAACTGACATGCATTAGTTTCTCATGACGGAATATTCATTAACTGGAGTAGTACTAGTGGATGCATTAGTGCACGAAATGACTGTTAGTCCTCTATTAGTTCCTCAAACAATTTAGAACTAATTTAACTGAACTTAACTCAGTAAACTGAGTGATCTAATTTACAACTCAATTTAAACTCATATTGGACCCCTAAAACTTAGGGATAACATATACATGACTACAGAAAGACTTCCAACTCGAAATTCCTAAGATAATTAAGTTAATTAAACTTAATTAACTATTTACAAGTTGCTATGAGAATAGAATTCAATTTTAATTCTCAGTTTAATTCAAAGTTAAAGACAACTGGAATTTCTTGTTGCCATTTCTCAACACTCCCTCTCAACAAGAAAGGGATTATCAGCTACCCCAATCCTGTCTCTGTGAAACTCAAATTTACATCTTGACAATGCCTTTTTCAAAATGTCAGCATCTTGCTCCTCCGTGGGAATGTACTCTAACAACATAATCTGCCTCAATACACAATCTCTGAGATGATGATATCGAATATCAATATGCTTGGACCAATCATGAAAAACTGGATTTTCAGAGAGTTTGATACAACTCTGATTATCACAGTAAATCACAGTTGGATCCATCTGCTGACCAAATAAACCAACCAGGATCTTCCTCATCTAGATGGCCTCACATGCTGCTTGACTCACAACCATGTACTCTGCCTCTGCCGAACTGAGTGCAACCGATCTTTGTTTCCTGCTGTACCAAGAAACTACCGCTGACCCAATACTGAAGATCCCTCCTGATGTGCTCTTCCTGTCAGATGGAATCCCTACCCAATCGACATGGTGAATCCTTGAAGCTTCACTCCCTCTTGTCCGTCTGTACCATAATCCATACTAAGAAGTGCCCCTGAGGTATCTCAACTCATGATTTTCCACCATCCAATACAACTTGGTTGGCCTAACCATCGCTTGACTAAGCTGTTTAACTGCATAGCACATATCTAGTCATGTGTTCAGTAAGTACATGAGTGAACCCACAAGCTTCCTGTAAACAATAGATTCCACTACTTCCCCTGAAGTAGCATCCTCCTTCCTCCAATTACCTGCTAGAGGAGTCTCCATGGGTTTGCTGCTCTCCATGCAGAATCTCTTGAGTATCTCGTTGCATACTTTCCCTAAGACACAAACAACTCCACATCTCCCTGCCATACCTCCATGCCAAGAAAGTAATGCACGAGCCCCATGTCCTTCATCTCAAACTCTCTTGCAAGGTCCTCCTTGCAAGACTTGATCAACTGATCATCACCTGTCAGTATGAGATCATCAACATAAAGTACAATGATCAACAATTTACCTTCCACCACTATGTGGTATAGGTCGCATCCGCTTCACTCTTCGTGAAGCCCAACCTAGTGTGCTACTGCTATCTATCATGGTGTACTAAGCACAGGGTGCTTGCTTCAGCCCATACAACGCTCTCTTGAGCCGACACACATGCGACTCACGGTTAAAGGTTTCAAAACCTTTAGGTTGCTCTATGTACACCTCTTCCTCAATCATGCCATTAAGGAAGGTTGTCTTCACATCCATCTGATGTATCTTCCAACCCATTTGTGCTGATAGTGGCAATATAGATATGATTGACGAGTTCCTTACAATAGGAGCAAAGTTCTCATCATAGTCAATCCTCTCTACTTGTGAAAAGCCACGGCCACAAATCTAGCCTTTTTCTTCTCCACACTACCATTTGCAGCTTGCTTTACCTTGTATAGCCAACGAGATCTCAGCACTGACTTGTCTTTCGGTCTCGGGAGCATATCCCAAACACTATTACAAACTATGGAGTCATACTCCTCCACCATGGCATCAACCCAAACCGGCTGCTACACTGCTTCCTTAAAGGTAGATGGCTCTGTCACAACACATTTGCCCATAAGAGCCATGATGTATCTAGTGTACCTCTTAGGTGACCTCATCTTCCTGTGCTGAGAAGTGGGTGCTACCACATTCTCCCGTGCATCATCCAACAATCTGTCAGCCTCTCTAGTGCACTTTGTTCCCTCTCTGGAAGATTCTACTTAAGTGGATGTCTCCACTCCTGGATCATCTACATGTGGCTGCTCCACATCAATCTAAGGCTCCTCAACCTTGGGAGCTAAAATCTCCTCATCCGCATCTAGCTCAAGCTACCTCTCAAAGGGAAACTCACATGTCCTTCTCCTCATCGAATCTGACATCGTTGCGAACCACTTTCATCCTGCTGGTCAGCAAGTACACCCGATAGTTGTGAGGTGTATCAGTGTACCCTACAAGTATCCCCAACTCTACTGTCAGCTCAAGCTTCTTCTGTGCATGTTTGGTCACATGGAAATATACCGATGACCCAAAAATCCTGAAGTGACCAACATCTAGCCTCTTACCGGAATAAGCCTCCTTTGGTGTCTTTATCTCAAGTATCTAATGTGGGCTACAGTTCTGAACATAAACTGATGTGTTGCATGCCCCAACCCACAAGTGTAGTGGTAGGCCTCGATCATACAACATCACCCTCGCTGCCCCTACTATGCTTTTGTTCTTCCTCTCGGCCACCCCATTTTTCTGAGGGTTATGGGATGCCGTCAACTCCCGTTTAATCCCTTCCGCTGTACATAAGTTCTTAAACTCATTTGAGACATACTCACCACCATTATCACTTCGTAGAGATTTAACCTTCTTGTTGACTCTTTCTCCACCAATGCTTTAAACTCACAAAACTTTGTGAAGTTTGATATTTTTTCTGCATGAAAAATATCCAGCATTTACGAGAATAGTCATCAACAAATATAACATAATAACTATGTTTGGTAGTGGATTCTATCGAGAATGGTCCACACACATCTGAATGGACTCGCTCTAGAATAGCCTCTACTCGACTGTCTCTGTCACAAAAGGAAGACTTGGTGTATTTTCCCAAAGTACACCCCTTGCATGTATCAACTTGCTCAAGTGTACCATTGGGAAGACTGGTAGAGATCTGTTGCAATATATTCAAAGCCCCATGATGCAAGTGACCCAATCGCCTATGCCACAACTCGCCAACGTCTCGGCTCTGCACCCTTTCTACTTTTGTGCTCAATGTAGCACACTCCTCTACCTCCAGCTTATAAAGATTCTTCACCCGAAACCCTATCTTCTTTACTTGAACCATGGCTATGTGTCGAAGGAACACATTTTCTTTCAAGAAGATCACATCATAGCCTCTATCCTCAAGCATGACAACAAATACCAAGTTCCTCTTCATCTCGGGCACATACATAACATTCTTCAAGGTGAGTGGAGCCCCATGCTCCCTCTGAAAAGTAATCGTGCCCAATCTAGTAACAATATACTTCCCGTTGTCACCCATCTCGATATGCATCTAGAGATCTTTCTCCTCCAGGTAACTGAATAACTCTTTGTCGCTAGTCATGTGGAATGAAGCTCGATTGTCTAATTATCATACACTTCCCATCATTGATGACACCATGCATGTAATGAGGGAAAAGTCCAATTTGAATTGAGAGGCCAAAGCCTCACCCGTCACTCCTCCTGAGGACTTCTTCTTGGACTTCTTGAGTGGACAATTTGTAGCAAAATGGCCCAACTCATGACAATGAAAGCACTTAACTTTCATCATGTCTTTCTTCTTACCTCCATGATAAGAATTTGATTTGGAATGGGAATATTTCCCTTTCCCCTTCTTTGCCTTAATCGCTAAGGCACAATTCTCTTTATCATAAGTCTTTGATGAAGAGCCATCCCTGGTGTTCCTCCTGCATCAAATCCGATCCAACCATAGTTGTTCCAAATCTGGCAGCTTCTCCAGACCATTGACAGAGTCCTGATAACTATGCCAACTCTTTGGGAGTCCTCGAAGAGAAAGAATCACCATATCATCCTCAAAAACCGTGATTCCAACACTTCCAAGTTCATGACGACATTGAGTGAACTTGGTCAAGTGCTTTGGAATAGACTCACCTTTCTCCATTTTGATTTTTCGAAGTTTGTCCTTCAATTTCAATTTCCTTTGGTCATTGCTGTTCTGATACAAGTCCATCAATGTTTTCCACATAGCATACGAAGTTTCCTTGCCATGGAGACTTTAGACAATGTGGTCTCAAACTTCCTCAAGGATTATCCGCCTCGCCTTTGCCACACACTTCTTCCATTCGACCAAATTTTGTGCATTTGATTTTGCTGGCTTAGGAATTTATTGATCAACGAATTCATTCAAGCCATTATCCTCTAGCACAACCTCCATTCTATCCCTCCAGGCTATAAAATACGAGCTGCCTTCCAAGGCATACTCGAGCCGCAAACCATAGAATTCCATCTTCCGATCCTGAAGTACGTATTGAAAATTCGAATTTCAACTGTAACCCAAAATTCAAAACTTTGAAATCTCCTCTAGTATACTATTCTAAGCTCTGAAACCATGTAGAAAATCCTGTAGATTCACAAGCTCATGCAATGTACTAAAGCACAGGACAAGAATCTACTTCTACTTTCAACTAGCGGAAACTAATAGATCGATGAAAACAATATGAACAAGAAGAAGATAAATCAATGGCACATAACACAAGATGTATTTGGGGAAAGCCACTTCTCAAACCCTGCTATTTGTATTGCATATATCATAAATATGAGTGAAGATACAAATATTGTTCTCACTAGAACAATTCCGTACAAGTATGCTAAACTCTCTTAGCTTACAAGCTAGCTCAAGCTAAATTCTTATCCTATTCAGCAGCTCTCTAAGCCCCTAATCTCTTACGTAATTCCTAGGATGAATAACCCGTATTTAAAGGGAAATCATGCTTCAAAAACTGCGTAGTCCAAACATAGGATCAAGCTCTGATGCATGCATGATATTTATACTTGAGTAAATAATACCACTGATAGTACACTGCCCCTGCACTCTAGTCTCAACTGGGTCTTTCTCTGAACTGACATGCATGAGTTTCTCATGAGGGAATCTTCAATTAACTGGAGTAGCACTAGTGGATGCATTAGGGCACCACTGATTATTAGTCCTCTATTAGTTCCTCAAACAATTTAGAACTAATTTAACTGAACTTAACTCAATAAATTGAGTGATCTAATTTCCAACTCAATTTAAACTCATACTGGACCCCTAAAACTTAGGGAGAACATATACATGACTACATAAAGACTTCCAACTTGAAATTCCTCAGCTAATTAAACTTAATTAATTGTTTACAAGTTGCTATGAGAATAGAATTCGATTTTAATTCTCAATTTAATTCAAGGACAAATTAAACTGGAATTTCTTATTGCTGTTTCTCAACACAAACCTCTAACAAGATCGATTTCTCATTAAGAGTTTTGACAACGACTTGGAATAGCTCCTCTGGATCTAGATCTGGGTATTGTAGTCTCCTCTCTACTTGTCTCTCCTCTAGATTTGGATCAAAATGACAGATCTGGGCTTTAAAATGAAAAGAGAGGTCCTGCCGCCAAGCAAAGAGACTTGGATCCTGATTTCATGTATGAATCCGACATGGAATCACCAAAAGTGTGGGATTCTGTTGCAGAGTGATGTCTTGGTAGCCCTTGTCGTCAAAATCCACGGACCAAAGCCGTATCCCAATAGAGTTTTCAAAAAAAGAGAAAACATCAAAGTTCGCATTCTTACGTTCAACCAAACATTACTGGAGCTCATTAATCTCCCTATCATCAAAGATCACTGTACTGATAGAGAGGACCTGCCGATAATTCAAGAGAATTAGATCCAAATCCCATGTGAAGGCCTGTTGTGGAATGGTGTATCGACATACGTTACCGAACAAATCCACATATCAAAGTCATGGCCCGATTGCATTTTCCAACAAGGAGAAAACCTTAGAGGTTGCGTTGCCCTGAAGGACCAACCTTTGCCGAAGGTCACCAATCTCCTCACGATAAGAAATCACTTTGTTGGGCCAATCCTCAACGACGTATGCTGCAGAGTAAACCCTAGCCATTTCTGCTGCTAGTAGAATCCCTGTGACTCATATTCTTTGTTTCCAGTCATCAATGAAAAAACATTGTTATTAGAAAGAATACAACAATTAATAAAATGCAAGCAAGGAATCATTATAGGTTAATAAATAATTATTGTTAAAAATAAGTATGATAATGAATGGAAATAAAATATTCATTATGGACAAATCCATATATATATATATATATATATATATATATATATATATATATATAATATATTTTTTTTTTTGGAAATAAAATATTAATTATATAAAAATCCATATATTTGAATTTTTTTTTGATAATTAATTTATGAGGACACTTGGCGATTCGAGTTTTTTTTTTTTTTTTTTTTAACAATATTTAATTTGAAAAATTGATTTTAAACCACATAAAATTATTCATCCATCAATTAAAAATTAGAAATTCAAATTTTAAAAATTAAAAATTAATTTTCAATTTCTAAAAAAACAAGTTTAATATTTAATTTTACCAAACTTTAGTAAAGGTACAAAATAGTTTCTAAAAATTTGCAAATTAATTAAGAGCCAAAGTATTTTGACCCAAAAGGCATAATATCATAAAATATATCAATGGAAAAATGTGAAAAATATATTAATGGAAAAAGGTGGAAAAACATTTTTATTAGAAAAAAAACATTGTTGTTAGAAATAATATAACAACTAATAGAAAACCAACAAGGAATGATTATAGTTTAATAAATATTTATTGTTAAAAATAAGTATGATAATGAATTGAAAGAAAATATTAATTATGAAAAATCCATATATTAATTCTTTTTTTGGAAAAAGAAAATATTAATTATGGAAAAAATCATAGATTCGATTTTTTTGGATAATTAATTTATGATGACACTTGACATTTTTTAATTCTGAAAAAATGATTTTAAATGACATAAATAAGAAATTAAAAATTCAAATTTTAAAAATTCAAAAATTGATTTTCATTTTCTAAACAAATTAAGTTCATATTTAATTTTACCAAAACTTTAATAAACTTTAGAAATAATTTATAAAAATTTGCAAATTAATTAAGAGTGAAAACATTTTGACCCAAACTGATTACAATATACTCTTCCTTTCAGAGATATAATAAAAGAAATAAGACAAAAACCGTTAAAATTACATATTAATAGAAGTAACTATGAATTGGGGCATGGATGAGCCGGTGTAACAGGGAGATCCTCAAGTTGTAATGAAGGAGAAAACAATCTATATCAGGTAAGCTTGTTAAATTAAATCAGTGCCAATAACTTCAGGAAATTTGGGTGTTTATTAGGCAAGCAACCACTAATACAACCCCATAAACTACCAAACAACACCACATTGTCTAGCGATGATATGGATTCAATAAATTTAGTTTTTATTTTTATTTTTCTAAAGGTGATATACATTTAAGGATAGATCGTAAGATGAACTAGAAAAACAAAAATATACAGTATATGCAGGTTCTGTCACATGGTAATTCACCCATCCACCCATCCCAATAAAACATATGTTGCATATACTTATAATCTGCATGAGATTATATTACTTGAGAACGTACAATTGAAATCTGTAAAAAATGAAATATTTGGTCTTTCTGCTGCATGCAGTCTAAATTAGAAAGACAACACATACCGTATATATTTTGAATCAATAACGAGTTGAAATCATCACATCTTTATCCACACGACAACCTTGATATAACTATGTCCACTCCCTACAATATCTTGAATCCATTAAATACTGAGAGCGCGCATGTATACTATAATCAATTCAGCTTTTCAAACTGCCAAGAAATTGTGTGCAACAACATCATGAATCCGATCACTTATGCAATTGAATTTTTAAACTGCCCAGAAATTGTGTGCAACAACAACATGAATCCAGTCACTTGCACAATTCTATCTTTTTTTTTTTCAAACCGAAAAAATGTTTCTATTACTTGGAGGTGTAAAATAACTACATTGACACTTGTATCTGATGGTTCTAGATTAATCTTATGAGGCTTACAATAGTTGAGTTATTATCGCTCTACAGGGCTCTCCCTGTAAGATACATATAAGAGATTAAACCAGATTTAAAGAAGCTGTAATCTCAGTCAAGCAGTTGATAGCCCTTGAGAAGTGATTGTGGATCATAAACCCTCTGAGATGTAGTGTCCCTCCTCTTGTAGGACTAACCTTATGAATTAGTTGCACATGTTCTGGGAAAAATAATCGTTTTCATTTTCTGGCTCAGAGCAAAGTATTTCTCCACCTGTTGAGAAATTTGCAAGTGGCCTGGAAAAACTGCTTCATCCTCAGGCTCAGAACAAAGTATTTCTTTATTATTCATTCAAATTCCCTTGGAAAGCACCAATCTGTGATATGTTTGAGGAGTCCAGGATATCAACAAGCCAATAGAGGGTCTGTTTAGGGATTGTTTAGAGATCGATATGGCCCAACTCAAGCAGACAATTATGCAGAAGTGATTGGTAATATATTCGATTGGGTTTAGTTGAGCATCCAACCTTAGATAGTCGATCTGCAATCCTGTTTTGTCGCTTGTATATGTGGGCAATGGTGATGGAATGGAATTATTTGATCAATGATTCAGTGTTGGTTTTCTAGTTATCAAGAGACGGAGAGTGCAACGAGCCTTGCCCATTTGCCCAATCAGTGACAACTTTGGAATCTCCAAAAATATTGATCTCCCGAAGTCCGAGCCAGTTAGCACAATGAAGAACGCCCCATATGGCAAGGAGCTCAGCTCGCATGTTGGTTCCAGTCCCACCATACCAATGGAAATGGTATGAATGTGTTGCATCTATGAAAATAGCCATGCCACATCCACACAGGTTGAAGGAAGAAGACTGTTACGCAGTAATTTGTCATCGTTGGTCACCATCCATATCGCCCCGTTTCCATACATTGGAGGACGCATTCCGGGACCTGTGAGCAGTGACATAACCCAAAAACACTTGCATTATGTTCCCCTGAGTATGTACTTCATGTTCCCTGAAGACACCTTCTGCAAATTATCCCTGGAAAGTACTCTTTTTCCATTGGCGCAGGTCCATAGTATCTTACCCGCGCCAATCACTGAGATCCTCAAAATATGGCGCGACCATTGGCGCTCTGTCATAGAACAACACCCGCGCCAGCCCAGTTTGGTAATGTTTTTTGCCAAAAGCACGCCCTTCTGCTTTTTCCCTTCAGATCACGAAGCCTTTTGAGGGAAAAATCTAGTTGATAGAGGTCGAGAGTCATCATTTATCCTTGACATCTATCCACAGTGGCTTTTTCAGAGATAATGCCAATCCACAATGGGTGTCCTGGTTCATCGAATCTTTCTACCTTCTCCATCTATAAATATTTGTCCTCATGCATTAGACAAGCTAGTGCTAGTCATTGAGTTGTTGAGTTCTTGGAGGAATGCTAGTTGTGGTTATGCTGCCGGAGAGGAGGTACATTGCAAGACACATATAGTTGCTCGCCCAGCCAGAGGAGAGGTTCAACGTCAGAACCTTGGTTGTAACTTTTCCTGTCTATTATTAATTAATGAACGACTGTTATTATAGTTCCAATCTCATCGTCTATTATAGTGATGTTTGATTTATTTCCTTTCTGACTGAAATATAGTTGTGCCTTAGTGGATTTTATGCTTGTATCTGTTTCTTCCTTTGCATGTGCAGGTGTCCGTTTGCAAGGATCGCAAAGATTGTGACCTGCTGGAGCGAGGGAGCGGGAATACCAACTCTGCTTCGACTATAGCGTTGGATTCCAGGTTGGTCATCTTAATTCACTTTTAGTGTGCAACTAGGAACTTGCGTGGCAGCGTGAATCGATTGTGGCTAGTTCTGTTTTAGGCTAGTGGGATCGCCTCTGTCCGCAGAGGGGATTTACCTATCCAACAATTTGGCGACTCCACTGGGGATCAACTATTTGGAGTTTGTCTTGCATGTTAATTTTCTCTTGCTTGCTTGAGTGAATGAGCTTTCTGGGTCAGTTTTGAGATTATTCTTTACTGTTTGATCCATCTGAGCACTGTCAGCCCGACCTGGGGTCGTGTTATTTATTTTTTAGCCGGCGAGCTTAGTTGGCGCGGTTTTTACTCTGACAGTCGCGCCAGTTGGCGCATGTTGCTCAACAGCAACTCGCGCCAATCCTCTGGTAGCGCAAGTTGCAGGCTGACAGTTGCGCCAACCCTGTCAATTTTGCCTTTGTGTTGGTTTGAAGCTCTTTCAACTCAGATTTTTATCTTTTTATACCTCTTACAGCCTCTGGAAGCGTTTTGAACCCTTTATCCTTCAGTTGTTTGCTTATTTCTATTGATTTTCGTCTCAGCCCTAGAACATCTAGTGGCTTTGCATGTCTAGCCTTCTGTGGGAAGTTTTGGTCTTTTGATTTTCCAGTCAACTTGTTGGTTGTGCTCCGCACCTATCCAGTGGTTTGTTAAAGCTTGGTCTTCTATGCTCTGGGTGATTCACTTCTAGCCTCTTTGGATTTTACTCGACTTCATTTGAACTTAGATTACATGGTTCATTGAAAGCCTTTGTGTTTTTCCTTGCTTGCATGGTTCATTTTGGTGTTTCAGAATTGGTTCTATTTCATTGAGTGAACTTGGATTGTGTATACTTCTGCATATCTCTTAAGATTTGTTTAAGTGCATCATGCAATCTTAAAGGAAAGAAAAACAAAATATCTTTTGCATCATATTAGTTAGCGTTTATTGTTATTTGTTGCTATTAAAAAGAAAAAGACAAAATTTCATTTCTTGTTATTAGCTGCATTAGGATCTTTGTTGTTTGCTGAGTGATCATTTCGGTTGTGTAAAGATCTCCACCCTCCTGTAGATAGAATTCATCGAATGAAATGGTATAGTTTTGGCATATAGTTTGCATTTAAGAAGTATGAGATATCACATACGGTAGGACCAAAAAACTGAAACATAATTGAAGATAAACTTTAAAATAAACTCAATGAACATAACAACGCATTGGAACATAACGTAAATACTCTAGAGGTCTAGGTTAGAGACGTGTTCCGGCGTCTTTAAACCTGGTAGCTTACCGTTGAGTGGTTGGGTGATTCCTCCACTGTGAAACGATAGGTGCCAATACGGACTGAGCTCCCACGTACCGTCGCGTATATACGGGAGACCCCACTAGGCTATTATCCTTTATCCATAGGAACCCGAGTCTGCCGCCTTACAAGTCGTAATGCACTGAACACAGCATTCGGGAAGATTGACTGCAGTACGGGAAGTCCTTGGTTTTCATCTGATTGCCGAGGTGTATAAGCATTTTTATGGATTGTTTGGTAAACCTTTTACCTAGAGTCTCCAGAGTAGTCACTTTTGATCCTTTTCGGACTCCCTAAAAGAAAAGGTGCCTGTGAGCGTCTTGTCACTTCGTGCTCATTAAATATTCGAAGGAGACTAGAGTCATCTTTTATCCTTTTCTCGACTCTTAAAATATGAAAAGGTCAAGTTCAGTGTCTTAAAATTTATTGGCCACGATAACATCTACCCAATTAGATTTTGTTTGCGTTAGCTTGAGTAAGATTATTTCTCGTTCAATGGAAGCCTTCCCGGCGCCCACCGGCCAAGGTGTTCCTCCTGATGGAAACCCTCGTCCATTTCCTTCTGTTGGAAATGTCGGTGTTCAGTATATCGCAACATTGTCTTTGCCTGGGTTGACCATTGGTTTACCCGTATGGTTGTTTTCAAACTCGGTGGTCTCGAGTGTGATAACTCCTGTTCCGCCACCACCTCCTCCACCCGAACAACACCATGTTGATTCTAAGGTGGACCCCTCCCCTTCTTCGCCTATTGCTGCGTCCTCATCTTCTACTTCGCCTGGTGAAACTCTGGATTTCAGTAACCAGGTGGCTAAGAAGAAGAAGAAGAAGACCAAAAAGAAGAAGTCTCCTAAGGGAAAGGTCGCATCTACCACGAAAATATCTGAAGTAGAACCACCTTCTGCTCCTCCGCGGAAGGCTAAGTCTCCTTGTCGATTATGCAAGGAGGACCATTTTCTTTCTGATTGTCCTGGTATTCCCAGGATCCTAGATATATGGTCCCGTGACCCAACTCGCCCCTTGTCGTCGCAGATTGACGATACCTTATTAGTTGGTAAGAGAAAAGGGAAGGTTCGTTTCCCTTGTCGACTTTGTGAAGGTAATCATCTCCTTCGCCTTTGTCCACTTATGGATGAAGCCTCCCGTCTTTTGGAAAGTCTGTCAGCTCCCTTACCCCAACTACCCGCTGGATATCAGCGTCTTTTTGCAACCGCAGATCATCTCTCTGCTAACCAAGTGATCAAGCATGATTCCTCTTTGATCCAGCCTTCTCTTCCCGAACCTAGCTGTGCTCAGCCTGTTCCAGACCAGTCCCTGGTCGGAACGAGTGTTGATTTACATTCATCATCTATGCACCACTTTATCATCAAGGATGAACCATCTGAATCCAAACCAAACGAAAGTTCGAAGGTCCAGATTACAGTTGACCCGGTCTTTCAAAAGGTCCAAATGACAGTTGACCCGGTTTTCCTTTCGGAAGTTCCATCCTCAGATGATATTACATCTGAATCCAAACCAGACGAAAGTCCAAAGGTCCAGATGACAGTTGACCCGGTCTTTCAAAAGGTCCAGATTACAAGTGACCCGGTTTTGCCTTCAGAAGTTCCATCCTCAGATGCTATTATCACTGCAAAGAATGAAGACCCCACCGTCCAAATTCTATTTATCAACATAGACTCTAATGATCAAGTGAGCATCCCTCTCATTCCTTCGCAACAGGAAGAAAGTCCATCAGAATCATATCCGGCCGTTTATCCGGTCCCACCTCCAAGCAACCTAGTTGTTTCCTTCAATTGGGATCAACTAGGCAATCCTCGGTTACCAGCCTCCATACCATTTCGAATTATAGTCCAAGTCTACCGAATGGTTATGGCCGGTACAATTATTGATGAGGGATCTCCTGTGAGTATCCTTTCTTCAACAGCTTGGGAAGCACTTGGTTCGCCACTGCTTCTGCCTGAGATGAGAAACCTTACAGGTTTCCATCGAGAAACCACTCGACCTTTAGGAGTTCTTCCCAATGTACCTATCACATTAGAAGGGAAGACTGTTCAAATGGGCGTCATGGTAGTCCAAGGTCCGTTAGATTACAATTTACTCCTTGGACGAGACTATATTTATTGCACACGTGCAATTGTGTCCTCACTCTTCAGAGTGATGTGTTTTCCGCACGAAGGAAGGACGATCAGGATCGTAGACCAACTTTCGTTCCCCGGTTCACACTTCACATATAGTCATCTACCATTCCTAAATGGTCTTATTTCCACAGGAAATGCCTCAACATCCACTCCGTCATTCTGATGACGGCACCTGACCCGGGCGCGTGACTGAAGCCCGGGGGGCATGCATCCTCCTTCAAAATCGAGTCTTTCCAAGTGAACCTTCATTCCATCCACTCCGTGAATGCCATGAAGCTTGGGGGGCATGTACCTTGATTTGCATTATCATGCTGGGGGCATGCAAATTTATAGCAAGCATAGTTTTTCGTTTCAAGCTTGTGTAAACATGAAACCGAATCCAAGCAAAGTTCTCCATGGTTCAAGCTTGTGTAAAAATGAACCCATACCTGATTTACATCCCGTGATTGCCTTTTATCTGCTAAATTCTGCTAGATGAGCCTTGGTTGTTTTATTCCATCGCCACCATCTCTTCGGCCGACCATATGCTTTCACCTGGTTGTTTATCCTTTCCTGAGGAACCGCAGCGATGAGTGGTCTTATTAGCCAGCCTCTTGACCATTACATGTTTCGAGCAAGTTCCACCATTACCGGAACCAGTTGCTACCCTTTATACCACTCGTTCCTTCAGGACGAGTCGCCTTTACGCTCTTTTCTGACTCGTAAAATATGAAAAGATTGCCGAGTATTTTTCCTTTTTGACTCGTTAAAGAGAATAAAATGGAGGTCTGCTTTCAGCTCTTTTTCTGACCATTTAAAAACGAAAAGATTGCCGAGTTTTCCCTCTTGACTCGTTAAACGTTAATAAGGGGTGGTCGTTTTAAGTTCTTTTTGTCGACCGTTAAAACATAAAAAGATTACCGGGTTTTTGTCGTTTCAAACTCGTTAATGGTTACGAAACGATGTGGTTTTGACCGCTTTTTTACTTTTTCAGGTCGAAATCACTATTTATGAAAAGTACTCCTCGATCCTAATGGTCGGGCGGTTCTTTTGGGCATTATTTTATACTTTTTCGGGCCCGAGAGACACAACTTTACGAAAAAGGACACCCCTGGAGTTTCCTTTTCTGCTGTCTTTTCAAACTCTCTAAACATGAAAAGACGCCGAGTTCTTCCTTTGTCAGACTCGTTAAAACCTGATGACATCGGATTTTTTCGAAATGACAAACCACAAGCATATGCTATCCCCATCAAGCTTGTTAAAAATAACTGGGGTACTCGCCAGAAATGGTGGGGGAAAAGAAAATTTTGGAACCATAATTATTATCGTGTCGGCAGTATGTCGCTCTTGAACATGGCACTTTTCTGCTTTCGTGTCCAGGGTGGGGATATCTCATCTCGTATTTTTTCACTTGCTTCCATGGACTTGGGTACCCTATTTGACCTCTCATCCGCTCATAGCCTCGTCATCATGACCTTTGATACATTGACGTCAAATACTGCCAATTCCATTAATGTGCCGCCGATATATTCAAGAGAAGTTGACCTCTGCAAAGAAGCAACCTCCCTTTGATAGTTCGTACAATCTTGATTCACAACATTATCTCTCTGTCTCGTGTCGATGATGTGGGAAACATTATGGCCCACCTTCGATCAAGGTCACTTCCTGTCGACTTCAGCTCATTATCCAGGAAGCTGATCTAGAGACTCCTTTCCGGTGCCCTGGAGCTTGCATGCCTCAATGGCAGGTTCTTCGTGTTCGACGTGAGGTTTTCATCATTGGCCTCTGATCGAATGATTCTACGGGTGTTCGACTTCAGATCATTAATTCGCACGCCGTAGATTGTACCTATGGTACCTTGAGGGCCATTGTCATTATTGGTGGTACCTCTCGCGTCTGTTAACAGTTTTCACTATTGACTGGTAATCAGACGATGTTCATGCATGTTCGACTTCAGCTCATGTATTCACATGCTTGAACTTGTACTCTTGTTCAGGTCGAGATGGAGCGCAAGACCCTGGATTGTGTCTGTTCTAATCCAGGCGTGATTCTTGATACATGACTCATTCACTAGATGGCTGCGACCATACCTGAGTCAGTTCATTGATCCTAACCAGATGGCTGCGTCCATACTATGGATCTAGATTATTTATGTACTCTCTTATGGATGGCTGCGACCATACCACGTACATCATGTAATTGAACTATCAGTCGTGTCTCTTAATGCAGATCCTCGACGGCAGCTATATATGTGTTCTTGTGTGTTCTTGTAAAGCATTTCACCCCTCTCTCTACCTCTTGGACTTCATGCTTTAGGGGGCATCTGTTACGCAGTAATTTGTCACCGTTGGTCACCATCCCTATCGCCCCGTTTCCATACATTGGAGGACGCATTCCGGGACCTGTGAGCAGTGACATAACCCAAAAACACTTGCATTATGTTCCCCTGAGTATGTACTTCATGTTCCCTGAAGACACCTTCTGCAAATTATCCCTAGAAAGTACTCTTTTTCCATTGGCGCAGGTCCATAGTATCTTACCCGCGCCAATCACTGAGATCCTCAAAATATGGCGTGACCATTGGCGCTCTGTCACAGAACAACACCCGCGCCAACCCAGTTTGGTAATGTTTTTTGCCAAAAGCATGCCCTTCTGCTTTTTCCCTTCAGATCACGAAGCCTTTTGAGGGAAAAATCCAGTTGATAGAGGTCGAGAGTCATCATTTATCCTTGACATCTATCCACAGTGGCTTTTTCAGAGATAATGCCAATCCACAATGGGTGTCCTGGTTCATCGAATCTTTCTACCTTCTCCATCTATAAATATTTGTCCTCATGCATTAGACAAGCTAGTGCTAGTCATTGAGTTGTTGAGTTCTTGGAGGAATGCTAGTTGTGGTTACGCTGCCGGAGAGGAGGTACATTGCAAGACACATATAGTTGCTCGCCCAGCCAGAGGAGAGGTTCAACGTCAGAACCTTGGTTGTAACTTTTCCTGTCTATTATTAATTAATGAACGACTGTTATTATAGTTCCAATCTCATCGTCTATTATAGTGATGTTTGATTTATTTCCTTTCTGACTGAAATATAGTTGTGCCTTAGTGGATTTTATGCTTGTATCTGTTTCTTCCTTTGCATGTGCAGGTGTCCGTTTGCAAGGATCGCAAAGATTGTGACCTGCTGGAGCGAGGGAGCGGGAATACCAACTTTGCTTCGACTATAGCGTTGGATTCCAGGTTGGTCATCTTAATTCACTTTTAGTGTGCAACTAGGAACTTGCGTGGCAGCGTGAATCGATTGTGGCTAGTTCTGTTTTAGGCTAGTGGGATCGCCTCTGTCCGCAGAGGGGATTTACCTATCCAACAAAGACCCATCAAAGAAACCAACCAAGAATGATTCCCAATAATTGTGAGGAGAGATATGCAGGTGATTTGGAGAAGTAGGTGAAAAAAACCCTTCATGACAGGTAATAATTTGGTAGTAGGTACACCAGATATTGGCTTGCTTGTTCTCAAATATAAGAGCATTCCGAGTCCACCATATGCCCCAAATGATGAAGAAAACCAAATTTCGATGTAGATGTGAGTTCACGGTCCAGATGTGAAGACAAGAGATAATGTTGGCGCCATCCCAGGATTGTGATTCCTCAATTGAGTGTAGTATCTCAGTCCAAACATATGTAGCGAAAGGGCATTGGATGAAAAGGTGGTTTATTTCCTCTCTATTTGCGTTGCATAGACAACACTATCTCGGTCCCATGAATCCTCTCTTAACAAGGCTCTCCCAAGTGAAGGTGCGGTTGTGAACCACCAGCCAAGAAATTTTTTTTAGCTTGAGTGGGAAAGTAGATCTCCGTAACATATTTCCAGTGGGTGTGTAATGGAGTGGACTATTCTACAACAACGATATCTTGGATCACATGTAAACCACAGGAATGAAGAGAAGAGATGAGGGTTAGGGATAAGGTATGTGTATCATTCATACGAATCAATGGATCCAATCCAATTTTGGGGAGAGCCAACGTAGGTATCCAATGTATCATTTCTTGGAGGAGAGAAGGTTGCACCAGAGGCCAGCGTAGGTATCCAATGTATCATTTCTTGGAGGAGAGGAGGTTGCACCACGAACATGAGATTTGGGTGGGAACTATAGCACCATTTCGAAGCCAGGTATAGAAGCCCAAATTTTGTAGATATTTTGCAGAGATGACACGATGCCAAAGTCCCTCATGTTGGACAACCCTCCAGAAATTTCTTAACAACAGTGCTGAATTGAAGGTGCAGTGTCTTTCAGATTCCAGCCACCAAGTTTGACAGGGGGAGAGATCGATTCCAATTTGGCGAGGTGGAATTTTCTAGGAGAATTCGGGCCAGCCCATAAAAACCTGGTTAGAATGGCATTAATTTTGCGAGTGACAGCCTTGGAAGTTTATATATGTGCATCTAATAAATTAGGATGCCATTGAGGACTGATTTAATGAGGATCAATCTTCTGCCCAAAGTTATCCACTTTTGTGGCCAGAGTGTTAGTTTCCTTTCAATTTTGATGAGGAGCCAGTCCCAATCCCTTCTCTTGTATCCTAACAACTTCAAGTTGAAACCAAGGTATGTGAATCCCTTGTCCAGGTGTACGATAGAGACACTAAACTGATATGCTATGGATTTGGATGAATCCGTGTTCTGGTCACTGGAAATGAGTCGAGATTTAAGTTGATCCATGAGAAGCTTGAATGTGATCCAAAGTCCTGTAATATCTTGAAGATGAGTTGCCATTCCTGTGGATCAGTTTTCCCCATTGTAAGAATATCATCCATAAAAAGTAAGTGGGTGAAAGGGACTGAGTCGGTGGTCAAACACTCGGAGATGAGTCCTTAGTTGTTGGCAACATTGAATCTTCTGCTAAGTCCATCCATGATGGTGATAAATAAGAGTGGAGATAGGGCACAACCCTGGCGAAGGCCACAGGAGGCCATGAAGAATTCAGTGGGAAGTCCATTGATCATTATGGAAAATGAGGCAGATTTGATGCAAGATTGGATCCAGACAATCATGGTGGAGCCGAAGCCAATCTTTCGCAGGGTCATCCATAATAGTTCCCAGTCCACGCAGTCGAATGCTTTGAGAAAATCGATTTTCATGAGGCAGACATCTAGATTGTGAGATTTGATGGAATGGATACATTCTTGAGCTATAGAGACTGGATCATATATATGGTGTTGTTTTAAGAAGCCAAATTGTTCAGTAGTGATATACGTGGATAGGAAGGGTTTGAGCCGATTGGCTATGGTTTTGGAAATGAGTTTATAGGTGGTGTTGCACAATGAAATTGGGCGAAAGTAAAAAAAAAAAAGTCAAGCTTGTCAATGTTCAGAATTAGAATGATGAAAGTGGCATTGTTAGCAGCAGAAACCCAGCCATGAATTCTGGACTCTTCCACCATTTTAGTAAGCTCATCGATCATGATGTATTGGAAGTGTAGAAATAACTCTATGGTCCATCCGTCAAAGCCACGACTTTTCCCTCTACCCATTTCTTTCAGAACATAGATGACTGCATCCTTTGTGACCGGGCATTCCATATGCTCAAAGGCTTCCATGTCAATCACTATGATGTAGATTTCACATTGATCCAACTGTTTGTTGGAGGGAACTTCAGCTCTTTGCCTAGTATATTTCGCTGAAGTGTTTATGTGCCGCCCACTCAATGTATTTTTGGTCTATTAGGAGATCTCCATAGTCTAACTTTATGCTCCAAATATATCTATATCTATCTATATATATATATATTTAGCCTTCAATTAATCTGATTGTGAAAAAATTTACTCTTTTTATCACTATCCTGAATCCACATTATGCAACTTTATTGTTGGAGCGCTTCTTCCTGTCTAAGGAGTATTTGTGATCTGTAACCTTCTAGTTTCAATATATTTGATTTTCAAGTAGCAGAGAAGTAGTTGGGGTCGTTGGGGTCATCCATGATATTAATTTTTTTTGCAATGTTTATTAGTTCCTTCATTAATTACCTATTCTTTTGGTGTGCCCATTTTTTGTGGCTTCTTTTCGCCTTCTGAGTTTTTGATTGATTCTATCCATTTGTCTATCATCTGGGTCCATTGTAGTCTTTTGCCAGACAAATTTAACAAGCATGTGAAGTCTATCTCTTTAAGCCAGAAATGGTTGAATTTGAACGGTGGTGCCATGCCCTGGTGTGTACCTGTCCATTGAAGCAAAATGGGGAAATGATCAAAGATCTTAGAATGAATAATGGAGGATGTGAGTTCCTTCAACCTGCTGATTGTGTATTTATGCACTAAAAAATGATCAAGTCATTTTGCAATGCCATCAATTTTGAATGCCCATTATGTCAGGTTAGTCCAATAGGCTGGGGGGTGATGCCTGTGAGGTGTTTTCCCTTGAAGAAAACTTGAAAGTGGTCCTCTAATGGATCAGGTCAACAGTTGTGTCCCCAATGTTTTGATGGTATTATGATGAGATTAAGGTCACCTACGAGAATTATGGAGCTGAGGTTGAGGAGACCTCTCTGGTCGGCCTTGTTCCAGAAATATTTTCGATGTTCATATGGAGCATAAATGTTAATGATGTGGAAACGCGTTTCGGTCTCGTGTCTAATGCTAGTGATAAGGATTCCAACAGAGAAGTGGTATGCTTTGAAGTTGAATATGTTAGGATTCCATATGGTCGCAAGCCCCCCAGATAATCTCGTGGCATTGGTAGCACAAATGTGCCAATTGGGGCATATTTTTGAGAGATAACCCCATGTTTTCTCCCTGCAGTTCATGGTATCTTGTAGTAGAACAATCCCGAGCTTATGACTGTTGATTATGTTTTTGATTGATCTTATTTTGGGTGTCGATCCCAGAAAGGGAGGTCAAATTTGGGTGGCTTATCTCTAAGAAGTCAAGATTTGGGGAGATTGACATCAAGATGGCCAACTTGGAAGGAGGCAGGAGCAATGTGTGTCTGGACAAAGGAGGATTCGGTGAAATGATTTATGAGTATGATAGGAGAAAGGGAGCAAGCAAAGACCTTCTTATATTTATTCACTTGCATAATTCTGTCTGCGACACACGATATTGCATTGTCTCGTTACCTCTCTTGCAGCTTTCACTTGTCAATGACACACTCGTTTAAATAGCAATAAACCATTTGAAATGCCTTCACGATCAGGTCATTCCAAGATCCTCAATGTTGTCATTGTGAAGAGAGGAAATTTAAAGAATATTTTTCTATACTTCGATGTATTTTCCTAATATCATTTAAAAAAACAAAACCCTTCCCTTGGTAGGCACAATTAATTAATTAATATATTTAAAGAAAGTTTTTCTATATTTCGATGTGTTTTCTTAGTATCATTTAGAAAAAATAATCAAAACCCTTCTCATGAGCACTAGTATTGTAGCAAGAATGCTGCAACTCCCGGGGCTACCAATTTTACTTCATTAACCCAGGGTTCAAACAAACTTGGAGGTGATAATGTTGTATACGCAGTAGATGTAATGGTCTACTCTTGTCAGTTTTCAACTGGGGCGATAGACCACTAAGGTTTCTCAAACCAGTCTTCTATTGAATAGAAGAAGTCTAATTACCAAATGGAGAAAGGAAAATTATCCTTAATGAAAGAAAAGGAATGCTTCCTACTTTAAGGAATGAAAGACTGAATTGGAATATGCTTGTAAAGTGACATGAAATCCTTTAACTACTCACTGACACATTTTGCTTGCAAAAGAAGCCTAGCTTAACCTTGTTTATGACCTATGATGATCTAGACTAACTGAGCATGGAATTTTATCTAAGAAGTATTATGACTGCTGCATGCATGTGCTAATTTAGGAATTGTAGAAAAATACCTTTTTTTGATGTTTTAATTTTATGAATGCAAATGCTAATCTTCACTTGTTCTTTGGCAGGGGAGACAAGTATGGACTAGTCTCAAGGGTATGGAAGCCAAGGAGAGGCTTAATCCAAGTTCAGATGACAATTTTTCTAAATTCAGGCTTAAAACATGTTGCTACAGGGTTTCCTATAGTACTACTACAAGATGTCCTAGTTCTACTACAGGATGCCCTGTTTTACTACAGGAAACAGGCTGAAATCTTAGGAGATGGTAGGGAAGGTAGAATGAAGTGTGGGAAAGGTATCTGATGGAGAAATAAGGCATGGAGGGGGTGAAAACTATCCAAGGCTCAGTCAAATGCTTCAAGATGGTTGGATTTTCTCAATGGAAATGACAATTTTGCTTACAAAACAAGAATTCAGATTTAGGGTTTAGTGGACTTTGGAAACATGGGTGGATAAGGCTTGGATGAGGCAACTGAGATGAGGTCTCCCTGCAAATTAGAAGCTCCTGCAACAACATACATTCTTGTCTTCATTTATGCACAAATTCATCTACACATGGAAAATATTTATTAAATGGAAGAAAACAAAGTTATTACTATCTAGTGGCTAAGTTCATGAATGGAAGTGCTTTGAAACCAATGAAAAACTTAAGAGATAAAAAATGACAATTGTAAATCATCCTAAGAAACTCAAAGACAATGACCTACTCATCAAGAAACCCTAGATCATGCAGTAAAGCAAGAAATCTGTTTTTGGGTTGTATGAATGGAACCCTCAAGTCATGATCCCATAAGGGAGATGAGGTGAAAGCCACTATCACCAGCTTTTCTGGAGTGTCTTATGTCACTATGATACCACTAATCTAACTATCCACAAATGGAAGCAAACTAATTAATCATCCAAATACTTTCAAATTAACAAAACCAAAATCACTTCAGCAGCTAACTATGAATGTAATCTAAGCATACATGTACAAAAAGAGGAACCTCTACTGCTAGGGTTGGGCCCTAACCCAAGAGCTTCAACCCTCTGAGTCAACTCAGTGTTAGATCAAGGGAATGCTTCTCATTTTCATTAAAATATAAAAAATACACAAGATTTATCAGTCACATGTCTTAGCTTGAAAATGCCTCTTGGCTACAACAAAAAAAGTCCAATCCTAATGAGGCTCTAGGCCTTCTTATTTATACAACTGAAGCTACCAACAACTTCCTTAAATTTAGGGAGGCTTGGCTCCCAAACTCGAGATCAACTGGTCTTCAACTATCATTGGCTTGGCTGCCAATGATCTTAATGGCTCGACTGCTTGTAACTCCGAGCTGATGAGCTCTGGTGGAGGAGTATTTGAGTGAGTGAGGAGTTAAGGAGGGAGATCCAATCTCCTAAAATCCCTCTTGCTTGTCTACTTCGAGTTCCTGCACTTTGATTAGCCAAAATTTTCTCCCAAACCCACAATCAATGCACATTAGACCACAAGACATGACATCTCATCTTTACCCTTCTCATTAAGCAAAATATAATAGAACATGTAAAGAAATGTGAGAAAGGTTGATTTTAATAAGCTGGAGAGTGGCATTAAGGGCCATATAATTTACCTATTAATGAGCATCATCATCAACCCCTACTGAAATTTTTGCTCATCCTCTGAGCAACTCAATCTATGTCCATGTCTTTCATTGCTTTGCTGGCCTCCCTGACATTCCAGGCTTTTGTTGCAATATCTTCCTCCTGTGGATAAAATCCTGCATGCTTCTCTATTTCCTCCCATCTATTTATTTCTTCTTCTTCCTTTCTCCCTTCTAACATACCTAAGAGAAATGGTGGACTGGGTTTCAAGTCAATCTAACTGACTTTGAGTCTCTACAATGCTTTCTTATATAGTGGGGTCCTTTCTAGTGTATCCCTCATTCTTTCAGGGGAATGATACTCCTTGATCTTTAGGATTTAGGGTAAGTTGTTCCATCTCCTTTGGCATGCTTACTGGATTTCATCCCTTAGCAATCTCAAAGTGTCCTCAAAATGAAGGACTGCTTCCTCTTGTGTAGCTAGGTATTTTGGTGCAAGCTAGGGATCATTGGCGATGAGGTTGTGGGTGCTAATGACAACCATGGAGTTGATCTATTCTGCTATGATGTAAAGGGGTTCTGTTTCTTCTCTTTCCAATACCATTTTTACTTCCTTATCCCTAACCTCCTCATGATTCATCCATGATTCCAAGGCCATCAGTTGTAAGTCCCCTAGCTTTGGATTGGGGGCCCACACATTCAAATTTGTTAGGGCCAAGTTATGTAGGTAGAATTAAGATATCTTGGCCCTATCCTCCAGGTGCTTTGGTCACAGATGTCAATGAACTACCTATAGTCTTGGGAAGGCATAGTTCCTCATTTTTCTATGTTTTTATTTGAAACTGCAGCCACTGTTCTTTGAGGTATAAGCCATATGATTTTGTTGGCATCCTGCACTGGAGTGCCTCCATGGAGAGACTTGCCATATTTTCAAATTGGATATTTTTTTCATGTACTTGCCTCCTCAGCCATGTGTTCTCAGCCTCTAGTTGATATTTCATCACTCTTTCCCTACCTCTTATCCTACTCAACTCTCTCACCATTTCTAGCAGTTTTTCTTCCATATGGCCCATGTTGGCCCTCGTTTTTGGTCCAATTTTGCTTAAGAAAACACACTTAATTTCTATATTTTCCATCCATTTTCCATCACATACACCCCATTTTGATGTATTTATGCATATTCAGGTATATAAATTTAATTTTTCAATTTTTAGATGTTTTTATGAAAATTGAATTTCAAGTGCATTTTTGGACAGAATCAGAAATTCCCGTAATGGCTACCTGGATGTCATATTTGCAGGACACTTGGGCATGAGCTGAACACATTTATGGAAAGATTGGGAACTAGGATTGAACTAACTCCTATTGGTTCGGTCAAACCAAGCTTAAACAGGCCCGGTCAAAGCTGGTCAAACAGGACCAGTCATTCAGGAAATCCCTAGGAAATATGGCAGTTTTATGATTTCATGGGATTTTCCATATTTTTAGTGATAGGATGGATGAGTTCGACTTGGATAGGTGGGATATGGATAGATATAGTTGTTAGAGATATTTTAGATCAATTTGTTTCATATTCTTCTATTTAAGCCAAAACATTGAAGGCTTATGGTATGTAGAATTTGTATAATTTTATATTGAGACTTTTGAATACTTTGAGTTAATTTGAGGAACCTGTTCTACCTTCATTTTGCTGTTCAATGGTGTGGATGATTGACTGAGTTTGTAGTAGCTGATAATCTCTTCAAGTGTGCAAGGCAAGGGTGGAGGGCTCCCACTCCAAGTTAAGTACACTTCATGGTTAATCTAGCTTGATTTTCATAAACTAGTTTTGCTTTAGATTTGTTTATTTGATTTGATGTATGATGATTTATGTTTGCTGATGAATATTGGTTTATTTATCATCTTTATGTGAAGGGACAACCTAGTGTTCAAGTTGAACCCTCCTTCTATTGGATTAATAAATAAAAACTAAAATTCATCTTCCTTGCTTTCAAGTAATTTTCTGAGTTTTTAGTTTTCTAACAATGGCATTATGATGAATGAATTTGTGATGAAGAACAACAAGGACCTCCTTAGTTAGGAGCCTCTTTCATTATTTATTTATGCATCTTAAGCTATTGTCAATTAGTGGTTTTCAATTTCTATTCATGAAGTAATATTTTGGGAGCCTCTTTCATTATTTATTTATGCATCTTAAGCTATTGTTAATTAGTGGTTTTCAATTTCTATTCATGAAGTAATATTTTGGAAGAAGGACACAACTGGTTCTCCTAAGTTAGGAGCCACTTCATCTCACACATATTACCTAAGTGAATTAGAAATTACTTAATTAGATTTATATTTATAATATGTATTTCCTCAACTCTTTATATTTCATCTTCTAACCTTGACTACATCTGATATCCATACATTTTGGACATGCTTCTAAGTTCTACAAACCTGGATTGATAATGAAACACTTGTGTTAATTTATTCAATAAATTAGCCCAACAGCCCACATCCTATACACTTTTTGATTTAGCAATTTGCATCCAGCGATGTGTCCTTGCTCTCTCCTTTTTAAGCTCAAAGAATAGAGGGATGGCGAATATTTGTGGTATTACTCTACCTACCTCAATGAATTTGTAATAGGAGCTGAGGTTTGGATGTGGGCTATGTTCCTGCAGCTCCTGGGACTCTCCCTTTACTGTCTTTTGAGTATCTGTCTCCCCTTGTACTTGTGCTGTTGCTTCTTTTCCTTCCCTTTGCCCCTGCTGTCGTTCTTGCTCCTATTTCTGTGTTTCCTGTAGTTTTGACAAGGTTTCCTGTAGGACTGTCTGTGTTTCCTGAAGGCTTGTCTGTGATTCTTGTAGGAGGCCTTTCCCTTTTTGAAAAGGGGTTAAAGGTTCTTTAATTTGTTTTGTTGAGGTTGACCTAGTGACAAGCCTCCTAACATACATGATTGGTGACCTTGGGGAAGCCTGTTGTGATGTGACCTATTCACCTCTCATTCCTAGAGGGACTAATTTCTCTTGTTCTTTTGGTGAGTCCTCAATGATTATAGGAGTCTTAGTAGGTGTTTGAGGTCTCCCTTGTTTTATTCTGGTGCTCCTCCTGGTTCTAAAGTATAGGGGAGTCTGCCTCTGCCTCTTTCCTTTTGATTTTATGGATGTACTTAGAGCAGTTAAGGAAACAACTGCCTTGTTCTCTGTGGGCTCATGAGACACTCTTGGGGATTCCTCTTCTTCCTTGCTATGTATTTTAGGACTTGATCCCTTCTTTTGGGCTTCTTCCCTACTGTCCTTTTCATCCTCTGTCTCATTTATTTCTGTCTCCTCTTCTTCTTTAGGCTCTTATTCCTCTTCTTTAGGCTCTTCTTGCTCTTCTTCAAACTCTTCTTCCTCTTATTCAGGATCTTCCCCCTCTTATTCAAGCTCTTCCCCCTCTTCTTCACCACTAGAAGTAGGGTCTCTTTCATACTCAATGGCTTGAATTACATCTTCTCTGTTCATGTCTGCAAATGTTGACCACATAATAGGGATTCTTAAGTTGTTTGGGGCATCTTCTAGTATGAGCTTGATCAGTCCATGATGTGCCAACTGCTGATGCTTCCCTTCTTGTACTTTGATACTCATGTCTATTATTGATTGCAACAAAAAGTAAGGCACACTAAGTCTTCTATGAGGAGGTAACTCTTCTCCAAATCTCAGCTCATGGAGGAGTCTAAACTGGTAACCATAGACTATACTGAGCCTACCCTCACAAGAAATATACTTGAGAATGTGATAGCTTACTTCATCCAAAGGATATGGAATGCTCCCCCTTCTAATCCCATTTTTGTCCTCAATTGGTTCCTCTCCTTCCAAGAAAAAGTTCTTCTTGGTAAGATTGCTACTAGCTTTATCCTCTTTTCTCCATTGCAACCCTATAGGAAGTGTAGTGATCATGCTAATGCTTTTAGGGGTAATTGTCACCGACAATCCCCTCACTACAACAATGGCACTGATTGTAGCTAGAGGTATGAGTGACATTGCAAATTCCCTAGCTATATCATCATCATATCCCCTAGGTAGCTCGAAGAATCCCAACCATTGATGCCATGTAAAGATTTCTAACACAGGAGGATGTTGATGTATTCTAATTGTTCTGGTGGTCTCCCTTCTGTTGAAACCACCTATCATATTTTCTCTCCATCAATCTGTTTGTATGAAGTTTTGGTGGCTATAGATTAAGATCTTCCTGAGGTGATGAGGGTTTAGAGTTTAGGAGGGTGATGACTACAATTCTCCTTTTACTCTACACAATCCTCCAAACAATTCTGCCTATCTCTATGCACATTGTAATCACTAAAAGAAATGACAATTTCTTTTATTTTTCTCTTTACAAATGAAAGCATAGAGGATATGGCACCTACCTTTCACTGCAATGCCTTGGTTTTGGAGAATTCTTGTATAGCTGGGCCCTAGGCACCCCCTCACAACATTTTTGACAATTCTCCCTGTTTCCTAGAGTTTTCCTATAGGTGCTCATTGTAGGATGCCGAGACTAGCTTTCCTCACTGTTTCCTGTATTTTTCCTGTGTTTTCTGTAGGTGTTCATTGTAGGATGGCCGAGACTAGCTTTTCCTTTCGATGGTTCCTCCAGGTGGTCCCAGCTCCCAAAATCTCGAAATGAAAAATATATTGCATGAAAGTTAGGGAATATTTCTATTTATGGTCGATTTCATTGAGCGACATGCTGGCTGGCCGAGTACGTATTTATCCTTTTGGACCGTTGGTCCCACTATTAGTTATAAGCAAGCCTTCCTCGTAATCATCACCCACACCTGTTCAATGTAACTTGGCCACCTTTCAGATTTATTACCTTTGATGTGACCTTGCCACATGTCCAGTTGACTAGCACTTTAACTTTTTGTTATCGGGATGAGGGTCGCCAAGTTAACAGGCCACCTTCACTTATAAAAACTATTTTCTACATATTCCTATAGTTTTAATCATATTTGTACTTATGAGAGAATGTGGATGAGGTGACATACCTGTGGCTCCCTTTGCCTTGTTGATGCATGCTGGAGGGTGGCTCTGATGTGCTACTCATGGTTCAGGTACATCTTCTCTACTGCTCTTTCTTTTTGTTGATTTTACTCTGCTGATAGGTTGTCTTCTTATTGATGTATAGGTGCTAGCTTCCTCTATTGTTACTGAGATTTGGAGAGGTTCCATAGTGCCTACAGTTGTGTTTCTCTTCTTCCAATGCATGAGTGTTGAAGGTTAGGCTTGGAGCCTGCTGTTGCTTCAAAATAGGATGCTATAAGGTTTCCTGTAGTACTACTACAAGAAATCCTATAGCTGGCCTTTTTTTGAATTTCGGTGGCCTTTCTTTGCTTGGAGGGTGAATAGATATTGGAGTGAGTGGAAGGTGTGGCCATGGAGTGGTAGGTGAGGTAGGCTGCTGGTGGTATGCCCCTTTAATATTTCTTTGTTTCTTTTTGTTTTTATTTTTTCTTCTTCTAAGTAGATTTTTTTGATGGACACAGAGGGTGACATGGTCATGAAGGGTGTTGGCTGAGATGTGGTGAAGTCAATGGCCTCCTTTTTTCATCCAAAACAGGCTTGCATCATAATTTTTCAATCGGACTTCCTTTCTTGTAGATTTTCAAGACTTCCTGTAGTACTATAGGAAACTCTTGTAGTAACTACATGAAATCCTATAGAAGTCACAAAATTGCCTGAAATTTGGATTTTTCTATTGTTGGAGATGAGTATGGATGAATGAACATGGGGGTCATGGAGGAGATGAAATGGATGAATAAAAACATGGGGTTTTTCATGGCTTTCTGCCCTCTAATCTCTGTGTCCATTATCTTCTTGAAAACCTGCAAAAACCATAATTGTTATGAGTGGAAAGGTTTGAGGTCCCTGCCATTATTTTTGTGCTTTTTCTCTTTTTTTTTTTGAAAGACAACCAGGTTTCCTCAAAGGAGGTTTTCACACAGGGGTCTTTTATTTTTCTCTTTTTCCTCTTTTTTTTTAACTCTTGGGCTGCCTCAAGGACTTTTTAGCCTAAGAGTGGGTCTAAGGTGGCTCATGGAGGTTTTCACCTCAGTCTCTTATTGTCTTTTTTTTTTCCCAAAGATTCAAAAATCCTCAAGAACTTGGTGAGGTGGAAGCCGAGACTCCTTCAATCACCATTACTGCCTTACTGATACTACTGATGAACTCCTTCTTTGACAAATTTTTTTTGTAGACTTTCAACCTATACCCATTGACAAGAAAGGGGATACATTCTTCATCAACGGTTCTTATCTGAACAACCCCATTTTCATGGCGCTTTTCTATCACATATGGGCCTAGCCATCTGGTCATCAACTTGCCTTGGAAATCTTTGAACCTAGAATCATACAATAGAGCCCAATTGCCTTCGTGAAACAATTTGTATTTGAAATTTTTTTCACGCCAGACCTTTCTTTATACTTGAGTCACCTCTGTGTGCAGGAGGGCCTACATCCAGAATTCATCTAGCCCATTTAGCTAGGGAAACCTCTCTTGATGTGCCCTTGTAACATTTAGATCCAATTGTGTTTCCATCCTTAAAGTGTTCTACTCAAACTCAATGGAAAGCAGAGCCTTCTTCCCATAGACCAAATCATAAAGGGTGAAGCCAGTGGCTGTCTTCCAAGTTGTATAGTCTAAGTGGCCTCCACTAGTCTGTGAGCCCAATCCTTCCTACTACTACTAACCGCTTTTGTCATAATTCTTTCCAATGCTCTATTGGTGACTTCTACTTGTCCATTGGCTTGAGGGTGGTAAGGAGTGGACTTCTTGTGCTTGAACTTATGCTGGCTTAACAGATTTTCAATCATGTGTGAGGTGAATTGAGTGCCCTGATCAGTGACTAGATCTCTAGGGTATCCAAACTTGTAAAACACATTCTCCCTCAAGAACTCAACCACTTTCTCTTATGTGGCTACCTTGACAACTTTGGTTTCAACCCACTTTGTTAAGTAGTCAGTGCACACAATGATGTACTTTTTTTGTCCTAAATGAGGATCAATGGGCCCAATGAAATCCATGCCCCACTTGTTAAATGGCTCAAAAGTCACTTGAAGTTGCAAAGGCATTTCATCCCTGGGAGTAGGTTTTCCCAATCTTTGGCATTGATCACATTGGCTGGTATACCTTCTTGCATCTTGGTGGAGAGTGGGCCAGTAATAGCCAGCTTGTAGTACCTTGAAGGCCATCCTTTTGGCTGCAAAGTGACCTCCACAAGTACCATCATGACAGGCCATAAGGATGTCAAAAACTTCCTCCTCTTTGACACATCTTCTCAGAATTTGATGTGCACCCAACTTGAAGAGATTGCCCCCAATCTAAATGAATGAGGTGCTTTTCCTTATAATTCTACTCTTTTCCTTGGATGACAGATTTGGAGGGAACTTTGCAGCTACTAAGTAGTTGGCTATGTTAGCAAACCACAAAGAGAGAACTGAAATGGCAAATAAATTCTCATATAGTAGCTGGTCATTGACCATTCCTTCCTCACTTGCAGGCAAAGCCAATCTTGGCAAAAAAATCTGCAACTACATTTTCTCTGGTAGACTTATCAATAAAGTTATATCACACTGTTGTAACAAAAGTAACCATCTAATAATTTGGGCATTTAGATCAGGTTTGTTCATCAAATATTTAATGGTAGCATGGTCGATATGTACAAAGGTTTGGTAACCAATAATGTAATGTCTAAATTTATTCAAGGAACGAAAAACAACTAGGAGCTCCTTTTCAGCCACTCTGTAGTTCAACTTAGCTTTGGATAGATTTTTTCTAATGAAGTAAATGGCATAAGGTAGCTTGTCATCTATCTAGCCCAGAGATGCTTCTATAACTTTGTTAGAGGCATAAGCATGTATGTGAAAAGGAAGAGCCCAATTTGGGCCTCAGAGTATAGGTGTAGTAGTCAGCTTGTCCTTTATGTTTTCTAGGGCCTCTTGGTAGCTTTCTGACCATAAAAATTTGGAGTCCTTGGCCAATAGTCCAAACAAAGGCGAGGATACCTTGTTGAAGTATTTTATGAATCTCCTATAGTATCTAAGTAAGCCTAAGAAACTTTTGACATCCCTCTGCTTATGAGGAGTAGGGACCCTCTTTATGATAGCTATCTTATTTGGGTCTACTTGTAGTCCTTCCTGGGATATTGAGTGACCTAGAACAATCCCTGCAGTCATCAAGAAATCACACTTCTCGGGACTAAAGGATAAATTTAATTCAATGCATTTGTTTAATACCTTTCCCAAGTTAGAGAGAGCCTCTAGGAAATCACTCCCATAGGGGGTGAAATCATCCATATAAATTTCCATAGAATCATGGACTAGCTCTGCAAAGATGCTCAGGATTGCCATTTGGAAAGTGGTAGGGGTATTGTATAAACCAAAAGGAAGGACCCTATAATAAAAGGTACCCTAGGGACAGGTGAAGGAGGTTTTATCCTGGTCCTTTGGGCATATTTGGATTTGGTTGTAACCACTGAATCCATCCAGGAAAGAGAAGAACTTATTTCCTGCCAGACCATCTAATACTTGGTCAATGAAAGGTAGAGGAAATGGTCCTTTTTATGGCTTTGTTTAGCTCTCAGTAATCCACATAGGTCCTCCACTTTCCATTTTTCTTTGGAACCAGAACCGGAGGAGACACCCACTCACTATCTGAGATGGGGTAAATGAAACCTGCATCCAACAACTTCTGCAGTTCTTCTTTGACTATATTCTTGAGAGCCGGGTTCATTCTCCTTTGAGGTTGGTAGACTAGCTTGCAACCTTCCTTGATGTAAATGTGGTGAGTACACACCGAAGGGTGCACTCCTTTCACTTCCTTGTAACTCTAGGCAAAGGCACCCAGCTGCTTTCTTTGCATGTAACATAAATCCTCTCCCTGATGTACAAAGAGAGAGGGGTTAATTTTCAATGTTCTTTCTGCACTGAATTTTATTATCTTGACATGAATAGGGCTTATGTCAGCTAAGCATATATTAGTCCAAGGGTTCTTTTCGGCTTCCTTTACTAACTCCTCAAGGGACATGGTGTTGGGGGGCTGATTCTGGAGGATTTGCTCAATCAAGTCATCTTCATCAGGTTGAGCCCATCCTATAGTAACATCTAGGGTACATATTGGGGAAGAGTAGACTTCATCTTCTTCCTCATCTTCTAACCATAAAGGTAAGTCATGCTGCAAAGATGGTTGAGAAGGAGGGTACAAGACCAGTTGTTTGGACAGATGCCCATTTTTAATGGTCATATTCCCAGCCCTGCAACTTATGTAAGCATCGACAATGGCTAACCATGGCCTCCCAAGGATGAGAGGATAACCATTGAACTTGGTCTTAGGTTGAAGAACTAAGAATTCAACAGGGTATTCCCATTAATTAATGGAGACCATCACATCCTCAACAACTCTGTCAGGAGCTACTATGGACCTGTCCACAAGCTACAAGACTGTTGTGGTCTTTCTTAATGATCCCCGGAGATTCAGTTTAAGAATAGTCTCCTTAGTCATCACATTGGTGGCAACCCCAAGATTGATCAAGGTATGGGGGACAATGATGCCATCGATGTGTACATCTACTATAGGACTTCCAGGATCTAGATACTTTGGGAAAATCACCCACCCCAAAATTAAGTCAAACAATTGTCCAATGAAATTAATGGTAGGGGTGTCTTTCTTTTTCCTTCCTGGACATTTGAAACACTTCTCCTTGATTAACTTATTGTAGATGGGGACATCCTTGATAGCTTGGAGAAGCGGGATTTTAACACACAGGTTTTTTAGTTCACCCAGAAGTTCAGTCTCTTCTAGGGTGTGCTGGACAAGATGGGTTAATATCTCAGGAAAAGGAGGTGGATTTTCTTGAGGGACACTTTCCTCCTTTTCCTTTTCACGCTCCTCAGGTGGATATGGAGGTTGATTATCCGAAAGCACTCTTCTAGACCTGAGGTTAGTTTCTTGAATTTCCACAACATAGGCAGGGTAGGATGTTTCTGCACTATAGACCTTGTTGTGCCTATTTGTTGTTTGGGTTTAGATTTGGTTGGCTAGGCATATGAGGTTGCTTAGGTGGAGCAGGGTGTAGGAGCTGTGGTTGAGATGGACGTGGAGGTAGTAAAGTTGGAGCTTGGTTGTATGGGGGCCTCCACCCTTAGGATGGTGCATTCCACTGAGGTTGTGGAGGAGCATATGGATGAAATGGTTGGTTGGCAGGTTGGGAATGGTATTGAGGTGCAAAATACCAGGGAGAAGGCGTGGACCATGAAGGATAGGCAGGAGGGCACAAGGGGGAATGAATGTATTCTGGTTAGGGTTGTGATATGAATATGATGCCCCTTGCATGCCTTGTTGGTATGGTCAAGGTCCTTGAGGCCTCCTTTGGTTGATGTATAAGAGTTGTTCGGTCACCCCTTCAGTTCCCTGATACACAACTTTTAATCCAGGTAGAGAAGGGCACTTGTATGTGGAGTGGTTTTCCTCACAGATTGAATATATTTCTATAATTATTAATGGAAATTCATTCCTAGGGTGCCTCTTGGTGCATCTAGGGAAGAAGACATCTAAGGCTCTCTCTGCTTCCTCCTGCTTCCTCTTGATATGAGTGTCCATTTGCAGAGTAAGGGTATGCAAAATTTCACTGTTAAAGTCTTTCAACATGTTCCCAATTTCACTTTTTATGGATGTGTTGGAGGAGGACGAACTGGCCAAAGCTTGACTATCCCTACCCTTCTTTCTAGATGCCCTAGAATGATGCCTGAAAATTGTCTTGATATCATCATAGGGTAACTGATAAATGTCCCCTCTTGACAACATGTTTAGGGTTTCTAGGAGGTCTTCCCCGATCCCCCTAAGAAGGACTAGCTTAAGCAATTTAGGATCAAGGGTGCACCTGCCCTTTTGTAGCTGAGTTGGAATCTTTCCTCATAATCTTCTAAAGATGCTGATAATGTCCTAAGGTCATTCTAAAAATTTCCTCTTTGGTATCTTTGGACCTACAGTAGTCCCTATAGTTGTTGCTAAAGCCTTGTTGCATTTGAGCCCAGGTGGTGATGCTGTCCCCAGGTAAACATATGAACCAACACAAGGCTACATCTTTGAGAGTGGATGGGAACAATTTCAACTCCTGATCATCAGAAATGTAATCATAAGTTCTGAATATGACAACAAACTCGAACAAAAAGGTATTGACTCTTTTGAGGTTAGGCCATGGAAGTGAGGAAGAGCAAAGGGGCTTATGTTTTTAATCCTAGCATCCCCCTTAGTTTCTATAATGGGAAAAACACCCTCATCTCTATTCTCAGCTCCTTCTCAGCCTCCAATCCCATTTATATTTTCGTCCATGGTGTAAGTCAGTGGAATGGTCTCTTCTTCTTCCTCGATAGGCTCTTCAAAAATCTCTCGTTGTTCGCCTAATGGGTCCTCTAGCTCACAACCACTGAAGAAGAGGGAAGGTTGGATGTTTGATGCGGTGGGGGTATTTGGCAAAAAATTCCCTACATTGTCTCTCCTCCTACGAGGCATGAAAGGAGCTTGTTTTTTTCTTTTTAGGGGTTTTTAAAACTTCTTGCAGAATGGAAAGAGTAAAACCAAATTGCAACTACTTACTGAATGGAACAATTTGCAAAATTGGAAAGAAAGCAAAACTAGATTGTGACTATCTACTGAATGGAACTATTTGCAGAATGAGAAAGAAATAAGGAAAGAAAGAAAACATAAATCACATCTACTTAGACACCTCCCTGGAAACGATGCCAAAAAGTGATGAGCGCTAGTATTGTAGCAAAAATGTTGTAACTCTTGGGGCTACCAAATTTACTTCATCAACTCTGGGTTCGTACAAACTTGGAGGTGACAGTGATGTATACACAGTAGATGTAATTGTATACTCTTGTCAGTTTTTAACTGGGGCGATAGACCACTAGGGTTTCTCAAACCAGTCTTCTATTGACTAGAAGAAGTCTGACTACCAAATGGAGAAGGGAAAATTATCCTTAATGAAAGAAAAGGAATTCTACCTACTTTAAGGAATGAAAGACTGAATTGGAAGATGCTTGTAAAGTGACATGAAATATTTTAGCTACTCATTGACACATTTTGCTTGCAAAATAAACCTAGCTTAACCTTATTTATGACCTGTGATGATCTAGACTAACTAAGCATGGAATTTGATCTAAGAAGTATTATGACTGCTGCATGCATGTGCTAATTTAGGAATTGTAGAAAAATACCTTTTTTGATGTTTTAATTTTATGAATGCAAATGCTAATCTTCACTTGTTCTTTGGCAGGGGAGACATGTATGGAGGAAGAGGTATGGACTAGTCTCAAGGGTATGGAATCCAAGGAGAGGCTTAATCCAAGTTCATTTGACATTTTTTCTAAATTAGGCTTAAAACAGGCTACTACATGGTTTCCTGTACTACTACTGCTACAAGATGTCCTAATTCTACTACAATATTTCCTGTTTTACTACAGAAAACAAGATGAAAGCTTAGGAGATGGGAAGGAAGGTAGAATGAAGTGTGGGAAAGGTATCTGATGGAGAAATAAGGCATGGAGGGGGTGAACACTATCCAAGGCTCAGTCAGATGCTTCAAGATGGTTGGATTTTCTCAATGGAAATGGCAATTTTGCTTACAAAACAAGAATTCAGATTTAAGGTTTAGTGGAATTTGGAAACATGGGTGAATAAGGCTTGGATGAAGCAAATGAGATGAGGTCTCCCTAGAAATTAGAAGCTCCTGCAACAACACACATTCTTGTCTTCATTTATGCACAAATTCATCTATGCATGGAAAAGGTTTATTAAATGGAAGAAAATAGAGTTATTACTATCTAGTGGCTAAGTTCATGAGTGGAAGTGCTTTAAAACCAATGAAAAGCTTAAGAGATCAAAAATGACAATTGTAAATCATCTTAAGAAACTCAAAGACAATGACCTACTCATAAAGAAACCCTAGATCTTGTAGTAAAGCAAGAAATTTGCTTTTGGGCTGTATGAATGGAACCCTCAAGTCAGGATACCATAGGGGAGATGAGGTGAAAGCCACTATCACCAGCTTTTCTGGAATGTCTTATGTCACTATGATACCACTGATCTAACTATCTACAAATGGAAGCAAACTAATTAATCATCCAAATACTTGCAAATTAACAAAACCAAAATCACTTGAGCAGCTAATTTTGAATGTAATCTAAGCATACATGTACAAAAAGAGGAACCTCTGCTGCTAAGGTTGGGCCCTAACCCAAGAGCTTTAGCCCTCTAAGTCAACTTAGTGCTGGATCAAGGGAATGCTTCTCATTTTCATTAAGATATAAAAAATACACCAAAGTCATCACTTACAATGTCTTAGCTCGAGAATGCCTCTTGGCTACAACAAAAAATGTCCAATCCTAATGAGGCTCTAGGCCTTCTTATTTATACAACTAAAGCTACCAACAACTTCCTTAAATTTAGGGAGGCTTGGATCCCAAACTCGAGATCAACTGATCTTCAACTATCATTGGCTTGGCTGCCAATGATCTTAATGGCTCGACTGCTTGTAACTTTGAGCTGATGAGACCTCGTGGAGGAATCTTCGAGTGAGTGAGGAGTTACGGAGGGAGATCCAATCTCCTAAAATCCCTCTTGCTTGTCTACTTCGAGTTCCTGCAATTTAATTAGCCAAAATTTTCTCCAAAACCTGCAATCAATGCAGATTAGACCACAACACATGACATCTCATCTTTACCCCTCTCATTAAGAAAAATATAACAAAACATGTAAACAAATGTGAGAAAAGTTGATTTTAATAAGTTGGAGAGTGGCATTAAGGTCCATATAATTTATCCATTAATGAGCCTCATCACCTTCCCTTGGTGGGAACAATTAATTAGTATATCTTTTGTTTTCTAATTATTGATAATGATCTTCCCCTCATAAAAAAAAACAAAAACCTTCACCTCGGTAGGCACCATCAATTAATGTAAATTTTCTTTTGTAACTATTGATAACAACCTTTATCTCAGCCCTTTCCCACCTTAAAAACAACCAATCAATATTAGCAAGGCTTAACCAATCTACCCATCATTGGATGGCTCCATAGGTTAAGTTGATGAGGGACATCATGTTTGGAACCTTTTCTTCTTGTTCTTTCCATTTAACAACCAAGAATGAAAACTATGTTAGGTGGTTCATGGGCTTGGTTTTATGGGTTTGGGCTAGGGGTTGAGTAAATTCTCTGGGCTTTTTTATTTTTTCTATTAATTAATAAAGATAATTACAAATTTCTACTTCATTCTAAATATGTTAAGAAATTTTGAGCTAATTATTTATTGGCATGAAATTAACCAAATGTATTAAAATTGAGATTTGCAATTATATTATATATTACTTTCATTTAATTTGAAAAAAGATATATTTTTTCTTTCTATTTATTGCACAAAAAATAGGAAAGTACATTTTTTTTAAGACAAGAGGAGCTAATTTACACTACTTCATGAAAAAACCCATTTACAACATCAATTGTCATGCCTAGTCTACCATTAGGGACATTAGACCAGTGACAAAGAAACAAATTTTTCAGATTGCTCTCATTGTTTGTGACTTGTGGGTCTAAGAGTTTAAACTAGAGACAAGGCTTAATAGAGACAAAATTACATGTACCGAAAGACGAAAATACATTCTGTAACAAGTTATAGAACAAAAATTGAACTGAGTGAGTTGTCATGCTGCCGGGTTCTATGTTTGAGTTGGAGAGGGAGAGGCCTTGCCTATGGCCGATGGTGGCGGAGTGGTACCTAGAATTTTTGTGTAAAGTTGATTGAGTTTGTCATCCATATTATCCAATTTGTTCTCCATGTTGTCCATTCTTTCCATGATTTCTGACATGCAAATGAGGAGCTCCTACTGGGAGTTAGCCCTGTCGGTAAGGACCAAGTCCACGAGGGTCTTGACATGCCAGTACAAGTTGACTATATGCATGTAGGAAAAAGTCCTTGCTTTACTGGAATTCTCTATGTCGGGAATCTATTCTTGGGTTTTTTTGTCAACATGATGACCTGGAATGAATCTTCTTGATTATTGAACCTACCCTTCAATGTCAGCAATAGCTCATTGCATGACTTCCAGAATAATATTCTAATACCCGTCTATTGTAGTTTTGGTGGATGACTGTAGAGAGGGGATGGGGCCTGCCCCTATGATGAGTCACATGAGGATTGACAATGCGATGACAAACCATGGCTAAGAAGGAGATAGGGAATGTGTTGAGTGAATGATATTAATTTGAAGGAGGGAAGAGCAAAGGGCTAGCATAGAGAGATCAGGGGGGAGAAGAATGCTTAGTATAATAGTAGGGGAAGAGTGTTAAAATTGTAAGGATGTTGAAGTAAGGAATCTTGTAATAAAATAGAGCTAAGAAAGGGAACATACAAGTGGGATCCAAAATTCTAGACTGGAGAAAGAAGAGAGCGAGCATGAAAAGAAGCTAATCCTGGAAGGAATTGCAACAGGTGTGAATTAGAAGTCTGAACCTAAGTGACAAAGCTCCTTGTAGGGGAGAGATGCGAATGATTACAGAGAGTTGATATCCTATAGGATTGATTTAAACTGTGAATTCTAGGGGCTGCATAGTGCTTGGATGCCAAAGTCTTCAACTTTGCATTGCTAGACCACAAGAGTAGTCTCCATGAGATAAAGGCAACAAGAACTCGTTGGAATTTTCTCTGAGTTATACAACAAGCTATCCCTCTCTGCTTAGAATGGTAACAATGCTCTTGACCTCTAAAAGCCTTGAATGTCTTCCTAATTCGTATGTTGTGAGATCTACAGATTTAGAGTTTACCCATATCCCTTCACTTGAATACACCTGAAACCACAAATGCCGTACTATGCCTGGAATTGGGATGGTGGTAGGGGGTTGGACATTCAAGCTGCTGGGTGTAGGAAACCCGCCACCCTTTCTTATGATTGTTGAACATCATTGTCAATTAGACTTTTTGTGGATGTGCACCCTCTGTGTGGGAAGTAAAATGCTGTTATATATTATATAAAGTGTCACTCAATTTATAAAAAATGTAAATATAAATAATAATAATAATAAAATATATTCTTCCAATTGATTTTCCGGATCCATCTCATTCATGTTGATTTAGAGATCGACATTTCGAACCCACAACTGTGGTTAATCTTCATGATACAAAGGAATGAACCACCTTTGTGGGTTCGAAACATCGATCTCTAAATCAACATGAATGTGATGGATTTGAAAAATCAATTGGAACAAGCTAACAACCCCATAAATCTTAAATCTGAAAATAAAATGGATGGCATATGTCTATTTTAATCTCTATATTTTTATCTTTCCTGGTTCCAAATGGATCAATGATTAGGATGGATATTAGAAAATGTTAAGTAAAATTTTTGTACAAATCTAGACCCCAACTTAAATAGACCACATTCAATCTGCTAACCCCATGTCTTTCAATTTTAAGATAGAGATGAGGATCATGGGGTGGTGTATTCATCATGGAGGGTGGTTTTGAAGCCCGTGGAACTAATGTAAAACCATGTTAAATCTAGATTTATTATGGGTGAGAGGGATCAAATCCCTATGGTTTAAAGTAAGTTTATTTGTTTGTTTTTGTTTTTTTTTACGTTTTCACTTAGAAATACTTGATCCTTCTTGGTGCAACCATATATATATATATATTGTCTAACTCCGTGTTGAACGTATAAAGAACTATATATATTTCCTTCATAATAATATAAGAATGAAATGTTTTAATCATAATTAGTTTTTTTTAGCTTTGAATTATGCTATATATATAATATTGAAACATTTTGTTGTGTTTTACAATGAAATGTTTTTTTAAAATGTTATATCTCAAATCCATATTAAGTATTGAATGAATTACACATCAATTCCATACTAGAAAGTTACTTTGAACTATTCTCTCTCTATTAATTAGTGTTAAAATTAAAAGATTTAGATACAAAAATTTAGTAAATTTTATTGATTGTCATAGTTGAAAAAATTAAAAGATTCAAATAAAATAATTTAGTAAATTTTATTGATTGTTATAGATTGAAAAAAATTAAAAAATTAAGATAATTTTTTTTGTAAATTTTATTGATTTTAAAAATAATAGTTATAATTTTTTTTTAGGATATTTATATAATATTTATTTAAAATTTAAAATTTATTTGCGATATATGTAAACTAATTTTATTTTTTATAGAATTTATAAGATTTTTTTTTAATACAAAAATTAATAAATCATTTAAAAAAATTGGAAAAAATCATTAAATAGCCAAATTTAATGATATATACAAAGGGTTTGCAAGGTTGTTATATTATGTATTAAGAGGATGCATCTTCTACCCAAACAAGGGCAAGTTAAGATGATCGTCTAGTCATTTGTGTTTTAAAATATTGTTACTAATACCCAAACAAGGGCAAGTTAAGATGGCCATCTCGTCATTTGTGTTTTAATGTATTGTTACTATTACCCAAATAAAGACAAGTTATGATGATCGTCTCAACATTTGTGTTTTAAAGTATTGTTACTATTATTTTAACAGAGAAGTCTCTCCCTCTTCTATTATCATTATAAAAAAAATCTATTTTTTTATTATCATAATTATAAAAAAGGCATAACATCTCTTAAATGCTAAAAACATATTTTTTTATTACGAGTGTTATTTTCTGCTCTGCAACTCCGAGGCTTTGCTGCCATGAACCCTCGTGACTTGCTCTGCATGCTTCGTTGATCTTAGTGGCCCCGCGACCTTGAGAATTTATGCTAATCGGCCCTTTATTCGCTCCCTTTTCTTCTATTCTAGCTTATCCCCCCTTTTTTCCACTATTACGATGCCCCTTTGTTAGCTGATCCTACTCTTGCAAACTTTGGTTTGTTACTCTGTTGCGCCTGGCTCAGGCTGGGTGGTTAATCATGACCAATATGACCTCCCCCTGTCATCTAGACTAGAATATCACTACTTTCAACTCCTTGGTCTAAAATGACCTTAAGTTCTAGAAGGCTCCTTTCTCTCGTTTTGTCAAAAGTTGGATGAGATCCCAAAAGTTAAGATCTCCACTCCTCAGGCCAGGCTTCACGTTCTTCAATTAGAAGATCAGTCTTATTCGGTCAGTTTATGGGCTTGTGGCCCTCTCCTAGAACTATCCATCAATGGATAATGAACAATTGGAAACCATTGATCAATTGTGAAGTCACTTCTTCCTTTTGCGGTAAGGGATTTTTCACCTTCTACTTTGAGAATAAAGCAGATCACAATCTGATCTTTCACAGTGGCTCGTACTTCATGGTGGCACAAGGGATTTAATTATATCGATGGAGCCCCAAATTCAATCCAAATTATCATGTTCCCACCACTGTTCTTATTTAGGTGAAATTTCCCTTCCTTCCCCTCCACTACTGGAACGATGCCACCTTAAGGAGAATCAAGAATGCCCTAGGGAAATACATCGACTGTGTAAAGCCTCATTATGGTCCTTTTTCTTGTGCCAAAAAATGTGTTGAGGTAGATATAGACAAAGGTTTACTAGTCGTAATCAATCTTAGTTTGGATACTTAGACCCACATTTAAGAAGTAAATTATGATCAACTCCCATTCAAATGAAAAATGTGCCATGACTATGGCCACTTCACTAGAAAATTCCATAAGAAGTGAGAAGAACTTCAAAAACAAGGTGAATTTGGAGATTAGTGGCAACAAGCCAAAAGAAAAAAAGGTTCCCACAAGAAAAAAAACTACCTCAAATCAACAACGAGAGCACGCTCCTCAACAAGGATCTGGTCCAACATCCCCCAAGAACAAATCTGCTAACAATTGTGAAGGGATGAGTAAATACATTAATCGTGGAACTTTTGCAAATAGGTATGAAGCCCTAGCTAATGCAGAGGAAGAGGGGGAGACTCCTCACCAAGACCCTCCAACCTTAATCCATCGCAACATTCCTCCCATTTCTCAGGGATTTGTAGAGCTTGTGACTAATACCAAGACTAGTGAAGAACATGAAAGTTTGCGTGATGATTCCTTAACAAAAGAAGAATATTTTCTTTTGCCATGACAAGGTAATTCCAGAGTCACATTCACAAGTTCAGTTGATGAGAATTCAGAAGCCAAGAAAGTAATGGTTAAAGAATTTTGCACTCGTCGATCTAGTAGAAAATCAAACAAAGAGATTAGTATTGAACAGACAGAAAAAGGAAAGGAGCTTGGCCACTAATCCACTCTCAAAAAAATTCAAACGAAAGGCATGGGAGGCAAAGGAAGCAAAAGAAGTTCAGGATCTGCCCCTCCTAAAGGGGATTCTCAATAAAAAAGTAAGTAATGATATCTCTCTCTTGGAATTGTAGAGGATTGGGGTTAGAGAAATCAAGAATGGAAGTCAAATCTCTAATAAGGAAAGAAAGACCCTCAATTACTCTTCTTTAGGAAGCCAAATTTGGAAGAGCATGAAGTAGTAGCTCATCAACACCTGTTATGGAATGGTAGTGGCATCGATGCAATCAGTGCCAAAGGGAAATCAGGTGAACTATGTACATTATGGTATCCGTCCTAGGTCCAACTGCTCAGCTCCCTCACACATGTTCACTGTCCCGCTTCCTCTTTTCTTGACCTCTCTAAAAATAAGGTATGCTTTGTCATTAACAGTTAACCACCTGTTCAATTTTGAGAAAAAACATGAATGTTGGGCATGTTGAAGAAAGTAGCTATGTCCGGTATTCATAGCCCTTGATGTATTTATAGTACTATATAAGAACACAAAGAAAATTAAATGATAAATAAATTAGAAGAAAGAAAATTAAAAGAAAGGAATTCAACCAAACCACCAAAAATTAAGATCCTTGAAAATAACTCATACTCACGTAAATAACATATTTATCGTAAGTTACTACCCACCATAATTTAAACAATTATTTGCATAAAAGATGGATACAAAACAAGATATAAATAAATATACTTACCAAGCGTTATTGCCCACCATTATTTACGTGAGCTTCGACACTTTAACAAATATGAGTAAAATTGTAAATGTGTAGACTTACTAGAATTTCATTTACAAAGAGATGTGATTTAATTTAAGAGACATGTCTCTTGGGTATAAAATAAACTTGAACGTTTTCATTTTACACATTCACTTATCACACATATCTCTCTCTCTCTTACACACATGATCTCACATATCCTAAGTTTTTCAATATTTGTGATCTTTACTTTCATTTCATGGTTATCAGTTGAATTTTTGAAGTGTGATTGCTTGATAAAGATAAAAGAGATATAATATATATTCACAAGTAGTTACCATAGTTCAGAAATAAAGTGTTTGTATCAATTATATTAAAAAATCAACAGGGCTTCCCTTCAAGGACATAGGGACTCTTAGTTTGGGGCTTTTAGCATTTTTGGGGGAGACTTCAATACTACTTTGCATAATTGGGAGAAAGAAGGAGGATCACTGATCAGAGATCCCTTCCAAGATAAAATAGAGGAATTTATTACCCATTCCAAATTAATGGACATCAAATCTTCCAGTCTCAAATATACTTGGAACAATAGGAGGGTTGGGCCAAATCATATTGCTTCCAGACTTGATCTTTTCCTTATCTCTAATGACTTCTTGCATTGTAACCTCTCCACCAATTCATCTATTCTTCCCTAGAATGGCTCCGATCATCGACCCATCAATGTTAACTTGTTTACTCCTCTTAATTATGGACATATGCCATCCATATTAATCCCATTATGGATTCATTACCTTGATTTTCATTGGGTTGTTGCTTAATATTCGCTTCCCTAGGTGGAGGGAAGCCCAATTCAAATATGGGAAAGAAAGATAAAAAGACTCAAAGATTGCATCAAAACATGGGTGAAATACTCACAGTCCACCAGACAAGTTGTTATTCATGGATATGGAACTGAGAATTAGCCTCCTTAACTCCTCTATGAAAGCAGATCCAATATCAACTGAAATGTTGAGTCAATACATATCCATGTTTGATAAATACCACCCTCTATTGAAGGAAGAGGAAGAGTATTGGAGGCTTAAGTCTAGAAGTGTGTGGCTCCAGGCAAAAGATTGAAACACTAAATTTTTTCATAAGGAAGCAAAAAATAGGGAGAGGAAAAAATAAATTCAGGAAATTACGGTGAATGGCAATAATGTTGGAGAATTTCAACAAATCAAAGAGGAAGCAATGACATACTTTAGTACCCTTTACTCCCAAATTTATCCCCCCTTTGAAGAGGATGAAGTCTATATGTTCGAGTAGTTCCCCTAATTAATTACTACATATATGAAGAAACAACTCACTCTCTTCAACCAAGAAATCCACAAAATTGTCTTCTCCCACCCGGATAAAGCCCAAAGTCCAGATGGATTTTCAACCCACTTTTATCAACACTTTTGGGAGATAATTAAGTGATATTTCTGTAGAATGATTGGGTATCATCTAAAGAATTTTTGCATAGGAGTTGGTGTAAATTCACCCATTCTCGCTTTAGTCCCAAAAGAAAATAATCCCTCCTCTTTCAACGGATTTATTCCTATCTCCTTATGTAACATATCCTATAAAGTTATCTCTAAAATTCTTGCTGAAAGACTCAAGGTTCTCCTTCCTTCTATCATCTCATAGAACAAGGTAGGCTTGTGCTAGGGAGACAAATATTCAAAAAAATCATTCTCATTCAGGAAACCATAATATCTAGTCGATCGAGAGGGGACATGGGGATTTCCATTAAACTCAACATGGATAATGCCTTTGATAGAGTTCAAGATAACTTTCTTTGCAAAGTCTTACACAGGTTGGGGTTTAATTAAACCTTTATTCATTGGGTTTCTTTATGTATTGGATCTCCTTGGATAGACCCCCTTGGGAATGATAGGGTCTCTATATTCTTCAAAGCATCCCATGGTCTTAGGAAATGGTGCCCACTCTCTCCCTTTCTGTATATTTTGCTTGCTAATTCTATGAGTTGACAATTATAATATGAATGTCAAACAGTCCTTCTACGATTTACTCGTCCTATTAAAAGTGCTAACCACTCTCAGTTTGTTGATGATACTGTCCTTTTTGGGCGGGCTCGGTGGCCATTTCCAAAAGATTCAAACTTGTTCTGGAAAAATTCCTTAATACTTCTTAAGGGTTAGCCAACTCAGTCAAGTTCCATATCCACACTTGGAATATTTCAATAGCCAAGAAACTCCAAATCGGGGATGTGCTTAGATTCAATACGGTTGATAATTAGAAAGAATTCAAATATATGGGAATCCCAATTTATCTCAAAACTCACTCCCCTCAGGCTTGGAAAAGTGTTCTTTCTAGGATTATAAATAAGCTGGACTGGAGCCGGATGGATTACTTTAATTAGTCACATCGTCGTTATCAAGTTAATTCTATTAGCAATTCCTTTGTTCCAATTTTTAGCTTTGTTAGCTCCTTAGTATATTCTGCTTTCTCTTGGAAGGATTATACAAAGTTTCTTTTGGAAGGAAATAAGGTTTCTTCCACAAAATTCCATCTGGTCAATTGGGCCACCATCCACACTCCTATAGATCATGGAGGCTTGAGAATAAGAAACCCAACCATAATGAATCAAGCCATGGGAGATAAACTAGCATGGAAAGTCAAGGCTAACTCGGATGCTTGGTGGGTCTAGGTTATTAATGCTAAATATGTGCAACATGGCAGTGTGAATCAGGTAGATCCTCCTCTCCCATTAAGAGATTCTTAGACTATTGTAAACTTATCTCTTCCTTGGTAGGATTGATCTATAACAACCTCAGTTGGACTCTAGGAAATGGAACAAAACTTCACCTTTGGATGGAATATATTTTGAATCAACCACCTATTCAAGAAACTAAAGCTTTGAGGCCTCTCCAACAATATTTATCCAATCAATAGATCACATCCCTTGCCCAGATCTCCAAGTGGAATAGTACAGGCTGCCGATGAGGATGGAATTTGGGTAAAATCCCCACTAATATCAACAGGATTGCAAACAACCTTAAATATATTCTGATTGGATTTCCCCCCTTGAACCTGCATGCAGAGGAAAATTTGGGTTGGAAATATAATGTCTACATAGTCCGTGCTAGATATGAAGAGCTCCTATTCTCTGCATGGATCCTCCCCTAAATCCCCTATTTGGAAAAAGTTGTGGTCAAACAATGCCATCCCCAAGATTAACCCCTTTTGTTGGCTCCTCATTCATAAGAATATTTTGAAGTCAGAAAATATCTAAAAAATAGGTGTCCATGAACCATTGATGTTCTCCCCTTTATTATCCAGAATTTATGACTACAGATAGAAGTATCTTCCCTAGACCTAGTGGACTAGTCTAAAATAATAGAAAGCAAAGAATATAAAGTTTCCCTTAGAGAAATTGGAGAATGGAAAAAGGCTTACTTGGGATCCATCATAAGCTCTTCTCTCCTCTCAGCTTGTAAGCTCCAATCATAGCTCTAATTGCTATAATTAGAACTTGCACATACAATCAACACAAGCCAAATATCTATGACATCTATATAGCATTATCCAATCACTCTATTCAATGGATCAACAAAGCATTGAAATATATGAATGTAAACATAACATAAGACATATAGGAAAACGATATACTCTTTGTATTAATATGAAAAGGAGAGAGTTTACAACCAAGAATAGAAGCTGATATTGTAGAGATCTCCCCAAGTTGACTTGTCCTTCCTTGTCACAAAGCACACCTCAATGTCACCTTAATGCATGAAGATGATGACTCTCTTAGGTTCAAGGCAACAACATGAGGGTGTGATTAGTCTCCAAAAGCCCACCCTGATGTTATAGATGGCTGTGAATTTATAAGAGAGTGTGGTAGTTTAGGAATTCTTATCCATTTACCAATCTAGGCTTGAGATCCACTTGATATGGGAGGATGAGCTCAAGGGATAAGAGGTGAAATATCCAAGGTAGGATAATATAGGATTCAAATTTCTTATCCAAGGTAAATGGTTGAAACACCTAGAATATTTTGGAAAAGGAATCTTCAGGATTCTTTTTATTTTTCCCAAATTTCTAGAATCAGTGCACCCCCAACAAGGGATATCCTGCTGTTGATCAACGCTGGTGTAGAATTGGTAAACCTGCTGTTGAACGCAGGTCCCTAAAGGGCTAGGGTTAGGGATTTATGTAGGGAGGATGACAAGGTGTTCATGGATGTTGATTGATATAGTTTGTAGGCCTATTGACCAGATGTGACACAATGGCCTATAACAAATTGCCCCCTAAAGCACAAAGTCAGAAATGATAACTAATGACTGAAGTGATTTACCTTATGACAAGTTCGGATCAAGAAAAACTAGTCGAGAATATCATAGGTTACAATACATTTTCATCATGATATCTCTGTTGAGGGAGGCATACCCATGCTCAATGCATAAGCTAACATTACATGTATAATGATCAAGAAGTTGTGTCCATTGACGATGAAGTGTGGATCCATGATTGGGTGACTGTATGTATGATCATAGCCGTCATGCTTTGTAATCTTGCCCAATGCACGAGTCTAACCATGCGAATAAAGGATCTGGAGTTGAACATGGCAGATGCAATCTGATTAGCGGCAAATGATTTAAGCTATTAACAGATGCGAGAGAAACCATCGATTATTTTAATGGCTCTCAAGGTACAACAATACAATCTGTATAGTGTGAATGAATGATTTGAATTCGAACACCACATAGAATCTATCATTCGAAGTCCAATGATGAAAACCTGTCACCGAGAGCGAGGACAATTTCCATTGATGTATATACGCCCCAAGGTACTGAAGGAAGAGTTTATAAGTCAACTTCATAGATAATGTACTGATGTCGACAGGAAGCAACCTATCACATGAGGGTCTTGATGTATCCCCCATCAATGACACAAAACGAGTATCATGGTTTGAGACATAATGAAATTGATGTGGAACCGGTCAGGAACGACAAACATGGAATGAATGCTTAAGAGTAATTTAGCATATATCAACTGAATGAATTCTCTTGAACACATCGATGACACTAAATGGAGTTTTCAACATTGACCCAAAACCAAAAATGGAGTCTTTGATATGGTGTGATGAACCAAAAGACAAACAGATTTCCCAACCCAACAACCATGGAAATGAAGCGGAAGAGTGTCATGTTCAAGAGAAACTCACTGCCATAATAGGTAGAGTATCCCATTTTCCAAATTTCTCCAACCGTTTCTAGTCAGTACCTCTTTAGTTTTGAACAAGCTTGAGGAGGATAACATATGCTTGATCTATAAGTTCATCCTTTGGAGGAATCCCTCTGTGTATATTTAACGAACCCTGAGAAGGAGTGATTTGGTCCCATCATGTTTGATGAGTCCATCGCTGTTTGATGTTTCTACGAGTCCAACAAAGGTATAAGTCGACTTCTTTTTAATGTTTAGAGAGTTTGGAAAAGAGGCGATTTTTTTTTTCAAAGGTTCTTTTTTTGTAAATAGTCCCTTGAGTCCGAAAAGGCAGAAAAAAATACTTAGGAGAACATCTTAGCCATGTTCGACTAAGGTATTCCTTTTTCATAAATAGTATATACCAGTCTGGAAAAGGGTTAAACTTATACTGGGCAGATGTATTTCCATTTACTTTAACGAGTTTGAAAAGATGAGTGCTCAAAAATCTTTTCATGTTTAGGGAATCTGAAAAGAGATGAAAGAGAACTTCTCCTAGAGGAACACATGGTATAAAGGGTAGAAAATGGTTTCGGTCATGATGGAACTACTCAAAACACATAGAGGTCAAGAGGCTGGCTAATAAGACCACTCATCGTAGTGGTTCCTTAGGAAAGGGTAAAACAACCAAGTGAAAGTGTATGATCAACCAAGTAGATGGTGATGATGGAAAGAGAAAACCAAGGCTCATCTAGAAAAAAGAGGCGGATAGAAAAGGAAATCATGAGAGGTAGGATGAGAATGGTTTCATTTTTATACAAGCTTGAAACATGGGAAACTATGCTTGAGATTGGTTTCATTTTTACACAAGCTTGAAACATGTGAACCTATGCTTGAAATTGATTTCATTTTTACACAAGCTTGAAACATAGGAAAACTATGCTTGAAATAAGTTTGCATGCCCCCATCATAATGACTCAATTTGAGGCACATGCCCCCCAAGATTCATTTCATTAACCTAAGTATACTAATGGTTACTAATAGGTGGATGGAATGAAGGTTCATTTTTGAGATCAAGTGAAAGACTTGACTGGCAATTTACGAGATCTAATCAAAGACTCGAATTGGAAGAGGATCTATTTCATTTTTTAATGAGCTTGACACATGAAAACAACTATGCTCAAGACTTTCTTTCATTTTTTAACGATCTTAACACAAAAAAGTAACTCTGGTCCGACACCTTGTTTCTTTTTTTCACGAGCTTGACACAAGAAAAGGAACTCTCCTCCAAGATTAGATCATGGCCTCCAAGAGACCATGGCTTCCAAGAGACGATGGCTTCCAAGAGGTTCTCATCGGATGGGAGAACAATGCGTTGGAAAGGATACATATCAAAGGATCCAAGGGAAAGATTAGATGCCAACGCTCCCAATACATGATGCACTACATCACCTACTAGATTATCAGTAGATGCGAGCATGGAACAAGTTGCCACATAATTAACCTGTGGTATCATATAAGGACCATTTAGGGAAGCTAAATGATTGGGAGTCAAATTAGGACTAACAAATGAAAGCTGGTCAATGGTCACAATTTTTCCTTCATGTGGGAAACACATCACATGAAAGAGTGAAGAGACAAGAGCTCCCATGTCATAAACATAGTCACTCCCAAGGAGTAAATTAAAATCCAAAGGGCCTTGGACTACCATCACATCTTTATAGATAGTCTTTCCTCCCAAAGTAATAGGAAATTGAGGAAGGATCCCTAACGGTTGACTGGCTGTTAAAAGCCAACATATTTTAGGTAACGGGCACAAGTTGCAGAGAACCGAAAGCTTGCTAAGCAGTTGAAGACAAAATACTAACAGATGCAACTTCATCTATGACTGTGCCAGGTACAAGCATATTATAAGTTTGTACTATGATCTGGAAGGGCACGTAAGGAGGAAGACGATATCCTGCCAATCGACTCCAATCGAAGGAAGTGACCATACTACTTGGATGGGGTGTCATGGGAATGAGAGAACTGCCCCCTTGTGTTATGGGAATGGGAGAAATATTCCCCTGTACTGTGGGAATGAGAATATTTCCCCCCTGCGCCATGGGAATGAGAGGATTTTCAGAGGGAGAAATGCTTCCCAATTCATCAAAATCTAAAGAAATGAGAACAACTTGAGCGATATGAGACTCACTCTCTATGGGAAAGGTACGATCAACACATGGTGGAATTGAGTCAACCATTTTCTCAACTAATGTTTGGTCAGGAACAGACTCATGGTATTCATGTTTAGAGAGAGTGGGCTTGACTGGAGACAAATTCTAATCAATCACTTCATCAACTAGTGGAGGATTAGGGGAAAGCTTCTGATAACCAGCCAAAATTTTAGGCTGAGACGCTGTAAGGTTTTCCAACAATTTTGAGGCTTCATCCATATACAGACAAAGGAGAATAGAATGATTCCCTTCACATAAACTACAGGGAAACTTAACTTTACCTTTCTTTCCATGAACATTATGATTAGTGGTCGATGGTTTATCACCTACATGATCTCTAGAAGCAGACGAAAAAGGCTGATGTGAGCCTATGGACCAAACTGCTAATACCTAGAGATGTGGAGTTGATTGAAAGGTTCCTCCATACTAGTTGCATATGTAGAAATGGTTGCTTGATCCCCCCCTTCTTATTTCGCTTCTTCTTCTTCATCCTTTTATTCTTCTTCATAGCTTCTCGGTTACTAGAATCAAGACTTTCACCAAGTGAAGAGGAAGAAAGAGACGAAGAAATAACAGGTGAAGAAGGCAAAGGCTCAACTTTAGGATCAAATTGAGGTTGATGTTGTTTAGGTGGAGGACTACTTGGCTGAGAAGCAGTTTGGACATTTAGAAGCAAGGAGGACGAAAATAACCAAATTGGAAAAACACTTGTAAATCTTGGAAGGGACAACATTTCCATATTAAAAGCATCAATATTTCCAAAATAAGGAAAAGGACCAAGATTCCTGTCAGAGGGGTTTCCTTGATTGGTAGACTTGGTAACTATCACCATTAGTCTCAACCTAAGATCCACTAAGGGATTGATTCACAACGAGGATGTTGTTTTGTGGTCAATTAATTGATTTTAGAAATTAAAGACACAAAAAAATAAAAGGGGTAACTAGGCAGAAGGTTTACCAAGTCACTGTGAACTGCAATATGCCACCTTGGTGAACTGAGGATTTACCTATGGGTAGGCAATCTTCCCGAATGTTGTGTTCAGTGTATCACAATCTACAAGGTGGCTGACTTGGTTACCTAAGGCAGGATATCAACCTATAGTGGACTTCTAAAATATACTTGAAAGTATGTGGAAGTGCAATCCATAGTAGTGTTGTCTAATGCATAACCGTAATGATGAGAGTGTTCCCATATATTTTTCATGCATGGAGCGCCATCTGATATACTCGAAGGTACTTGGAGAACAATCTAATACACTTACGTATGTGGAACGAGATATCGCCCCCGGAATATAACGCTGGAAAAAAATGAAAACTCCTACATTTAAGGATGTCGAAACACATCTCTAGCGTAGACCTCTATGTGTGTTGTTAAGTTTCAAAAGATCCTTAGGTTAATTGAGTGAATTTTAGAGTTTATCTTGAATTATGTTTTAATTTCAAGGCTCAAAACTTGATGTCACCTAAACACACCTATGATGCAACTAATATGAAAAAAAGAACTCTTTTCATTTTCCTTTTAACAATGAAAGGCCTAACTAAGTAGGGGAAGAAGAAATCAATCAACAATGCAACAAACAAGTGATGCAACAATTGATCTCCTCAACTTCACTATTCCAATCAAAATCAAAGCCCTATATGCAATGCAAATAATTATTTTTCTTTTCTTTTATTTTAATGTTTCAAATGCAAAGAAACATATGAATGCAACTTGATCGCTAACGAAAATAAACCACACAGACTTTAACTGTAATGTAAAAGTTACTTTTCAAATTAAACAATCAATCTATGCATACAAACTTGAATTGATAAGAAGAAAAAAGAACGAAAAAAAATCTTATAAAAAAAAGGCGATGAGACTCAGAGGTGATTAACACTCATACACAATTTAGGCCCCCCCAACGATTGAGGGGGATTTCTTTTTGCAAAAATGAAAGGAAAAGCATGCAATTTCACATAAGGGATTAACTCTTTAGAGACCAAGACACACTCAGGGATAGAAGGAAAACTAGTTGGAACCAAGCAAATAAGAGAGAAAGGCACAAAATGCAGTTTTTTACATCTGACAGGGGCCAACGTAGGTGAAAAAAGGGCACCAGTGCTCTACAACACAGGTGCAGAGAAGGTTAGGGTGCACTGCAACGCTTTGTCTCTAGACCGGGGGGAGCGCTGATCAAGATTTAGCCAAATTTTGACACAAAAAATCAAATCAAGCTTAATGAAAGGTCTTCCTAGGGTCAATCCAAGCTGAGTGAGGCAACAAAGGTATGCTCCAGAGGTGAAACAAGGGATAAGATCAAGGAAACCACTAAGGGAAAGAAATGATCCCTAGTGGAGTCACCAATTTGTTATGCATAATTTATGACTGCGGACAAAAGTATCTTCCCTAGACCTAGTGGACTGGTCTAGAACAACAAAAAGAAAATAATATAAATTTTCCCTTAGAGAAATTGGAGAATGGAAAAAGGATTACTTGGTGATCCGTCGCGAGCTCTTCTCTCCTCTCGGATTGTAAGCTCCAATCGTAGTTCTGATTTCTATAATTAGAACCTGCACATACAATTAACACAAGCCAAAGATCTACGAAATCTATGTAGCATTATCCAATCACTCTATTCAATGGATCAACAAATCATTGAAATATATGAATGTAAACATAACATAACACATATAGGAAAAAATATACTCTTTGTATTAATATGAAAAGGAGAGAGTTTACAACCAAGAATAAAAGTTGATCTTGTAGAGATCTCCCCAAGTTGACTTGTCCTTCCTTGTCACAAAGCACACCTCAATGTCACCTTAATGCATGAAGATGATGAATATCTTAGGTTCAAGGAAACAACATGAGGGTATGATTAGTCTCCAAAATCCCACCCTGATGTTGTAGATGGCTGTAAATTTATAAGAGAGTGCGGTAGTTTATGAATTCTTATCCATTTACCAATCTAAGCTTGAGATGGGAGGATGAGCTCAAGTGATACAAGGTGAAATATCCAATGTAGGATCAGATAGGATTCAAAGTTCTTATCCAAGGTAAATGGTTGAAAAAACTCTTAGAATATTATGGAAGAGGAAGCTTTGCGATTCCTTTTATTTTCCAAAATTTCTAGAATCAGTGCATCCCCAACAAGGGACAACTTGTCGCTGATAAGAAATGGTGCAGAACTGGGCAACTTGCTGCTGAACGTAGGTCCCTAAAGGGCCAAGTGTTATCGGGAAAAGTGTCCATTCAGATCTACTCTATCCCACTAAGGTGTGACAGCTACCTTAGAAACAAACAGAGAAAAATACTTTTGTATTCTTCTTTATGAACTATAAACAAAGAGGAATTGGATGAACCAACCTGTGTCTTGCGCTAGTCCTTTGATCCAATCTCTCTCCTCTTTGACAGCTCCCAGCTACTTGCTCTCTCACTTGCCCAGCTTCACCAAGTACCTGTAAGATCACAGAAGAAGGAAACTATACAAAGACATGGGTTTATATTCATAAATAACTTAGGATCAGATTTAAGTTAACCATACAAATGTACAAGCATCAATGAAACACAAGCATGGAGAAGAAACTCAAATAGTTTTATTGATATACAAGAAGATCCAGGAGGAGTTACAACCAATGATTCCTGACCCAGCATCAACCTCCCAGCAAAGAAATCCCTTCTTCAACCCCAACAAAGCATAGATCACCCAATTCTCTGATATGTATCTCAAAACCAACAGCAATTCCTTACAATGTGCAAAATTCCAGCCTTTGGATCTCTGGGATGAGGGATCCATATATAGATGTATGCAAGGAGGATGAGTCAGCTCATGAATTGATTAGTGGCTTCTCTCTGTCAGTTCTTGCTTCCACTTGGAGACTGAGAGCCTCTTACTCATCCTTGGTTGAATTCAGTGAGGCAAGTGTCATTGGAGAAGATTCTGGAAGCTTCCATTGTCTCTCCACCTCGTGGAATGACTCTGCCACTTGTCATTTCCCGCTCAACGCACCTTGGTAGTGCATTTAGGTGCGTTGCAATGCACCTAGCTAGTGGACTTAGGTGCTATGCAACGCACTTGGCTAGTGGAGCAGCTGAAATGATCCTGATTTGACTAATTCTGAGCAGTTTCTAGTGGAGAACTTCTGGGAGAAGCTGTAATTTGTTGACCTTGTTCCTTTAGGAGTTAGAACAACACTTTTAGGGACTTAGGAGCCCTTGGTTTATGGACATTTCATGCTTAGAGCTGTAAGGCACAAAAATGTCTATAACAGTTGCCCCCTAAAGTATGAGGCCGTTTATCGGGTGAAATGCTTTATTAGGAGGATCCGAAGTTCTTTCAATGCTGGGAGGAGACCTGTAATAAGATACAATACAATACATTATCTTTGTACTGTTTTCATGATCTAGCTGAGGCGGGCATTCCCATGCTCAACTTTATAAATTCATTTTCATGTACATAGGACAGACAATCGTCTGATGGTAGACTGATGATTTTGATAGAGTCATCATCCTTTTGGTAGGATGATTATCTGTGCTGCAATGCTGTACACTTCAATGTCTTTATTTTCCTGAATATATATCGCAGCCCGGATGGATGAAACTAGATCCGGGGTCTTCAATCTCGTCCGATCTTCACTCGAAGTACAAGTCGATCCATGTGAGAAATGTTTTGAAGTCGAACATGGAAAGACATCGCTTGATTACCAGTCAATGATGTAAACTGTTAACAAGCGCGAGAGGAATCACCGATAATGATAATGACCCTCAAGGTACTGCAGTACAATTCACGTGGTGTGAATAAAGGACTTGGCGTCGAACACCACGCAAAATCTTTCGGTCGAAGGTCATTGATGTATACCTGTCGCCGGAAGTGAGAAACTTGCCATTGAGGCATGCAAGCTTCAAAGTACTGAATGGGGTGTTCCTAGATCAACTTCTTGGATAATGAGCTGATGTCGACAAGAAGTGATCCGTCATAGGAGGGCCTTAATGAATCCCACATCAATGACACGGAACGGAGCAAATGATTTTGATGGAGGTGAAAACGATCTGATGATATATGGTTCAGGGTGGCGGTCATGAAAGAATGGAGTATAATGTATGGTAGTGGGCGGGACACAGGTGGCCTTTCTGGATGACTTCTCTTGAACATGTCGGCGACACTTATGTGATGGATTGGTAGCATTAACCCCAAATGTGGATGGTATGGCGAGACCATGGCGATGTGACCGGTGAATGAAACAACCCAACCCGACTCGGGCACGGAGTGGAAGTGTCATGTTCAAGAGCGACTTGCTACCAATAAAGATTCTTTGAGTTTTCTTCCCAATTTTTCCTCAGTCATTGCTGACCAGTACCTCTTTATTTTTTTCAAGCTTGAGGAGGATAACATATGCTTGTTCTATAATTTGCCCTTCGGGCAAACCCATCGCTATGTTTTAACGAGTCTAGCGATAGTGAAATTCGTTCTCGTCTAAAGACAAGTTTGTCGCTATTAATCTTTTTAACGAGTCTAACGACAAAGATAACTCGGTCCTTTTCATTTTTAGAGAGTCTGAAAAGGTACGTAAAGGTAACTCCAAAAATTCCTTTTTCGTCATCTAATCCCTTAAGTTCGAAAAAGTATAAAACAATACAGAAGGGATGAATTTTCGATTAGCTTTAACGAGCCGAACAAAACAAGCGCTCGATCTTTTTGTGCAATAATCCCTCAGGTCCAAAAAGATTAAAATCTAGAGGAGGGATAGCACTTCCTGTCGCTTTAACGAGCTGGAAGGCCAAAACTCGGCAATCTTTTCATATTTTACGAGTCAGTTGAAAAGAGCTTAAAGAAGACTCGTCTTTTGAGGAATGAGTGATAAAATGGGTTGCAGTTGATTCCAGGTAAGGTTTGGAATTTTCCAATCACGGCAGTGTCACAAGGATGGCTAGTGAAATCACTCTTCGCAGCTGTTCCTCAAAATGGGTAAACAATCAAATGGAGGTGAATGATCGGCCAATGGAAAAGTGGAGGTGACGGTGCAAACACGACCAAGGCTTTAATGGCTGAAATGCTTCATTCACGGTGGTTATTTACTGGGGAATAGTTCATTTTTTAACGAGCTTAAACGCGGGTGGAAACATTTGCTCATATCTTATGTTTATTTTTTAACGAGCTTGAACTATGCACTAAAACTGCTCGATTAATCCAGTCATATGATAAGAATGTCTCATATAAAAACGACAACTTTTAGATTTTTGCCCCACGTCCTTTCTTTATGCAAGTTAGGAAACGATTAATCCAAAAAACAGATAAATAATCGCTCTTTGCTTGCACTCCAAAAGGTTTGCATGCCCCCAGGTATAAAATATGGTTTCAAGGTTACCCCTCAATTTGCAGACAAAACATTTGTTCTATCGGGAGAGGCCTACCTCTTACAGGTTACCCAAAGATTGTTCTATTTACGACATAAACAAAACACTTCTTCGGCGATGTCTACCGAGATAAACAAAGGTGAGCGACGGCGTCCGCCAACTCACATAACTTTGACAAGAGAATCTTATTCTAGAATAACCCCTCTTCCACTGACGGACGGGGTACAGACTAGTCATATTCTCCCGCGGAAAACTACCCTATACCCGAAGTTTTTCCTGCCGAAGCAGACTAGGACGCATGCCCCCTGGGTTTCAGTCATATCCCTCCGAATTACTCGTGCTCATCGGGAGGACGGACTGGGGATGGAGACATTTCTTGCGTGAAGAGACCATTTAGGGACGGTATATGACTATTTGCTATGCGTGATCCGGGAAATGAAAGCTGGTCCACGAGCTTGACCACTCTTCCTTCGTGCGGAAAACACATTACTCTAAAGAGTGAGGAGACGATGGCTCCCATGCAATAAATATAGTCTCGTCCAAGGAGTAGGTTATAATCCAAGGGTCCTTGAACTACCATGACGTTCATGCGAACTGTCTTCCTTCTCAATGTTATGGGCACATCGGGAAGGATCCCTAAAGGTCGACTGGTTCCTTTATCAAAGCCTGTCAGATTTCTCATCTCAGGCAAAAGCGATGGCGAACCAAGCGCTTTCCAAGCAATAGAGGAAAGGATACTCACAGAAGCCCCCTCTTTTATGATGGTACCAGCCATGACCATTCTATATATTTGAACGATAATTCGGAATGGTACACTTGTTGGTAGGCGGGGTCTGCCTAGTTGATTCCAGTCGAAGGAGACAACTAGGTTGCTTGGAGGTGGGACCGAGTAGACGGCCGGGTATGGCTCTGACGAACTTCCTTCCTGCGGTAAAGGAATGGGTAGATTGCCCCCATGTTCGTCGGAGTCTGTGTTGATGAAGAGAATTTGGACGGTGTCATCCTTATTCTCTTCAGTGACTGTATCATCCGAAGATAAAACCTCTGAAGGCAAGACCGGGTCAACTGCCACCTCGACCTTTTGACTTTCGTCTGGTATGGATTCAGTTGGTTTATCTTCAATGATAGGCGCTTCAGCCGACCACCTGAGCGGGCCAGCTGGATTCTCAACTAGTGACGGACTCGGCAAGAGTTTTTTATATCCAGGAGGGAGTCGTAACGGTGAAACCGGACGATCATCCAAAACTCTTTTAGCTTCGTCTAAGAAGGGACAACGGTGGAGGGCATGATTGCCTTCGCACAGTTTACAAGGAAATCTGGCTTTCCCTTTTTGTCCTGGGGCTTCACTTTCACTAGTTGACGGTGTGCTTTCAACATGATCACCAGAGGTTGATGACACCGGATTGTGCAAACGAGGAGACCAGTCCCTTAGTATCCGGGGGATGCAAGGACAATCTCTGTGAAAGTGGTCTCCTTTGCAAATGACACATGGCGATTTAGGCCTGGTCGGTGCAGTGTGTGGATTTTCGTTAGACGACACTCGTTTTCCCCCATTCGCCTTTGGCTCCTTCTTCTTCTTCTCTTTCTTCTTCTTTTCCTTCTTCTCCTTAGGAACATGGCTTTTAGCTTTACCAGTTCCATCAAGCGAAGAGGAAGGAGGAGAGGAAGAATTAGAGGAAGTAGAAGGCTGGTGGGCAACTCTGGACTCGTCTAATTGCTAATTCGATTGTTCAGGAATGGTGGTGTTCAGAACGACATTGGTTGAGAAGAGCCATACTGGCAAGCCAATTTTCAGTCCTGGAAGCGACAATGTGGCCATATGGGGCGCACCAACATCTCCCCAAGAGGAGAAGGGACTAGGATTTCCACTAAGGGGAATTCCTTGGTTGGTAGGCTCCATTTTCTCAACCTAATATCAACGTAGGAAAAGGGTATGAATATTCCGTTTAAAATAAATTTTAACACGCTTTGACACAACTTGTTTTTTCAGTTTTTAAGAGTCAAGAAAAAACAAAAGATGACTCTAGTCTCCTTCGATTTTTAATGAGCCTAAAGTGACAAGTGCTCAGATGGACTTTTTTTGTTAAGGAGTCTGAAAAGGAACGAAAGGGACTGCTCTGGAGGTCTAGGTAGAGGGAGTACCAAACCAATCGCAAAACTGCAGAATACTTTTTACGGTACGGCAGTCAATCTTCCTGAATGCTGTGTTCGGTGCATTGCGATCAGTAGGGCGGCCGACACGGCTTCCTATGGATAAAGGTTTTAAGCCTATAGGGGTCTCCCAATATATACTCGACGGTACGTGGGAGCACAAGTCCGTACTGGCACTTATCGTCTCAAAGTGGAGGAATCACCCAACCATCAGTGAGGACAACAGTTACCAGGCTTTACGACGCCGGAATACGTCTCTAGCCTAGACCTCTAAATGTTGTGCGTTAAGTTCCAAAGCGTTGTTAAGTTCATTGAGTTTATTTTAAGTTGATCTTTCTTATGAAGTTTGCCTTTTGGGATCACCACGAGATGTAGATGTAATTCCTAAAATTGCAATCTAAAGATGATAAACAAACTTTTATCTCTTTTCAGCAATGAAAATCCTAGCTACTAGAGGAAAAGAAAGACACAATCTTTTCGCAAAGAGCAAAGAGCACACTGTAAATGCACTTTCCCTAAATCAAGCCAAACAGACTGCCAATATGCAAATGCACATGCATGTGTTTTGTTTTTCACTTTCTTAATATTGATGCCTAAAAAGAAAGTTGTTGTACAAATCTGAATTTGCTTTCAAGTGACAAACACAAACAAGCTTCTTTTCGAAATCAAAAGGCAGAGATGATTACGACACTTTATGATTTTGAAATAAATACTCGTTTCGATACTAGAAAGTCACAAATTCAAGCCAAAGGCAAAAGTAAAAGCATAATCGACTATCAACAACAAATAAACTTTCTCCTATGATCAAAATCGACACTTGCGACAGATCTAAATCAAAGGACGACAGTACGACTATTATACTTTTGCAATGGAAAACTGTAAACGACGTAACAAACACATAAAAAACATCTACAGTTTCTTTTGTACAACTGAGGCGGAATATCAGTAAGGAAAAGGGGTTTGAAACAGTGAAATACTGATCACAGGCTGCAAAAATCAGAGACAAAACTGAAAAATGAAGCAAAGAACCTCAGCTGCACAAGGCTAGGCTGATCAGCGCACCTGTTACACAGAGAAACTGCATTGCAGCGCAGGTAGCCCTCTCGGGAAGTGCGTTGAAATGCAGAACCTCTTCACAGAGCCTGCGTTGGGGCAAAAACGAGAATTCTATCCGGGTTCTGGGTCACGGTTTGCAGTTTAATATATGGTTTTTGGCCGAGTAAAAGCAATCAGTAATGCACAATCAGAGGTAGATCTAAGGGGGGTTCTAAGAGCTATCACAAGGGTAATCAGTTGGTCTATGAATCAGTTGTTCAAATCATAAACAGATCCAGTGAATGGATTGAAGCAGCAGATGTCTACTTTGCATTTGTTAATGGCAAATGCAGTTCGATTGCTGCTTCTAAGCTTATGAAATAAACAACAAGAGAAACACAAACAAACTAACTAGACACGATCCCCAGCGGAGTCGCCATTTTGTTATCGGGAAAAGTGTCCATTCAGATCTACTCTATCCCACTAAGGTGTGACAGCTACCTTAGAAACAAACAGAGAAAACTACTTTTGTATTCTTCTTTATGAACTATAAACAAAGAGGAATTGGATGAACCAACCTGTGTCTTGCGCTAGTCCTTCGATCCAATCTCTCTCCTCTTTGACAGCTTCCAGCTACTTGCTCTCTCACTTGCCCAGCTTCACCAAGTACCTGTAAGATCACAGAAGAAGGAAACTATACAAAGACATGGGTTTATATTCATAAATAACTTAGGATCAGATTTAAGTTAACCATACAAATGTACAAGCATCAATGAAACACAAGCATGGAGAAGAAACTCAAATAGTTTTATTGATATACAAGAAGATCCAGGAGGAGTTACAACCGATGATTCCTGACCCAGCATCAACCTCCCAGCAAAGAAATCCCTTCTTCAACCCCAACAAAGCATAGATCACCCAATTCTCTGATATGTATCTCAAAACCAACAACAATTCCTTACAATGTGCAAAATTCCAGCCTTTGGATCTCTGGGATGAGGGATCCATATATAGATGTATGCAAGGAGGATGAGTCAGCTCATGAATTGATTAGTGGCTTCTCTCTGTCAGTTCTTGCTTCCACTTGGAGACTGAGAGCCTCTTACTCATCCTTGGTCGAATTCAGTGAGGCAAGTGTCATTGGAGAAGATTCTGGAAGCTTCCATTGTCTCTCCACCTCGTGGAATGACTCTGCCACTTGTCATTTCCCGCTCAACGCACCCTGGTAGTGCATTTAGGTGCGTTGCAATGCACCTAGCTAGTGGACTTAGGTGCTATGCAACGCACTTGGCTAGTGGAGCAGTTGAAATGATCCTGATTTGACTAATTCTGAGCAGTTTCTGGTGGAGAACTTCTGGGAGAAGATGTAATTTGTTGACCTTGTTCCTTTAGGAGTTAGAACAACACTTTTAGGGACTTAGGAGCCCTTGGTTTATGGACATTTCATGCTTAGAGCTGTAAGGCACAAAAATGTCTATAACACCAAGGTACGCTAGTGTAAAACTAGGCAACCTGTTGTTGAACGCAGGTCCCTAAAGGGCCAAGGTGCACTGGGGCTTAAAAGCATTGAAATGAAGTAGCCAGACCCAAAAATTCAGGGATTTGGGAGAGTCAAGCATAGGTCTTTGTGTAGGGACGATGACAAGGTGTTTATGGATGTTGATTGATCAAATTTGTAGGCCTATTGATGAGATGTGACAAAATGGACTATAACACCCTTGTAATCAACATGCATAATCAATCCTCCATATGTTTTTGTCTTGTTCCTTTACATCTCAGGTCTAGTCTTATGCTTTGGGCCCTTTATTTTATTGGCTAAACATGTCTTCAGATCTCTTGGTCCTTATTTCTAGCTGACATATATAGTATTCATGATCTTTCGCTGAGAACCCTCTTCTCAAATGGATATGGACCTCTCTCTTAAAATATATTTGCTGGAAACTTTTGATGTCCTACAATAGCACCATCTTTAAAAATGTCTCCATCCCTTCCCGAATTACAATTATTAAAGCCATCTCCTTATGTGTTGAATACACTAGAGAAAAATTTAAAGATCGTGATCCCAATTTGGATTGTCAAGAGAGGTAGTGGATGGACTCGCTACATGATCCTTTGGCTCACCTCCCTTTCAAGTTTATTGAGCATCACTCTATTGGAGTATCTTGGAAAATTCACCTCTTTGATGAATACTTTGAGGAATGGAAGAACTTGTAGAAACAATTGATCCTTTTCTTTGATGGATCCTCAAAAAAGAATCCAAGGGTGGTAGGATGGGGAGGGATTCTTGAGCCCCGAAGGAAAACAAGAAGTACAATATTCACAGGGGTTAGGCCAGAGGATGAATAACCTTGCAAAAATGTATGGGCTCTTTCTTGGCTAAAGAGTGGGATGTCTCTAACATTGTGATCATAGGATATTCCCTCAACAATTTTCAACACCTTCAAAAGGGTTATTCTCCTAAATACAACCATCTCAGCCTCCTTCGAAGTAGGATCAATATTATTTTGGATTAATTCCCTCGAAAGGCTTATTTCCACATCTCTAGAAGCCAAAACAAAGAGGCGAATGCACAAGCCTACTATGCTTGTCTCCTTGAAGCAGGGAAATTAGTTATCAATGGTTTTTCGGGTAGGAAAGTTATTCCATGAATCTATCTATCTATGAATTCTTCTAACCTTGGAAGAGGAATTTGGTTAAATTAGTGCATCAAGAGAAACATATTAAATTGATCTCCCAAGCTAAGTTTTTTGTCCCATTATATATTGGCAGGTGTTTTTATTTCAAGTGGCATCATTGGTTTGTCATCAAGGATAAACTAGCCTATGGTATGTGTGCTGGACATGCTCCCTCTCTCTTTGTGCACGTGGATTTATCTACAGAAGGCCCGATCTCTCTTTGTCCTCTGGTCCACGTATAATTCTCCCCGAGGGTCATAGGGTGGGAAAATTTATAGCATTTAAGGTTGATTTGATCACTGATGTGTGGGAAATTTCAACGTCTAAGCTTTTAACCATGGACATATTTTAATCGGTGCATTTACAAGAGGTTAGCCTTCATTTTCTTTTGACAAGGTGAGGCCGTTTCCATTGAGGTTGGTCGATACACCACGCCCTTGCTACTTTTAGAGACGAAGATTCTGTCGGCTTCTTGCTCAACCACCTTTGTGTTAGGAGTAATTTCCCCCTCTTATCACTGCGAATTCAATTTGTTTCAGTTCCATTCGTCCTCATTCACTTGTAAATTCAAAGGAAATGTTTCCATTTAGGAGGTTTCATGGATATTAGAAGGTTAATGTGGCGCTTATTCTAGTTATTGTGGCTCTCCCAGTTGTGGGATGGACTCCTCTAACACCCTCTAAGTTTTCAATGTTTTTTCCTCAGGTCGAAGTGGCCTTGACATTGGAAACATGATCGAGTGTGACGCATTGGGTAATGCTGCAACTTCAATGTTCCAATCGGTCCTCTTTCCCCTATTTAAATAGTTATTCTTAACCTGCATACCGTGCATCCCTACTTTGGTCGTATAATTGGGTTGCTAGTTGTTTTTTGCCTTCCTTGGAGAGCTCCCTTTTCTCTGTGTATCCTGATTCTCCCTTTGGTTTGCCAAGAATAACCCCCCCTTCCTTGCCCTCTCAGTCTCAGGGTATTTTTAAAGGATTTAAATATTTTCCTATATATAGTATTGTAGATGACTATTTTGGTTTGAAAATTCACATGTAAAGAATGTAGGCAAATATTCAATAAAAAACATGTAATTTGCTATTAAAATTAGTAATTTTTTGGCGAATATCATCCATTTAATCATATATATGTAAAGAACATGTAAATTTTTAACCGAATTGACAATTATATATACATACATACATATATATATATATATATATATATATATATATATATATAGTATTTATTTATTTTTCTTCAGAAAATGTAGAAAAAATAGCCCATTTGTGAAATTTCGCCCTTAAATTTTTCCCTGCTTAAGTTACCGACTCTTCTTTCCTCCTTGTTTATACTTGTAGAACATTTTCCCTACCCTGTTGTAGTCCTGGTTCTTTGAATTGGTGCCCCTTCTTCCACTTCCTAAACACCATGGAATATTATGGTTCCACCCCAGTTGCCACAAGAGGCATAAATGCCTGCAGTTCTTGTCCCCACCCTCCTGTTGACTGACATGTTGACGAAGGTGACCTTCATAGGCAACATCACCAACAATCAAACTCTATCCTCCTTTTACTGTAAGAAATGCAACTTCTCAAAACTAGAGTGAACATGTTGGGACAAGACCGAGACCATGTGTAAACAAATTACAGATCTACAATTACACAGAAATGAAGATGATCAACACAGCTCAAAAAGTAGCAGTTTCGGTGCCCCGTCGGACAAGATATCTATAGATCCTCCTCCTTGATAAATGACTGCCTTTTGTAAGGCCATTCTCTTGTTGGGGAAATTTTGTCGAAATTATAGTTGCAGAATAGTTTATAGGATGTATGCAAATAATAAGTTCTTAGAAGATAATTATATAATCTCTTCTTGAATTTTATTTTTTCGAAATTATAGTTGCAGAATAGTTTATAGGATATATGCAAATAATAAGTTCTTAGAAGATAATCATATAATCTCTTCTTGAATTTTTTTTACTACAATAAAAAAACATACTTAATACCAAATTACTTACTGCCAAATTAAATATTCTTATAAAATAAACATAATTTCCTATTTATTTATATATTATTTTTAACTATGCATATATATAGAAATCGCATGTCTATATATTAATTTGATTTTCAAACATATCCTTGTCCTAAATCATATGGAAGAATTATATATTTATATATTAATTTGATTTTGAAAAATAATTCATATTATAAACAATATTTCTAAGTGTTCATATATATGAAACTAGTATATAAATATGTTGGGAACTACGTATTCATATATTGATTTCAATATATTCATAATTCACTAATATGTGAACATTGGTTTCCTTAATATAGAGACCGCATATTTAATATATTACTTTGATTTTCAAACATATCTATGTCATAAATAATATTGAAGAATTATATATTTGTATATTAATTTGACTTTAAAAACATATTCATATTATAAACAATATTTCTAAGTAGATGAAACTAATATATAATATGTGGGGAGCTACGTATTCATATATCGATTTCAATATAATTTATATTTCACATAAATATTGGTTTGGTTTCCTTCAATAGGTCCATGTATCTCACATATTCATATATTAGTGATTTATGAACCATACTGAAACTAGTAGGCGGTTTCCAGATATTTATATATTTATGTATTAATGTATTAGTGATTTAAGAACCCTATTGAAACTATATATGAGTAGGTGGTCTTATGGAGGGCCTAATTCACCCTGCTATTACCCTATCCTTATAAAGGAAAAAACCCTATTGACTTATTTGGTGGGGGGCCGGTCGAGAGTTCGCTTACTCACCCTGCTATTTGTCTTTTACCCGAGTTAGGCCAACCGCCATAAAGGTCCCCCGTATTGACCTACTTGGCTTGGTAAGTATTGAAATAGACTCTGAATTGACGAACGGAGAGAAACGGAGTTTTCCCACATAGAGTTTCCACATATTAATATATTAGTTAAAATTGATGATATATTAATATATTAATTAAAATTGATGATATTGATGGTGGTGGCTAACATTCACTCAGACTAAAATTGGCTTATTAAACTTTAAGAAAAATAAATGATTATATGAATAAGAAAGATAAATGATTATATAATTTTTTTTTAAATATATGAATACATGATTATATATATATGACAAGTGAAAATTACATATTTATATATTAATTTTATATATAAATATATAGAAACCTTATTAATATATATTTGTAACCATATATTTATATATTAATTTTAATATGGTTAATAACTTGTTAATATATAATTATGTGATTCTCAATATTTATATATAATATGGTTAATAACTCATTAATACATGATTATGTGATTCTCAATATCTATATATTAATTTTACTTAATATGAGTTACAAAAATTAATATATGAATATGTAGTTACTCACACATATTAATATACTTTGTAAATATAATTATGAATATTTTTTTTAATTAATCACATTTTATATTCTCTCATTAAAAAAAATGAGTGTGATTTGTGGATTATATTAAAAAAATAAATACTCTTATTTAATAAATATTATTTTTTTTATTAAAAATAATTTATATAATAAAAAATAAATTTATTCGTAACATAAATTTATTTCTAGAAATACTTTCAATCAATAGTTATATAGATTGTAGTGTAAGAGGCTAGTGGTAAATATATATTCCTTACAAATTAACTAATTTTTTATTATATTTCATAAGAAAACTATTTTAAACTTAAAATTCCCCTAATGAATTAACCACCACAATGTAAGCATCACCCATAAAATACACCAATAAATAAAATAAAATAATGGTGGAAAAAACATATATTTATCCAAAATACATCCCAACATTTTCCTTATTATTCACTTGGAAAAGATGTGCAAAATAATTTGGTCAAATAAAAAATTACAATAATCTCTCCTTAATGTTTAATTAAGTAAGACATTAGAATAATGATCAATGCCAGTGACATCTATAATGTGACAAGGTGTACATAAGCTATCAATAAAGAGTCATTCCTTAGAGCTGTAGTATTCCAAAACTTTGATAAATTTTTTAAATGAATTTATTTAGAATTGATGGAGCAAGAAAATATTTCCCAAACAAATAGAATATGGCAAAGAGTATGTTGCACATAGAGTGATCCAACGAAGATGTATTGAGGAAAAGTTTCATAAACAAACATGAATTCTCCAAACAAGCATAATAAGAAATTGACAATGTGTTTTAGTAGGAAAGTGATTGAAACATATAACTAGTGCCATTGGATGCAATGTAGTTCCTGCCCATTAACTATATATATATATATATATATATATATATATATATATATATATATATATATATATAAGCAAAATTGAAACAAAAATTGTCAAATCTGACAATAATATGAACATAAGAATTTATTTAGCTGTGTGCTAGGCAACCCAATCTTCAATATTCTTGCATATAAACTTTGTGTGAAGAAATCACATGACCATAAGGAAATAATGGAACACAAAAATTTGCATCCCAATTGCAAAAAATCAAAAGATTATATAGACTACCATTCACAAATTCTATAATATCCTGCCTCTCTAATCACAATAATGATCAAATTAGCACTCAATCAATGACATATAAATATTCTTATTAATATATTCAATTAGATAAATGTAGATATTTTTGTTAAGATATTTTTATTTCCAATGAACATTGGATTTACATATTACATATTTGTTTGAATAAAATTTAAAATATTTTAAAAATTCCATAGATAAGAACTAAGTCAAATGCTTGAGTCCACTCCTATCCCATCAATATTTACATCTTTCCATTGATCAAGTCGAAATCCCATTGACTAGTGAAAGTTAAGTCACCATAAAATATTTAATCAACCAAGTTTTGAGCATGGAAGACTTTCCATAGTTTTTATTCAATCGAATAGGAATATTATTGTAATGATCCCGTTATCAACTACAACTCGATCACTAATGAAATTTTCACTTTGTAATTATTTTCTCAGTCATTTAATATGACCCACTTAGTGACAATCACACAATTGACGTGTTGGAAGTACAAAAATGATGCTGCAACATGCACTATTTCAATGATGCAACACCCATTATTATGTCACTACCGTTAGGCAGTGTTGCACTATTTCAATGATGCAACACCTATTATTATGTCACTACCATTAGGTAATGATATATAGATTTCATGCTCCAGTGTTAATCTCAACCATACATAGAAACTTTTGGAAATTTTTGATTTTCTACATATTTGAACCATGGTTTGCCTGGTTTCCTATGCTTATGTCACTCTATTACCACCACTAAGACTCTAGAGCCCAATGCATGGCATCAATGATGGGGTGCATTTAATGTGATGTGCAGGGTGATCACCAAGTAGTGTACCATCCTCCAGTATTATGACAAAGTTCGAGCAGAAAAAACGAGTAGAAAAATGTAATTTGGAGTGGAAAAAGAGCCACAATCTTGCTCTGAATGATGCGAAAAAGGCCACATTATAATTGGCACCACAAAGAGGAAGGTAGTCCAACATCTCGTTTGAATTCTCGAAGGCTCGACCGATCGCCTTGGAGTCCCCCATAAACATCTATCCCATTCACAAGCACGATTAGAGGAGGTCTCAATATCAAAACTTGAGCCTAGAGGGATTGTTTTTATCTCTAGCAACGAGACAGTGTCAGAATACCTCCAGCGCCAACCTTTTGGTCTAGTATTTTTTCCTACTTGGAATTGTCCAATAAATTTACATTATTAGAGATGGCGTTTCTTGGTTACATTTGTTCATGTATTTCCTTAAGTGATTATTGTTTATATTGCAGGAATATATGTTTTCAGGGCTACCTCTGGAGTGTCAAGAAATAGCAAAGGCCATAAAGCCTGGTTTACCGTTGTTTATTTATGATTCTTCAAATGAGCACTTGCATGGCATTTTTGAGGTAGGAAATGCACACCAATTCTTGGGTCCTTGTACCAGAGAGAAATTCTTGAGTTGATTCGATTCTCTCATATATGTTTTTGGGATTTAGTTGATATAAATTGGGGTATGAGATTCTTAGGTCTTTAGAAGTTTTTCAATTTAATGAGATTTCAAAAAATAGGGAATGCAATACCTTATGAAATAGTAATCGAATAGAACATATAAACTTAAAGCCAATGGTGAACATTAGCTAACATGGATTGGGGTTGCAATTTAGTTGAAATTAAGACTCATGGCTTTAGAAACCTTTCCACCCAATGTGATTTAAAAAAATGGATAGTGCATTAGAACTTTTTAGCAACACAATGATGAACATTAACTAGAGACTGCTAAAATTTTGTCTTACACAATGGAGATGTCAGCCATATAATTGAAAAACTGTTTGATGCTCATTTGAGTAGCGTCTTCCTTTTGTTTAGCCACAAAGGGAACTTAATAGGATTTTTTTTGTTCAAACTTCACTCCCTCTTAGGTTTGACAATGATTTCGAGGTTGGTGAATAACCATAAAGGAACGTATGAGACATCCACTGAAACAACTTAACATTAAATTCAAATGTAGGTATTCATTAGGGGAAATGTTAAGTTTCTTCCATATTTTTCTAGGTTCTATGCATTTTAATATAAACATATATTTTATTTGATCTCTTTAAAAAGAGCTTCAAGGAACGCGCTTGCTGTGTTGTATTGCACACCTTCCTCTAGATCAAAGCGAATGCTCTCATAAACCTTATCAACTATTTGTTGTGCTAGCATTAGTACTTCCGTTTTAGTGTCTAGCCTACGAAATTCGCTCAAAAATCAATTGTAGTGATTGCAGTTACCAGTCATGTCGTAAATTGATGGAATCTAAATGGCTATCATATGGAAGTTTTCATGAGCTTCATGGGCCAAACCCTTGGTTAGCAAGTCTGCTACTATATAAGAGAATGTAATATCCGGTCAAAAAGTTCATGATGCGGCTAGTGTGCAAGCTATCGGGATAAAGCTAGTGGTACGCCATTCAGAGTTAGTGGAAAGGAATAAACACCAAGAAGGAGATGAAAGAATGAAACCAAAACCACCCAACATTGAATTTGACCTTCACCAATATAGAATAATGAGTAATTACTTGGGATGCGCCAACAGACCACCCTTGTATGAATATTTTTTAGAAGAGAGAAATGACCCATTTCACTATTGGTTGACTGTCTATGAAAGTGGGACGTAAATAAGGGAAAGAAACATGAACACTAACCTCGCATTGAAAAGTACGTTCATGATAGATGTTGAAAAGTACGTTCATGATAGTATTGAAATGAAGTTTTTTTCCAAGCAAACATAATGATTTCATTAAATAAATGAGAGTACATACGCAAAATAGAACCATAGATCAGATTTACATTTATATCAAAGGACTATAAGCGTCCTGCCCATATCAAAAAAGTCTCTACAAAAACATGATCCAGAAAAGACATAGCAAGACAAAAGGAGAGTTGCAATGTAAGAACCAGGGAAAGCATAGTTCGAATAGTAACAATGAGATATATACTTCAGATCAAACAAGCAGAGACAAACTCCTGGAAATGAATTGAACCCTGAGCCGCATAGCATCCTTGCTTGGACAAATCATCTACTTCTCCATTCTGTTCGCGGAATATGTGCGTGAAAGAGATCTACCTGAAAGCCATTTTCAATACTCGGATTCTCTATTTCCAATTGAGGAGAGAAGGTGTTTGGAGGTCACAACATTCATTCACCCATTCAATCACGGACTTATAATCACAAAAAACTGCAATCTCTGACAGACTGATCTAGTTAGCGCAATATATGACTCCCCATAATGCCAGAAGCTCGACCCTGGTGTTTATGCCAGATCCAATATTCCATAAAAATATGAAAGTGTGAGAAGGGTCCATATATATTACCATGCCGCTGCCACATGATCCAAATGAGTAGGCTCCATCAAAGAATCCTTATGGATTCAAAGGGAACAGGGAGGTAGAGAGGCTATAATGGAGAATTCCTTATAGTACACCACGACCAAAGAGCATGTCCTGGCAATATCTGGAGGAACAAAGTCAAACGTTTGAGCATTGCGAGCCCGCCAAATACCCCAAAGGAGGAAGACAGGAAGGGATCTGTGAAACTTGTTGTCGGTGAACCACATTTGGATATTACAGGCGATTTCTGACCAGTACGGAGTAGCATTATGATGTAAAAGTAGAAGCACACCGAGACAAACATATTTGGAGAAAGAGTAGCGGAGGAAGATGTGTGAAATGTCTTCTTCGCGGACCCTGCGCAGTCCACAACGACCCAATCCTTGAAATCATCTTTTGATGAGGTTTTCCCATGTTAAAATCATATTATATGCCACCAACCAAAGGAAGAATTTGAGTTTGAGTGACATATGCCAACTCCACGACCTGGGAAACCAAGGGCATGACATGTCTAGGACCGCCACCTCAATAATGGAGTAAGCCTCTTTAACAATGATAGAAATTTTATGCAGATCATTATTCCACTGCAGATTTTCCTTTGAATCAGACAACGTAATCCCAACAAGTTGCAATTTTTTAATCTAATCCAACCATGGAAACTTTTAGGGGCTAATGTTCGCCGAGTGGATTAATTTTCCATGATTTTTTCACCAAAAAGATTCACCAATTTCCAATTTTTATAAAAGATGATTCACCCAAATTTTAGAATACAAAATTATTTTACCTTAAAAATTGCCAACATTATATAGAGACTATATATAAAATCATTAAAATTTGAATAATTTTACAAATACATCAATAAACATTTTATAGTTTGCATATTAGGGATTAGTGAGATTCACCAATGTTTTTAAACTTCAAGGAAATTTTTCATCCTTAAAATTTTCCTTGAATCCAACCATTCTTGGACAAAATGAGTTGAAAGATTGAGCATGTAGGCATCTTTCCAACAAGTGGTGAAGGAGGGTGTTAAGGAAATCACTGCAATGTCCTTAAGCACCAGTATGTCCATGTCATGTAGAAAAGAGATCAATGGGAAAGATAGGGAGTGTGAGCCATTCATACCTAAAAAAATATCTAGACCAATTTTCGCTGAGGATCGAGAGCCAATGTTCCAATACAGATTTCCAAGAAACCAATGTTTTGTAGAGAGAAAACTTCTCCATGAATAAGAAATCCTTGAAGGGACTGGAGCGCCCACTCGAATCCACCCCAGAAGATCCAGATTATGTAGATATTTTTCTTTGACGATCCCACTCCATAGACCATCACCACTTATAGCTCGACAAAGGTTCTTTAAAAGAAGAGCCAGGTTGAAGACTTCAATATTTTTAAGGCCCCAACCACCAGTTGCAATGGGCATTGACATCTTGTCCACTCTTACAAGATGATTTTTTCTAGATTCCCCATGGGAGCCAACCCAAAAAAAGCGGGAGATAATTGAATTTATCTTGTTGATGACTCCCATGGGAAATTTGTAAATGTGCATCAAATATATGGATGTGCTCTAAAGAACTTATTTAGATAAGATGAGCCTTCCACCCAAAGAAAGCCAATTGTGTGACCATTGTAAGAGTTACTTCTCTAGCTTTTTAATTAGCCAAGACCAGTTGCTGTTGTCATATCCATTTGGTTTCAGGATGAATCCTAGGTACTTTAAACCCCCCTCTAGAGATATGGACTGTATCCCAAATAATGCAACAATCTCCAACATTTTTTCCCCATCATGACTAGTGGATATCAATACAGACTTAGCTTTATTCATCACCAACCCAATGACCTGTCCAAAATCAGAGAGAAACTCATAGATTACTATCCACTCTTTGATATATGTCTTCCTGATGGCAAGGAAGTCATCCACGAGCATCAAGTGAGTGAGAGAGATGTTCTTTGTGATCCCACAACCCTTGATTCTCCCGCACGACTTTGCTTCCAATAGTTTTCTACCGAGTCCATCAATCACCAGCATAAACGATAAGGGTGATAGGGAACAACCTTGTCTGAGACCCCTTGATGCTTGGAATAAATCTGTAAGGAAACTGTTGACAAGGAAAATTGACAAATGTTAAGTAGGATTTGATCCAATCAACCATAATCGAACCAATATTGGTCTTCATCAATATCATCCATAAGAATTCCTAGTCAACATAGTTGAAGTCTCTGGAAACTATCCTGACACAGGAGGTTGATCAAAATAAGGTGGTAGTCTTAAAAATAGACTATTGGTTACTTTATAACCAATCAGATGCGTTCAAGTGGATTTTTTAAGTGGCTTACTTTATCCTGAGGGTCCCACTTTTCCCCTAAACATGTCGGTCCCACGTTGACTTTCCCTTTTTAAACAGGCGTTTCACTCTATGCCGTTGATCTCCTCTCTCTAGATCTAACAATCATCACTCACCCTGATCAACAAAACAATTCGGTGATCCTCCACTGTTGATCAAAGCGCACTTGATCCAACGGTTAACAGCAATATCGGGTGAGCCACTTGCACGAGGATTACCCGCCTGATAAAGCGGTTTTCTCTCTCCACCCAAGTGCTACATGTCAGTTGGTTAATGGAATCGGGTGACCACCCCGAATTACCACTTACCACTTTTCCTTCGCCCGATAACCACCTTCGCTGATAAAACCCACTTTTCCAATACAACCCATGTGCATTAAATCAAACTTAAATAAAGCGCTTAATTCTAAGATTACCCATTAACACTAAATGATCGCGATTAATGATAAACACATAAACACTGAGATTTACAATTAAAGTGTGAAAATAGAGAAAATACCCAGTTAAGTTTCAGAATGCAGATACACAGAGGTAAACGAGAGTCTGCACCAGGATTAACACACAGATGCACATTGAATCAATTTCTTCAATATAATAGAAGTTACAGAGTCTTGGCCCTCTCGGCTCAATTACAACGATTTATTTGAACTCTGTCTCAATCTCAAAACCCTATCTATCACTCAAGCTCTTGCCTCTCAATCAATTCTCAATCATCTAAGCTAATCCCTTTCCATTACATTTTCTTCTCTTTTATGAGTCAAATCCTATTCTAACTGCACTAACAACTCGATCTCTATTTTAATCAATCTAACAATCAAATCTCTATTTTTAAGCTCTATTACACACCTATGCTAACAACTTATCCCTTAGTCTAAAATAATACAATTTTCTAATTATTACAATAATGAAGTAAGGATCATTTTCGAGAGATCCAACCCTCTCTACCAAAACTGACTTTTGACCACTTAGGTCAATGAAATTCAACTCATTTAGCCACAACATGTGAACAAACCATCACATTGCTGGCTAAGTCCAGATGCTCCTGCATCAGACTCCCGGGGAAGAAAAGAATCATCCCTCAGACTTTCAGGGTTTACTCCATACTTCTGTAACTCTACTGTTGTCAACCAACTAGCATCCTCCACTGGCTGTCCTTTCCATTTAACTAGATATTGAAAATAAACCTGTCCTCTAGTTCTTTTGGATACTCTTTTTTCCAAAACAACTTCCACCTCTTTCTTAGCCGTCTTTGGCATTTGTTCTTCCCAGTTCAAAGTTTGAACTTCATCTTCTGTAGTTTCCTTCTGTAGCTCTGTCTCTATCTCTTTGTATGGATACAAATCTACAACATTGAAGATAGGTGATATTCCAATCCCTTCTGGCAATTCAATTTCATAAGCATTAGTTGAAAACTTTCTTACAATTCTACATGGTCCTATCTTTTTCATTTTTAGTTTATTGTAATTCTTAGCAGGAAATCTTTCTTTCCTCAAATACACCATCACTAAATCTCCCACTTGGAATTATTTCTCTCTTCTTTTCATATCAGCTCTTTGTTTGTATTTGCCACTGCTTTCCTGCAATCTACCTTTGACATCTTCTTGTAGTCTCTGCATCTGCTTTGCAAATTCTTCAGCTTTTGCACTTCTTGTCTCCTGTTTACCAAAATTTATGAGCTCATACACACCTCTTGGATTCATCCCAAAAACAATATGAAATGGACTCATTCCAGTACTTCGGTTTGGAGTGTCATTATAAGCAAACTCAGCCTGAGCTAGTGCTAAATCCCACTGCTTAGGATTTTGATAAACTAAACTTCTCAATATGTTTCCTAAGCTTCTGTTTACTACTTCGGTATGTTTCCCTCATAGAACATTTGGGAATGCACAACTTGTTGCCTTTAAACAATAAACCTCCTTGGATAAGATAATCTAACCACTGACTTCTATTATGAACTATTGGATTTTGTACTACTGTATAAATATCTTTGAAATCTGCATCATCTTTATACATTTCAACCATTTCTTCAAATCCTACAACACCAAATTTTAATTCTTGCACAATGAAATTTACCCTGCTTAAAGCATCAACAACTTTGTTCAACTTACCACTTGTGTGTTTTATCACAAAAGTAAAGCTTTGCAAAAACTCTACCCACTTGGCATGTTTCTGGTTCAATTTTGGCTGGTTGTTTATGAACTGTAATGCATGATTGTCAGAATACAATATAAACTCCTTTGGTAGCAAATAATGTCTCCATTTTTTTAAGGCTTGTACAATAGCATAAAATTATTTATCATAAGAAGAATACTTCTTCTTAGCTTCATTTAATTTCTCACTGAAGTATGCTATTGGTCTTTGTTCCTGACTCAAAACTGCTCCAATTGCAACTCCACTAGCATCTGTTTCAACTTGAAATACTTTTTCAAAATCAGGTAAAGCTAAAACTGGTTTCTCTGTGATTTTCCTCTTCAACAACTTAAAATTCCTGTCTGCTGCTTCTGTCCACTTGAATGGTTGATTAGTCTCCTTGATTGTTTCAAGAATTGGTGCACAAATCTGACTAAAACCTTTGATAAATTTCCTATAAAAACTTGCAAGACCATGAAAACTTCTTACCTCAAATATATTCCTTGGAATAGGCCAGTTCCAAATTGCTTGGACTTTCTCTAGATCCATTTTCAACCCTTCTTTAGAAACTACAAATCCCAAGTAAATTAATTATTCTTTCATGAAACTACATTTCTTCAGATTTATCAGTAGTTTCTCTTTCTGCAGAGTTCTTAAAACCAATTTAAGATGCTCTAGATGTTCTTCTTTACTTCTACTAAAAACTAGAATATCATCAAGATAAATAATAACAAACTTGCCTGCATATTCCTTCAAGACTTCATTCATCAATCTCATGAATGTGCTAGGTGCATTAGTGAGTCCAAAGGCATCACTAACCACTCATACAACCCACTGTTTGTTTTAAATGCAGTCTTCCATTCATCTCCTTCTCTAATTCTTATTTGATGACATCCACTCTTCAGATCTATTTTAGTAAAATACTTTGACCCACTCAAACAATCCATCAAATCATCCATGTGTGGTAAAGGAAACCTATACCTGATAGTGATCTTGTTTATGGCTCTGGAATCTGTACACATACGCCATTCACCTTCTTTCTTTGGACTAAGTACTGTTGGTACAACACATGGACTAAGACTCTCTTTGATTAGTCCCTTATCCATCAGTTCTTGCACTTGTTTTCTAACTTCTGCATTCTCTTGAGGAGTTAATCTGTATGCTGCTTTGTTTGGAAAACTTGCTTCTGGTATTAGATCAATATGATGAATAATACTCCTGATTGGTGGCAATGCATTTGGCAACTCATCCACAATAATATCAACAAAATCATTCAACAAAGTTTTGATTTCTTCAGGTAAATCATCTAAGTTTGTGGAAGTCAAAATTACCTTAGGTCTCCCTATGACAGCAAAATGCATTTCTTCACCTTTTCCAACCTCTTGCAACAACTCCTTTCCACTCATCAACATAACATTGTTTCCAGGTACTCCTTTGTCAGCTTCATCCTTCAATGGCAACAGTGTATGTTTATTTCCATCCTTCTCCAGAGTATAAGTATTTTTCCTCCCATCATGAATAGCTTTCCGATCAAACTGCCAAGGTCTTCCCAGCAATACATGGCATACATCCATTGGCATTACATCACACAATATCACATCTTTATAAGTACCAATCTGTATCTCTACCTTGCATTGTTCTGTCACAATAATCTGATGTCCTTTCTGCAACCATGACACTTTGTAAGGAGTAGGGTGTACTGTCTTCACTAATCCTAGCTTGTCCACCATCTCTATAGAAACAAGGTTATCAGTGCTTCCACTGTCAATTATCACTTTACAACATTTACCTTTGGATTTGCATGTAGTTCTAAATAAACTCTTCCTCTGAGCTGGTTCTCCAGTCTCTACCAAAACTGACTTTTGACCACTCAGGTCAATGAAATTCAACTCATTTAGCCACAACATGTGAACAAACCATCACATTGCTGGCTAAGTCCAGATGCTCCTGCATCATATCCTCATCATACATGCATGGATTCCTTGATTTTTTATTGAGTGAATGCATTCTTGAGCGATACCAACAACATCATGGATTTGATGTTGCTCCAGGAAACCAAATTGTTCAGGTGAGATGTATCTGGTTATGTCAGACTTGATTCAATTGGTGATTATTTTGGAGATCAATTTATAGATCGTATTGTAGAGTGAGATTGGTCGATAGTCCAAGAAAGTTGTCGACTTCATAGACTTAGGAATGAGGACTAAGAAAGTAGCATTTATCACTTATGTTATAAGAATAAGGTTACAATGGCTATATATTTTAGGCCAGCAATATATAACATGCAAATGGATTGAATCCAATAACCTTAAGCTTATTCTAAATGTTTTAGGTTTAGTTTTTTCTATTTTTCTTATTTTACTTCATACATTTCAACCATTTCTTCAAATCCTACAACACCAAATTTTAATTCTTGCACAATGAAATTTACCCTGCGTAAAGCATCAACAACTTTGTTCAACTTACCACTTGTGTGTTTCATCACAAAAGTAAATCTCTACAAAAACTATACCCACTTGGCATGTTTCTGGTTCAATTTTGGCTGTTGTTTATGAACTGTAATGCATGATTGTCAGAATACAATATAAACTCCTTTGGTAGCAAATAATGTCTCCATTTTTTTAAGGCTTGTACAATAGCATAAGATTCTTTATCATAAGAAGAATACTTCTTCTTAGCTTCTTATAATTTCTCACTGAAGTATGCTATTGGTCTCTGTTCTTGACTCAAAACTGCTCCAATTGCAACTCCACTAGCATCTGTTTCAACTTGAAATACTTTTTCAAAATCAGGTAAAGCTAAAACTGGTTTCTCTGTGATTTTCCTCTTCAACAACTTAAAATTCCTATCTGCTGCTTCTGTCCACTTGAATGGCTGATTAGTCTCCTTGATTGTTTCAAGAATTGGTGCACAAATTTGACTAAAACCTCTGATAAATTTCCTATAAAAACTTGCAAGACCATGAAAACTTCTTACCTCAAATATATTCCTTGGAATAGGCCAGTTCCAAATTGCTTGGACTTTCTCTAGATCCATTTTCAACCCTTTTTTAGAAACTAAAAATCCCAAGTAAATTAATTCTTCTTTCATGAAACTACATTTCTTCAGATTTATCAGTAGTTTCTCTTTCTGCAGAGTTCTTAAAACCAATTTAAGATGCTCTAGATGTTCTTCTTTACTTCTACTAAAAACTAGAATATCATCAAGATAAACAATAACAAACTTGCCTGCATATTCCTTCAAGACTTCATTCATCAATCTCATGAACGTGCTAGGTGCATTAGTGAGTCCAAAAGGCATCACTAACCACTCATAAAACCCACTGTTTGTTTTAAATGCAGTTTTCCATTCATCTCCTTCTCTAATTCTTATTTGATGATATCCACTCTTCAGATCTATTTTAGTAAAATATTTTGACCCACTCAAACAATCCATCAAATCATCCATGCGTGGTAAAGGAAACCTATACCTGATAGTGATCTTGTTTATGGCTCTGGCATTTGTACATATACGCCATTCACTTCCTTTCATTGGACTGAGTACTGTTGGTACAACACATGGACTAAGACTCTCTCTGATTAGTCCCTTATCCATCAGTTCTTGCACTTGTTTTCCAACTTTTGCATTCTCTTAAGGAGTTAATCTGTATGTTGCTTTGTTTGGAAAACTTGCTCCTGGTATTAGATCAATATGATGAATAATACTCCTGATTGGTGGCAATGCATTTGGCAACTCATCCACAATAATATCAGCAAAATCATTCAACAGAGTTTTGATTTATTCAGGTAAATCATCTAAGTTTATGGAAGTCAAAATTACCTTAGGTCTCCCTTTGACAACAAAATGCATTTCTTCACCTTTTCCAACCTCTTGCAACAACTCCTTTCCACTCATCAGCATAACATTGTTTCCAGGTGCGCCTTTGTCAGCTTCATCCTTTAATGGCAATAATGTATGTTTATTTCCATCCTTCTCCAAAGTATAAGTATTTTTCCTCCCATCATGAATAGCTTTTCGATCAAACTGCCAAGGTATTTCTAGCAATACATGGCATACATCCATTGGAATTACATCACACAATATCACATCTTTATAAGTACCAATTTGTATCTCTACCTTGCATTGTTTTGTCACAATAATATGATGTCCTTTCTGCAACCATGACACTTTGTAAGGAGTAGGGTGTACTGTCTTCACTAATCCTAGCTTGTCCACCATCTCTATAGGAACAAGGTTATCAATTTTTCCACCCTCAATTATCACTTTACAACATTTACCTTTGGATTTGCATGTAGTTCTGAATAAACTCTTCCTCTGAGCTGGTTCTCCAGTCTCTTTCTCTGCCTTAAGCAATACCTTTTTCAACAACATGGATTCTCTTACTTTAGGGGATTCTTTCTTTTCTGTAATTTGAGGTGTTTCTTCCTTTTCCTTAGCCACATTCACATTCCTATGACTTGTTGTTCTATTATGAGGACAGTCCCATGATCCATGTCCCCATTCTCCACATGTGTAACACCGAATATCTCTTTCTCGACCTCTTCCTCTGGGTGTAAATCTTCCTCTATTAAAATCTCCCCTTTGTGGTGGTCTACTACTTGAACTTCCTGCTCCACTTTGATGTTGCTAAAACCTTGGTCTGGTAGTTCCCCTACCCCTTACTGAACTTTTCCCTCTATTCCTCTGATTTTGTTTTCTCAACATCTTCTCTTTTGCCTTCAAACCTGCTTGATATGCATCTTCAATGGTCTTCAAAATCAGCAAGATGATCTCATCCTGTATGTCGTATCTTAAGCCATTGATATATCTGGCTACCTTCTCCATGTCATCCTCTACATGTCCTGCTCTAATACTCAATCTATAAAACTCTTCTGTATATTCTTTAATAGACATTCCTTTTTGCCTTAAATTCTGTAACTGTTTGAAAAGATTTAACTGATAATCTTTTGGCATAAATTTAGCTTTCATTTTACTCACCATTTTGTCCCATTGCTTGATCTTGGACTTTCCTTTTCTTGTTTTGGATGTTTGTAGTTCATCCCACCAAATAGTTGCATGATCCTTCAATCTGGTAATTGCAAATTTCACCTTCTTTTTGTCATCAACCTCCTCATAGTCAAAATATTTGTCTAATGAACTGATCCAATCCATTAGCTCTTCTGCATTGAGACTCCCTTCATACACAAGAATTTCCACCTTTAGTTTTCCACTTACTTTAGCCAACATCTTGATAACTTTGGTAGTTTCATTTTCCTCCTCTTCTTCTTCCTTAGAAGATTCTTCTGCAGCACTGACAACTCTTTCATTAGGTGTTCTCCTCTGAGCAGTCTCCATTGTGTCCATCCTTGTACGTAGACTTCGAATCTCCTCCAGTAGAATTGCATTTGCTTAAGGTCTTCCTCGACCTATGCCAACTCCCCTCCTCGATGGCATGTTTACTGCAGTCAAACTCAATCCCTGTGCTTTGATACCAAAATGACGCAGGAGGTTGATCAAAATAAGGTGGTAGTATTAAAAATATACTATTGGTTACTTTATAACTAATCAGATGCATTCAAGCGGATTTTGTACGTGGCTTACTTTATCTCGAGGGTCCCACTTTTCTCCTAAACACGTCGGCCCCACGTTGACTTTCCCTTTTTAAACAGGCGCTTCACTCTATGCCGTTGATCTCATCTCCCCAGATCTAACGATCATCACTCACCCCGATCAACAAAACAATTCAGTGATCCTCCACCGTTGATCAAAGCGCACTTGATCCAACAATTAACAACGATATCGGGTGAGCCACTTGCACGAGGATTACCCACCCGATAAAGAGGTTTTCTCTCTCCACCCGAGTGCTATGTGTCGGTTGGTTAATGGAATCGAGTGACCACCCCGAATTACCACTTACCACTTTTCCTTCGCCCGATAACCATTGTCGCTGATAAAACCCGCTTTTCCAATACAACCCATGTGCATTAAATCAAACTTAAATAAAGCGCTTAATTCCAAGATTACCCATTAACACTAAATGACCGCGATTAATGATAAACACATAAACACTGAGATTTACAATTAAAGTGTGAAAATAGAGAAAATACCCAGTTAAGTTTCAGAACGTAGATACACAGAGGTAAACAAGAGTCTACACCAGGATTAACACATAGATGCACACTGAATCAATTTCTTCAATATAATAGAAGTTACAGAGTCTTGGCCCTCTCGGCTCAATTACAACAATTTATTTGACCTCTGTCTCAATCTCAAAACCCTATCTATCACTCAAACTCTTGCCTCTCACTCAATTCTCAATCATCTCAGCTAATCCCTTTCCATTACATTTTCTTCTCTTTTATGAGTCAAATCCTATTCTAACTGCACTAACAACTCGATCTCTATTTTAATCAATCTAACAATCAAATCTCTATTTTTAAGCTCTATTACACACCTATGCTAACAACTTATCCCTTAGTCTAAAATAATACAATTTTCTAATTATTACAATAATGAAGTAAAGATCATTTTCGAGAGATCCAACCCTCTCTACCAAAACTGACTTTTGACCACTCAGGTCAATGAAATTCAATTCATTTAGCCACAACATGTGAACAAACCATCACATTGATGGCTAAGTCAAGATGATCCTGCATCATATCCTCATCATACATGCATCGATTCCTTGATTTTTTATTGAGTGAATGCATTCTTGAGCGATACCAACAACATCATGGATTTGATGCTGCTCCAGGAAACCAAATTGTTCAGGTGAGATGTATCTGGTTATGTCAGACTTGATTCGATTGGTGATTATTTTGGAGATCAATTTATAGATTGTATTGTAGAGTGAGGTTGGTCGATAGTCCAAGAAGGTTGTCGACTTCACAGACTTAGGAATGAGGACTAAGAAAATAGCATTTATCACTTATGTTATGTAAGAATAAGGTTACAATGGCTTAAGCTTATTCTAAATGTTTTAGGTTTAGTTTTTCTATTTTTCTTATTTTACTTTTAAAAGTTTTATGTTTTTAAATATTTATTGTATATTTTTGAATGATTTTTAAAAAAAATTTAATTACAAATTTTATTTTATATTTCATATTGTATATTTTTGAGTGAGTTTTGATTAAATTTAAATAATATATCTAGATTATTAAATTTATATTGATTAAATATTTTAAAATAATTTTTAAGATTTTAAATTTATTATATTTTTAAAATTATTAAAATAATATATTAGAACAATTTTAAAGTTTGTATTGAAAACTATATTTTAAATAAGAATTTAAAAATTATATAACCAAATTTTAGCACAAGCTATTTGTTGGCAATGTCACTCCCTTTGTATTTTCTACATGTAACTTATATGCAAAAAATACATCTAGAAAAAACAAAAACAGTGACATTGCCACCATGTAGCTCTTGTTTAATTAGATTCCATATCGAAATTCTCTTTTTAACAATGCATAATAATAAACACAAACATACATACTTTACATTTCAAATTTCATAGCAATCTGAGTATGCAAGTTCAAAGGTTAAGTACCTTGTGGTCAGAAGAGCTCTATTCTAGAGCTCTAATATAAATAAAATAACAAATCTCTATTCCGCAATGATTTCAGACTACTGGAAATGACAAAGCTGAGAAGTGAATACTTGCCTTATTTGTCTTTGATGCTTATATTATGAAGATAAACACGTAGACATTTTCCATTGCAAAACTTGTCCCATTGATCATAGATATCAACAATCCACCTTATTTTATTAACCCATAATATGTCCATAGCGAAGTGCTCAATAATTCACACATATAAGGGAGAAATTTGATATCCTCTGTGCATCTAATCTTCACTATGCACCAACATGTCTTCCTCTCAATCAAAAAATAATCAACCATGGTCATAAAATAGAGAGGAGTCCCTTGGAAGACTGTATTTGATGATTTAAAACATTCCATAGTTTACAGTGGCGAGATGAAAATGAAACCTTAAACCTCATTTACATTTATAGGGGTAATATAAAAAATTTTAGACTTAAATATTGGTAGGTGGGTTAATTTTTCATTTTTTCGAAGGCTAAATATTTTACATTTTACAATTTGATTTTTGAAAAATTTCACCAAAATTTCTAAACTTTAAGATAAATTTCCATCTTTAACTCTGATAAAAAATATTATAAAATAATGCGAATCTCATGTATAACCACAACAATAAATCTCACATCTCCACTGTATACTCAAAACCACAAAATTGCCTCCATTTTGATGCTTTAATATACAGGACTATGAATAGTCCAACAAAACAATCGCTGCCACTGAGAGAGGACTAATAGAGTGTACTATCAATTTCTCACCCAAAGCTTATCCCATGTCATGCATATCACAACTTTGATATTTCCATTGATCAACTATTTCCATAATGGGAAGGTCATAACTGTCCTACAAGTGGAGAATATTGTGTTAAACATGATAAAGAACATTTAAATTTAAGAAAAAAGAAATACATAACATTAAAAAAAATCTATATTTAAGATGAGATGAAACCAAAAGGGAATTCATAAATGAATGTAACAAAACTAGAAAAATAATTACATTAACTAACTCAACTAAAAATTCACCAGAAAATCTTTTAAATGATTTTATTTAGATGAATTTAGAACCTCTTATTATTCCTTAACTAAAAAATCACGAGGCTTAATTTATCATGTAAACACCATTCACCCAACAATCTAAGTATGATTCTCGTGAAAATTGGTGAGGTTGCAGGGTGAGCAAATTTCATGGGCGACATGGGAAACATGTCAAGAACCTTGAAATAAGACACAAATTTTTAGCCAATGAAATGCTAACAAATTACTTTTTAAAATTAAAAGAAAAAATACTTTAATTATTTATAAATTTAAACATTAGAACTTATAGTGTTCAATGCCAAAATAATAGTCGTTTCTAGTGTCCTGCATAGGAAGGGGATAATAAGATGGACTTACCATCATACACACTTACAAAAGAAAAAATAAATTAATTCAAAGAACAATTCAACAAGCCCATAGGGGATGGAAAATCGATTTCTAGTGTCCTGCATAAGAAGGGGCTAATAAGATGGACTTCCCATTATACAAACTTACAAAAGAAAAAATAAATTAATTCAAAGAACAATTCAACAAGCCCATAGGGGATAAATCAATTGATGATTGCCTTGATAATGAAAAGTTGTGTCCCATGAGGTTCTGGGTTCAAACCTTGTGAGCCAGCCAACTTAAGAAAAAATAAAAAAAAATCAGTGCTATAGAAATAGCACGAATTAATATGAAATCCCTAAATGAAAACACAAATGTAACTATAATCAATTATCACAATTTTATACACTTAAATTATTAAAATTATAATGAAAACTACATATTCTACATATCAAAAGTAAAATACCAAACCTTAACAATATTCAACATTTTGGACAATTAATAAACTAAATAACTTTAATAATTGCGGTGAGATGTGCTTTACCATCCAATATAGTAGTAGATGTGTAGGCATAAAAGTTTAACATTTAAAATTTATATGTCAGTTCAATTTAAAAATAATAAAAAGTTAAAAGTAGATGTTGTAGTGTATACATTTAAATCTTGGCTCAATTAATAATAAAAAGTTAAAAGTAATAAAAATAATAAAATTCAATTTGTTATATTGTAATTTTGTTTTTTAGGGCAACTTAACCCCTCCAACTCAAGTTAGAAATATTGATTTAGGAAAAAATGCATAAATAATTATAAGTTACATTGGTCAAATGCTAAATTAATAATGGTTGATAGACAAATCATCCTATAGTCTTGCTTTGGCAGTAACTAATAAATTCAGATGTGAAGTGGATAAGTAAATTTCTTTCTCAAGTAGAAGAAATTGAATAAATTTTGGTGGGTACATAAGTGCTGAAGAAAACATAAATATTGGTGGGAAGTAACTCATGTAAGTATACTTTTTACATCTTATTATACATACCGCAAACATGACATAATGTATTCAGTTTTGCCTAGTATTAGTTCGTCTTTGACAAAAAATTTATGACGCTTATGCATAGTTTAACATTAGGAATTCAATTTTTGTTATTTATTATTATTGTTTAAATTTATTTATTTGTAAGGTGATTGGTTGAAGTCTTATCATGTTTAGTAACTTCCATTTCTATTAGTTACTAATTTTCATTTATTTATTTATTTTTTCACAATATTTTCAATTTAAAATGACTTATTATTATATTAAAAACATATTTTAATGGATTTAATTATATATATATATATATATATATATATATATATATATATATATATATATATATATATATAACACACACATAAATATATGTATGTTAATATAAAAAACATTAGTTAATCATATTTCTTAATTTTTGGTGATTACATTCAACAATATATTATTTTTGAATTTAGGATTTTGTGAAAGAAAGAAAGAAATTTTTTTTAACGTCCACGAGGCTACAGATAGCTTCTGGGACAGATTGATTCTTCATCTGCTTGATGTATTCGACCCTTTTTCAGTGAAGCTTCAAAATAAATGCTCCCAGCTTCTCGACAAACCCCTCGCTAAATAGATTATCCCAAGAGCTAGCTGCCAACATATCTGCATAAATTTTCTTGTTGTCTTTGAAGGCCTCAAATTCTAAAATGAAATGTTTTTCTGTTTCCAATTTTCTGGAAGAAAAAAAATGCATACTCTTTCCTCCCACACTTCTTTTGTCCTTTTCCATCGCCCTGTTTCACAACGGAGTTGAGAAGAATTAGTCCTTAACTGAGAAATAAGAATTTTGGCTCTCCAAGAGATATTGGCCTCTATGTATGCTTTTGGTTGATGACTATGACTCATGAGTGGGATTAAACACTTCAATATAGTAATTTTTCTTTCTTCCTAGCTCCTTATCCCAAGTACACTTGGGGAACTTTTCCATAACAAAAGCTTTTATCTCTTTGTTGTTTATGGGACACACGTTCAAGCCAATACCCCATTTACTAAACCATTTGTTATTTTGCTGCATCCAAGTTTTTTTTGCTCTTGCACAATCTATCATTAAAGACAACCTTAGGCCATCTACTCTCTTCCATTTGCTCAATTTTTTTTAAATACCTTATGACTCACACCATAGAAATTGCTTCAATAGAAGCAGTCCTTGTTTCACTTAACAAGATATCATAAGGAACTGCACTTTTAATCTTAAATTTGTTTGTAATAAAATGCTTCTGAATTTTCTCAATTTGTCTTCACTGCATGTCAGATGTACTGCTGGCCCATACTTCACAACCATAGAAAATCACCAAAATCACTAAAAGCCCAAAAAGAGTTTGAGTGGTTTTCCAGTCTCTCTACACCTATTTTGAAAAGCATAAAATGCTTTCCAACCCCCCAAAGTTCTTTTCTTTCTACAACCATTCCAACTTAGATTTTTGTTGAAGTCAATTTCGAGGTATTTGTAATCTGCAACTTCTTCCAGAATGTTGCCTTCAAAGTAGAACTTATGCTGGTTATGTTTTCTTTTCTTAGAGAAGACCACTACTTTCATTTTGTTGATATTGACTTGCATCCCCACACTTCTACAAAAATGCTCAAGGGATAGTAAGTGCTCTTGCAAACCAAGAGCCGATTTAGCAATCAGAATAAGGTCATGTGCATACAAAAAAAAGTAAGAAAACTTTCTGTAAAAATCACATGATCAGAGTTTTGTCGACACGTTTCAAACCATTGAGTGTGGTTCATTGTTAGGACAAGACAAGAACAAGATCTTGATACCAAGTTAAATAGATGAAGATAATTTTTTTTAACCGTTATAATGTAACGGATAGATTTGACTAAATAAATAATATTTTCATATAAAGAAAACAATTTGATTTGACTAAATAAATAATATTTTAATATAAATAAATAATTGTTAGAATATAATTGTTAATATTGAATTAAGGAAAATAATTAATCAAAAAGAAAATTTTAATGAAATGAATATCTAAAAATAAAAATAAAAATAATATTTAGGTCAAACCTAAATAATCAAAACAATAAAACAATTAATAAAATCAATATAATAATATAATAAAATAAAAATAATATTTGAGTCAAACTTAAATAATCAAAACAATTAATTATAAAAACTTAAAAATAAAAAAATAAATAATAAATGATCAAACTTAAATAAAAATATCTGGATAACCTAAATAATAAAAACACTAAAATAAAAATAATATTTAGGTCAAACTTAAATAATTGAAACAATCAATTCTAAAAAATTAAAAATAAATAAAAATAATAAATGGTCAAACTTAATTAAAAATAATAATAATAATAATAATAATAATCATAATAAATAAATAAATATATAAATAAATTAGTTAACTAAATAAATAAATCAATAATGAAAAAAATAATTAATTGTTTATTAGAAGTCAAGATAAAAATACAAATAAATACTAAAAATTAGAAAATTAGAAATATATATATGAAAGGTGGACCCTAAGAATATTAAAGGTGTTTATGTAATCCCTTGTTCATGTGGAACATCCTATGTTGGTGAAACTTGCCACTCAATAAATGAGAGGATTCAGAGACATGCAACAGACATCAAACATGGGAGGACCTGCTACTCAGCGTTTGCAGAACATGCGAAAAAAACAAAACACCACATTTGCATTAAAGACGTCCGAGTCATTGCTAAGATAGATCATTTCCATCACCGTAAGTTTAGGGATGTTATAAAGATTGAAAGGAGGCCAAGCAATCTAAATAGAGACAATGACTGGAAAATTAGTCGTGGTTGGATCCCTACCATTTCTTCTTATTTATATATATATATATATATATATATATATATATATATATATTTCTAGTTTTTAGTATTTATTTGTATTTTTATCTTAACTACTAATAAACAATTAATTATTTTTTTCATTATTGATTGATTTATTTAGTTAATTAATTATTATTATTATTATTATTTATTTATTATTATTATTTTTTTTTTAAGTTTGACTATTTATTATTTTTAAGTTTTTAGAATTAATTTAATAGTGGTTGGATCATTTCTTCATATATATATATATATATAATTTTTATAGTTTTTAGTATTTATTTGTATTTTTATCTTGACTAATTATTTTTTTCATTATTGATTGATTTATTTAGTTCATTAATTAATTAATATTATTAATATTTATTTATTTATTAATATTTTTTTAACTATTTATTATTTTTATTTATTTTTGAGTTTTAGAATTAATTGTTTCGAGTTTGACCTAAATATTAATTTTATTTTAGTGTTCTGATTATTATATTTTTATTTCAGTTTGAATATATATATATATATATATATATATATAAAGTTTTTAGAATGAATTGTTTTGATTATTTAAGTTTGAATATATATATATATATATATATATATATATATATATATATAGCAAAACCAACCCATGGTATGACAAAGATTGTAAAAGTGCGAGGAGAGCAATTAAGGAGGTTGTTGATGAATCTCTTAAAATGGGCAAGATAAAAATATACAAAGCCCTAACTAAAAGGAAAAAGAGGCAGTACATTCGTAAAAGACAAGAGAATCTCTTACACCTCTCTAAGGTAGCTCCTAAGAAATTTTGGAGGCAGATTCTGACTAGGAAAACTAAAGATAATAATAAAATTGCTTTACACGATTGGAATTCCTATCTTAAAAAGCTTTATGAATCTCCAAATGTCATGGATAACTTTGAAACCCTGCTCACAACGAAAGAAGTTTTCTCATTAGAAGACATTGATTTTGGGATTAAACGCCTGACAAATGGGAAAGCTAAGGACATTGAAGGTTACCAGGCAGAAATCTTAAAAATTGGAGGTCCTGTCCTCATCCCCCACATCCACAAGCTTTTCAATCAAGTAGTCAAGAAAGGGTTCCCTAAACCTTGGACTGAGAGCCTCATTATCCATATTTTTAAAAGTGGGGATACAAATAACCCCTCTAATTATCGGACAATTATGATCAGCCCTCTCTTAGCCAAGTTATATGGTATTATTTTGGAAAAGAAGTTGAGCATATGGCTTGAAAGTGAAGGTAAGTGGGCTAAAGGCCAAGTGGGTTTTAGAAGGCATCACTCAACAACAGACCACCTCGTTATGCTTAGGATCATTGTGGAGGAATGTCGTAATGATAAATCCAATCTCTTTTGTTGCTTTGTGGACTTTAGAAAGGCTTTCGATACGGTTCCTAGAAACAACCTTTGGAATAGATTAGAAGAGCTAAAGGTTCCTTTCGAGTTGAGAGCTGCCGCTATAAGGTTATACGAGAATGTAATTGCTAAGCTAAAAAGCAATGGGGGGTGGTCGAAAGATATTAAATGTAATATCAGAGTTAAACAAGGTTGCCCCCTCTCCCCTACCCTATTTGGCATTTACATCGACAAGCTTGAAGGTTATTTAGAGGAAGCAGGATGTGCTGGCACGATCTTAGCTAGGATAGTCATCATCCTTCTTCTCTATGCTAACAATATTGTTCTTCTCGCAAGGTGCCCATCTGATCTTGATAAGCAACTTAGGCTTCTTAAGGATTTCTGCTCTACCATGGGTATGACTGTTAACACTAACAAAACAAAAGTTATGATTATCAAATCCAAGAAGGACACTTACGCTAATTTTATGTATGACAATAATAACTTGGAGGAAGTGCATTCTTACAAGTACCTAGGAATTGATATTCATCACAAGCTCAACTGGAACTATAGCATTGAGAAAAGGATTAATGGGGGGTGGAAAGCTTATTTTGGTCTTGAAAATAATTGTAAAATGGTAAACCTCGTAATGTGGGATAAAAAGAAGTTCCTCTTTGAAACTTTAGTCACTCCTGTTATCTTATATGGATGTGAGGTTTGGGGTTGCAGCATCTCTAGAGAATCCTGGAGAAAGATTGAGCAAATTCAAAAGCATTTTATAACGTATAACCTGAAAATTAAAAGCAATACACCCTATCCTATTCTCCTTATAGAAGTAGGTCTTTCCCCTATCGAGAGCCTAGCTATGACTAGGCTTCTGTTGTACAAGCACAAACTCAATAACATAGGAGATCATAGACTCCCTAAGCTAGCTTTAAATTCCAGCCAAAACCACCTAAGGCTCAAGCGGGGGTGGTATAAAGACACGAGGGCCTGGTTAAACCATTGGGAGATCAACGAGAATGATGCATTGCAAAACATTAATAACATTAAAAATATTGTTACTTCTAAGTTCAAAGAAAAAATGTGGTGTGAGAACGATTTAACAGCTAAAAGAAAATTAAGTTATTATAAGAAGGTCATCAACCCTACCCTAGAAGATCAAAGGTATCTCTCCGTTTTAACTAGCTCAAAGAAGAAAATTAATATAGCGAAGATTAGAACAAACTCTCATGAGCTCCATAGTGAAACGGGTCATTGGGCAGTTCCTAAAACACCATGGATGGAAAGGATCTGCCATATCTGTGAGAACAAGAATATTGAGGATGAAAACCACTTCCTCTTAGAGTGCCCCATGTACAACCACATTAGATCTCAGTTTCATAATCTTTATCGCAATACTGACCTTCCTAGCCTTTTACAATGTCAAAATTATAGTGAGCTCGGGAAGCTTCTCTCTGATCCAGGTGGATATTGGTGGCCACCTGCCAAGTCCACTTGGACCCCCACCATTGCTTCTCTCGGCATTTTCAGTTTCCTTAATTGTAGCACAACTTACTATTTTTAGCAGTTTTTCGGGTCCTGAACTTCCGGAGCTGTTTTGAGGCCCTAAATGACGTTTTTTTGGGAAATCTGGGGGTAACATGGGTCCATGGACCAATGTTTCTCTTACCAAAGTGGTAGTGCTTGGATAGATCTTTCTAACGAGCTATTGTATGCGTCAAACGGAGATCGTATGCCAAAGTTACAACCCCGGGAAGTTGATGTACCAATTTACCCAAACGAGGCCCATAGTTTGGCATTTCATCTTCTAGGGTTAGGTTTTGGAATGTTAAGGGTTTTCCATTGTTTCTTAATAATAAATAGGCCTTCGAGCCTCATTGTAAGACAGTTCAGAGGCATGTAGCCACCACATCTCTTCTCAGAGATAAGCTACCATCGCCCTAGCTGGTTTATTTCTATTACTGTTTGTAAGCATATTTCAGTGTTTTACATTAATGAAATGAAGTATTATTTCCACTGCATATCTGTGTTTATGGTTATCTCTGTAATTTGTTGCATTCTTGTTTAAGTTCGGATCAGTGGTATCAGAGCGGTTTGCTTTTTCTTTGTTTTTCATTGCATGTCCCCAACGAGGTCGAGATATAAGGAGTTAGGGCTTGAACTGGTCAAACCTTTGCAAGACCAGCCTCGCAAATCCCGACAGCCTCCCATGGCAGATGAGAAGAAATACGAGGGGGCAGGAGATCCTATCAAAATATTGCTTGAAGAAGCCCTCGAGTGACAACGGAACGCGATGATGGACAACTTTTCCCAGATCCTTCAGCGGCTACCCAGAAGCGATGCAACGGCTTCCAGCAGCTACTCTGGAAACGCCACGCCCTTTAAGGTACAAGTTAATTTTGAAATCCCCATATTCGAGGGTCAGATAGATGCAGATGCCGTAGATAAATGGTTAAATCTGCGAGAGGGTTATTTTTCTGTTCATGAATTTTCGAGTTGGGAAAAGATTGTTTTCGCTCTTCTCAAAGCAGCCCCCCACGTCAAGGACTGGTGGGAAACCTACTGCGAGTAGAAGGATGAAAGTACCGGCTCACTATTTTCCACTGCACCCACCTGGAATTCATTTTTGGAGGCCATCAAGGAGCAATACTACCCTGTCGGAAGCTATGAGGATGAATACATAAAGTGGACCACGCTGCGGCAGGGAAGGGACCAAGACGTGCCAGAGTTCACCAATCTTTTCCATACCCTTCGCACAAAGTTGGGTATCAAGGATTCAGAGTAGCGTTTGATACTCAAATACTGCAGCTGCTTGCACAAGTACATCCAGGAAGAAATACAATTCCTGAACATCTTCTTGCTCGGCACAGCATACCGATATACCGTCAAGGTCGAGCAGAAGTTTAAACAAAAGAAGTGAGACTTTGGATATGCGAATCCAAAGCAAGGGAAAGGTGCCCCTAAACCACAGAACAAAGGACAAAGCCAAGGTGGGGCAGCCCAAGACAACCCGCCGAAGCTGCAAGCAAAGAACAGCGCCACGAAGCCGAAAAAGGACACGGGAAAATGGTGTGAGTTCCATAAGAGCTCCACTCACAACACAAGTGAGTGTTGGGCCAACCAGTCACTGGTGGCTGAGCTAAAGGTTTCAGAATCAGATGCATGTTTTGACTCTGAGTCAAAACCCGACAAGGGGAATGACAAAGGGAAGCAGATCATTGATGCGGATCCCAACGCCACTGTTGCTACCGCCAAGATCCAGAAAAATGAACCCAAAGATCCAGAGGAGGAGGAGTGCCTCTTCCACTCCTAGATGTGGGTAAAGGGCTCCCCACTACAGTTCATTGTCAATAGCGGGAGCCAAAAGAACCTCATTTCGGTAGAGGTCGTGAAGCGGTTGGGCTTACCGACCATAGCAAATCCACAACTGTACACCATCGGGTGGCTTCACCAAGGACGGGATCTTCGTGTGAGCCAGCAGTGTCGCCTTCCATACAACATCAAGCCCTTCACGGATGAGGTACTGTGTGACATTGCTCCCCTTGAAGTTTGTGATGTATTATTAGGACAACCATACTTGTGGAAGCGACATGCTGTGTATGAATCAAGGCCCCGTGCTGTTATTATTACATTGGGAAATAAGTTGTACAGGATACCAGAGGTAGCACCGCCTACCGCCATCTCTTTGATTACTGCAAAACAATGCAGTAAGCTCATTTCCAAAACCGGGAAATTTGTTTTCCTAATGATATGCCCTCAAGGAAAGAAGAAGACAGTGGCCGTGGCCTCCAGACAGGGCCCCTCCACACGACAACTACAGATGGACAAGGTCGTGGAGGAGTACGAGGACATCTTCACCTCCCCCGCAGGGGTTCCTCTGCACTGTCAGGTCAAGCACTCCATCGATCTGACCCCAGGTGCACCGCTACCCAATGGACTAATTTATCGGCGCTCCGTTCTAGAGAATGATGAAATCAAGAGGCAGATTTAGGAGCTCCTTCAGAAAGGTCACATTCGTCCGAGTTCTTCACCTTGTGGGAGCCCGATCGTGTTGGTACAAAAGAAGGATGGGAATTGGAGACTCTGTATTGACTATTGGGCGCTGAACAAGATCATTGTTCGTAATAGGTACCCGATCCCGCGGATTGATGACCTCCTGGACCAACTAAAGGGGGCGAAATATTTCAGCAAGATCGATCTGAAGTCAGGATATCACCAGGTACCAATCGAACCCTCTGATGTGTGGAAGACTGCCTTCAAAGCCAAGGAGGGCCTTTTCGAATGGTTGGTTATGGATTTCGGATTGACGAATGCTCCTGTAACCTTCATGAGGCTAATGGATGACATCTTGCGGCCATTCACCAACTCATTTGTAGTGGTATACTTGGATGACATTCTGATCTTCAGCTAGAGTTGGGAAGAGCACCTCCACCATATCCGACAAGTTCTCCAAACACTGCGACAACACAAGCTATGTGCCAATTTGGAGAAATGCACTTTTGGCATGACCCAGGTTCAGTATCTGGGATACATTATTGATGAACAGGGGGTGCATGTGGATCCAGCCAAGATCCAAGTCATTCGGGATTGGCCATCTCCAACCACTCTGACAGAGCTCCGCAGCTTTCTAGGTCTTGCCAACTTCTACCACAGGTTTGTGTTGGGGTTTTCTCATATCACTTGGCCCTTGAGTCAAGTCACCAAGGGAGGAGTGAAAGCAAAATTCTTTTGGTCTAAATCTCAACAGAAGGCATTCATAGAGTTGAAAGATCGCCTCTGCACGGCACCAGTGCTCGCGTTACCAGATTTACAACAACCATTTGAGGTCGAGACAAATGCCTCTGACTATGCTATTGGGGCAGTCCTTACTCAACACGGGCATCCAATGGCATATCACAGTGAAACACTTTCAGACATAGTCCGGAAGTATCCCACTTATGATAAAGAGATGTATTCCATTGTGCAGGCCTGCCGACAATGGAAGCATTACATTTGGGGAACGAAACGGTCATCCACATAGACCACCGACCCCTGTAGTTCATACAGACCCAAGGGAAATTGCAGAATGATCGCCATCAGAAGTGGTCTACATACCTACAACAGTTCCATTTGAATATCAAGTATAAGAAGGGCAGCACCAATAATGTTGCAGATTGCCTCAGTCGACCACCGATCATGGCGTTAACCACTGTGCTCAACTCTTGTGGGCACGAAACTTCTGATTGGCCACTTCTCTACAAAAGCGACCCAGAATTCAGCCACAAATACCAGACACTCTTGGAGGGTCAGCATATTCCAGATTTTCACCTCCAGGATGCTCTGTTATGCCACCTGGGTCACCTTTGTGTTCCTTAAAGCGAGCGTGCCAAGATGATTTGGGAAGCACACTACAGTCGGGTTGCTGGGCATTTCGGGGTCGAGAAAATGGTGGCAGTACTGCAAAAGTATTTCTATTGGTCGAATCTTCGACAGGATGTTGGGAAGTACATCAGATCATGTACTTCTTGAGATTGCAACAAGATGATGGAGCTTAGTGAAAAGAGTCGCCTTCACTAAGTGGGCCTGCAGGCAAATTATGGCGCAAGTTCTATTTTTGATCCCAGCAGGGATGATCACAGTGTGGGTGACCACAGTATGAGTGATCACAGTGTGGGTGACCACAATGTGAGTGATCACAGTGTGAGTGATCACAGTGTGAGTGATCAAAGTCTATTTTTAGACTGGCTGTCAAAAATAGAAAAGTCAAATATTATTGTCTCATAATAATATTTGGACTATAAACTTGATCTTATTCTCTTGGAGCACTTCAGGATGAGCTACGGATGTGGTACATGCAGATCCCAGAGGGAAATACATGGTTACCTATGGGATGACTAATATTTTCATGCAGGACTTTAGTTAGAACTCAAGTGAGTTGAGTTTAGTGGACTAGAGGTGCAGTTGATGGAGTTGTGTTCAGTTTAGCTTTGTTAAACTGGTTGTATTTAGTCTAACTGGCAAATAGACTAGAGATGAGTTGGGTGAATTAGTTATTAATTAATTCACAAGTTATTAAATCATAATGCAACTATAGAATACATCAGTTAACTCAGTTGCATGTCAGTGCATGTTCAGTTCAACAGGGACAGGTGTTAGAGGATCAGATTGCTATCAGTTGTGACTATAGCTGTGCATGATGATTTGCACAATCAGAGGGATTGAGTATGCCAATGAATTGGCCAATATCAAGAATTGTAGCCTGTGCTCACGTCCAACACAGTGTGAGTGATTCTTTGCAGGTGAAATACGAGTTTGGTAAACCATTCTCATCAGTTCTTGAGCAGGTATTGAGTTGGAGAGGCAGGCAAGTAGTGGAATATATTTGGAGATCAGATCTGAGCTGTATTGTGTGTAACAGGTGGAGCTGGTACTGGATTGCTTGTGATAAGCATTGTACTTTGTAATGTTACATGTTCTCAATCATTAATATACAGATAGTGTGGGGTTTTTAGCGAGATGCTTTCCCCGGGTTACATACTGTGTTAATGTGTGAATGCTCTTGATGTTTTATTGTTATTGATGCTGCTATATTGATTATCAATGTAGAGGAGCTTATGTATTGTGTATGTATTCCGCAATAGTACATGATCAGGATAATCTCCATTGAATATGTGTTAAATTATTCAAAATTTCTACATGGTATCAGAGCTGTTGATCATCAGATCTACTATTCAGGAAGTGTTTACATTCTATTTCTTCAGGCAGAGTCTATAATCGGGCCAGGTAGCCTCTGGATTCATCCTTCCTTTGGAAGGTGAGATATCTGGTGAATGCCCATACAGTCAATCTCTGTACGAGAAATATTGTGTTCTCACGAATCTTAGATCCGAGGCGGTTGAGTTGGTTGATGGTGGAATTCGAATTTGCAGCAGTGTTTTCTTGGTGACAACGCAGCAATGTCTTTCAACGGATTGTGATTGGAGTATGCTCTTGAGGGAAACTCAAACTATATTTCATGGAAGGACAGGATGGAGGCAGTATTGGATGATAGCGGGCTGAAGGAGTTCATAGATACGGATATCCCAAAGCCTACTGATGCTGCTGAGGCGGAAGTTTGGCAAAAGAAGACCGCAAAATGTCGAAGGATTCTGTTGGAGGGCGTGAAGGATCACATTGTGTCCAGCCTCCATGGAAAGGCTACTCCATATTTGATGTGGAAATCATTAACAGAATTATTCCAAAGCAAGAGCGATGAGAGGAAGCTGGCGCTCAAAGATAAACTCAGAAACATCAAATGCGAGAAGGGTGACAGTATTCCCAAGTATCTCACGAAGTTCACTCAGTGTCGAGATGAGCTGGGAAGTGTGGGGGTTACTGTCGATGATGAGGACTTGGTGAGCTTGGCTCTAGTTGGTCTTCTGAAGAGTTGGCATTCCTATCAGGACTCTGTCAATGGTCGAGAGAAATTGCCAGGATGGGAAAGACTATGGTCAGATCTTGTGCAGGAGGAGATCAGGCGGAGTACCAGGGACGGATCTTCGTCAAAGGGATCTGATGAAGAGAATTGTGCTTTGGCTGCCAAAGCAAAGAAAGGGAAGAGCAAGAAAGCTTCTCAGTCTGGTGCGAAAGGCAAGAAGCAGGATATGTCCAAGGTGAAGTGTTTTCACTGTCACCAGCACGGACACTATGCCACTAATTGTCCGCAGAAGAAGAACAACAAGCAGTCTGCTGGATCTTCAGCAGGAGAGGCTCTAGCCTCACAGATTGAGCTTGATTTTTCATTGATTGCATGCTTGGTTTCAAGTGTGATGGGATCAGTGTGGTTCTTGGACAGTGGTGCGTCTTTTCACATGACGGGAGATAGAGATTTGTTCTCTGATCTGGAGGACAAAGATCTTGGAGTGCACATCGAGATGGGCGATGATGGTAGATACAGTGCGACTGGTATCGGTACCATTTCCTTTGAGAGGGAGTTTGGTAAACCCTTCGTATTGAAGGAAGTCATGCATGTTCCAGGATTGAAGAAGAATCTTATCTCAGTGGCGATGTTAGAAGATAAGGGGTATGATGTTGTTTTCAGCGAGGGAAAGGCTTTCCTGTGCAGCAAGACAACTGGTGAGACCCGGAAGATAGGGGTTTGAGTGAGGAACCTTTATCAGTTGCATGTAGATGGATGCGCAGCAATGGCGGGCAAGGCAGAAGGATTGGTGAGCCGGGATGATAGCGAGTTGTGGCAAAGGAGATTGGGTCACCTTCACCATGGAGCCTTGAAGATACTGCAATAGATCACTATAGGGCTTCCTAAAGGCACACTTGCGCAGTCAGATCAGTGCAAGGGGTGTACTTTGGGGAAGTTTGTGAAAGCCACCTTTCACGAGAAGGATAGTCGCACCACGATGATCCTTGAGAGAATTCACACAGACGTGTGTGGACCTTTCTCAGTTGCTTCAACAGCAAAACACAGGTATTATGTGATTTTTGTTGATGATTTCTCTCGTAAGTGCTGGATCTTCTTCATGCAGAAGAAGAGCGAGACATATTCAAAGTTCTGTGAATTCAAAGCACTGGTCGAGAAGGAGTCGGGGAAGAAGGTGAAGGCTCTTAGGAGCGATAATGGTGGTGAATACATCTCGGATGAGTTCAAGGATTTCTGCAAGGCAGAAGGGATTCAAAGAGAGCTCATAGCTCCCCATAACCCACAGCAGAACGGGGTAGCTGAGTGGAAGAACAGAACGATTGTGGGTGCTGCACGGGCAATGTTGCATGATCAGGGCCTACCCCTTCACTTGTGGGCGGAAGCATGCAATACAACAGTTTATGTGCAGAACCGTTGTCCTCATAGGATACTTGGCATGAGTACACCCGAGGAGGCTTATTCTGGTAAGAAGCCTGATCTTTCTCATTTGAGGATTTTTGGTGCTAACGTTTACATGCATGTGACGAAGGATGCCAGGAAGAAGTTGGAGCCAACCGCAGAGGTTGGGATATTTGTGGGGTACACTGATACGCCCCACAACTATCGTGTGTATTTGCCAAACAGTGGTAAAACTGTCGTGCGACGGGATATAAAATTTCAGGAGGAGAAAGCCATGAAGTGTTCGCTTGAGAGGGAGCTACACTTGCATGAAGATGAGGAGCTATTAGTTCCTAAGGATGAGCTTCAGGACGTGGATCAGCCATAGGACGAGGTTCATGGAGTGGAAGAGACCACTCATGCAGCGCCAACCATCAGAGAGCGAAAGCGCTTGACAGAAGCTGAGCGACTGGCTCAAGATGCAGAGAAAGTTGTAGGACCACCTACAGCCCAACGCAGGCAGAGACAATCACCTGAACGGTACACTGGATACATGGCTCTTATGAGAAAGTGTGTTGTGACTGATCCATCCTCTTTCGAGGAAGCTGTGGAGGATCCCGCATGGGTAGACGCCATGGTGGAAGAGTATGATTCTATTGTCAGAAATAGTGCATGGGAGATTGTTCCTAGACCGGAAGGGAAATCAGCGGTGGGTTCGAGATGGATCTACAAAGTTAAGCAGGCAGCTGACGGGAGTATGGAGAAGTACAAGGCAAGATTTGTTGCCCGAAGCTTTTCATAGATAGAGGGGATCGATTATGAGGAGACCTTTGCACCTGTCGCAAGGTATTCATCCATACAGACGATTCTTGCTCTCTCAGCGCAGATGGGATGGCACATTCATCAGATGGATGTGAAGACTGCGTTCCTCAACGGAGTCATTGAGGAGGAGGTGTACATTGAGCAACCCGAAGGCTTTGAGGTCTTCAGCAACGAGTCGCATGTGTGCAGGCTCAAGAGAGCACTGTATGGGTTGAAGCAAGCACCACGTGCTTGGTACACACGGATAGATAGCTATTTCACAGGACTTGGATTCTCCAAGAGCGAGGCAGATCCTAACCTATACCAGATTGTGGTGGAGGGTAAGTTGCTTATCATTGTACTGTATGTTGATGATTTGATTCTAACGGGTGATGAGCTGTTGATACTGTCATGCAAGAAGGATCTTGCTACAGAGTTTGAGATGAAGGATTTGGGCCTCCTTCACTATTTCCTAGGATTGGAAATATGGCAGCGCAGTGGTGGACTATTTGTTTCTCAGGGCAAGTATGCTCGGGAGATACTGGAGAAGTTCAACATGCATGGCTGCAAGCTTGTTGATACTCCTCTTCCTGGAGGTTGGAGGAAGGAGGATGCCACTTCGGGAGAAGAAGTGGATGCCACTGTTTATCGACAGTTGGTGGGGTCGCTGATGTATTTGGTCAATACACGACCTGATATATGCGATGCAGTTAACCAGCTTTCACAAGCTATGGTTAAGCCTACCAAGCTCTTCTGGAAGGCGGGCAAGCATGTATTGCGCTACTTGAGAGGCACATCGGGATATGGTTTATGGTACAGACAGGAGGATGAGGTGAAGCTATGTGGCTTCACGGATGCAGATTGGGCAGGGAGCCCAATGGACAGAAAGAGCACATCAGGAGGGGTCTTCAGTATTGGATCGACAACAGTCTCTTGGTACAGCAGGAAGCAGAGATCCGTGGCGCTCAGTTCAGCGGAGGCCGAGTATATGGCAGCAAGTTTGGCTGCATGCGAGGCTATATGGATGAGGAAGATCCTGGTTGGTTTGTTCGGTTCTCATTTGGATCCTACTGTGATTTACTGTGATAACCAGAGTTGCATTAAACTCTCGGCTAATCCTGTATTTCATGATAGATCTAAGCATATTAACATCAGGTACCATCATATCAGAGATTGTGTGCAACGGAGGATCATGTTGCTTTCATACATTCCAACGGAGGATCAGGACGCTGATATTCTGACGAAGGCTCTCACCAGGAGAAAATTCGAGTACCACCGAGGCAGGATAGGGGTTGCTGATAATCCATATCTTGTTGAGAGGGAGTGTTGAGATTGCAACAAGATGATGGAGCTTAGTGAAAAGAGTCGCCTTCACTAAGTGGGCCCGCAGGCAAATTGTGGCGCAAGTTCTATTTTTGATCCCAGCAGGGATGATCACAGTGTGGGTGACCACAGTATGAGTGATCACAATGTGGGTGACCACAGTGTGAGTGATCACAGTGTGAGTGATCAAAGTCTATTTTTAGACTGGCTGTCAAAAATAGAAAAGTGAAATATTATTGTCTCATAATAATATTTGAACTATAAACTTGATCTTATTCTCTTGGAGCACTTCAGGATGAGCTACAGATGTGGTACATGCAGATCCCAGAGGGAAATACGTGGTTACCTATGGGATGACTAATATTTGCATGCAGGACTTCAGTTAGAACTCAAGTGAGTTGAGTTTAGTGGACTGGAGGTGCAGTTGATGGAGTTGTGTTCAGTTTAGCTTTGTTAAACTGGTTGTATTTAGTCTAACTGGAAAATAGACTAGAGATGAGTTGGGTGAATTAGTTATTAATTAATTCACAAGTTATTAACTCATAATGCAACTATAGAATACATCAGTTAACTCAGTTGCATGTCAGTGCATGTTCAGTTCAGCAGGGACAGGTGTTAGAGGATCAGATTGCTATCAGTTGTGACTATAGCTGTGCATGATGATTTGCACAATCAGAGGGATTGAGTATGCCAATGAATTGGCCAATATCAAGAATTGTAGCCTGTGCTCACGTCCAACACAGTGTGAGTGATTCTTTGCAGGTGAAATACGAGTTTGGTAAACCATTCTCATCAGTTCTTGAGCAGGTATTGAGCTGGAGAGGCAGGCAAGTAGTGGAATAGATTTGGAGATCAGATCTGAGCTGTATTGTGTGTAACAGGTGGAGCTGGTACTGGATTGCTTGTGATAAGCATTGTAATTTGTAATGTTACATGTTCTCAATCATTAATATACAGATAGTGTAGGGTTTTTAGCGAGATGCTTTCCCCGGGTTACATACTGTGTTGATGTGTGAATGCTCTTGATGTTTTATTGTTATTGATGCTGCTATATTGATGATCAATGTAGAGGAGCTTATGTATTGTGTATGTATTCCGCAATAGTACATGATCAGGATAATATCCATTGAATATGTGTTAAATTATTCAAAATTTCTACAGTACTGCCTATACCATTGCCAAACCGACCATCAAGAAGCAAGGCCTCTATGCCCCACTCCCTACCCCTAGTCGACCTTGGGAATCCATCTCCATGGATTACATGTCAGGCCTTCCTTCTACTAAGCATGGAAATGACTGTGTTTTTGTGGTCGTCGACAGGTTCTCGAAGATGGCTATTATGGCAGCTTGCAAGAGGAATATCACAGCAGAAGCCACTGCTAAGCTCTTCTTTGAACGAGTGTGGGTGCACTTTGGGATCCCACACTCTATCATCTCAGATCAGGACAGTCGGTTCCTCAGTACATTTTGGTCCAGTCTCTGGTCAATGCTTGACACCAAACTCACTAAGTCCACAGCCTTCCATCCTCAAACTGATGGCCAGACAAAGGTTGTCAATAGGATGATTATACACATTCTGCGCATGTACAACTCAAAGCATCCACGCACATGGGACGAGAGCCTCCCCTATGTTCAGCACAGCTACAATCGAGCTCTTCACAGCTCAACTGGTCACAACCCTTTTCAGGTGGGCTTGGGATTCCAGTCACTATGCCCCATTGACGTGGCCATGCCACTTGCAGCTACTCACATAGATTCAGATCATGTCCAGTCCGAAACAGATAAGGAAACCAGCTTCATCGAGCACATCCAACATATTTGCCAGCAGGTCCATGACATTCTGGAGAAATCAAATGCCAAGTACAAGCAACGACATGATCAACATCGGGTGCCACACAAGTTTCAGGTGGGTGACAAAGTCTGGTTGCATTTGCAAAAGGAACGCCTTACTGGAGCCTATCGGAAACTGAGACCACTCCGATATGGTCCTTACATTGTTACTAAGGCCATGGGAGATAATGCATTTGAGCTCAGCATTCCCCCATTCCTTGGCCTTCACCCAGTGTTCAATGTGGACCGCCTTCGGCCATACTTTCCACCATTACTAGACACATCCGACATTGCAGAACAGCTCACACCCACAGAATTAAATCTAGATTGCATGGACCAAGATGCAACTGATCGGATCATGGACACACAGATCAAGAACACTCGGTAATAGAATATCCAACTGTATCGAGTTATCAAAGCAGGCCAACTCCTTCACTAGGGCAAGTGTCTCACCAGGGACCAAGTTCAGCAAAAGTTTCCTCATCTCATGGAGGAACTCAACGCAATGGGGACCATTGCTTCCTAAGTGGGGAGGAATGATCCAGGTGGATATTGGTGGCCACCTGCCAAGTCCACCTGGACCCCCACCATTGTTTCTCTCAGCATTTTCAGTTTCCTTAATTGTAGCGCAACTTACTATTTTTAGCAGTTTTTCGGGTCCTGAACTTCTGGAGCCATTTTGAGGCCCTAAACGACGTTTTTTGGGAAATTTCCCTTCCCAAAGTGGTAGTGCTCGGATAGATCTTTCTAACGAGCTATTGTACGCGTCAAACAGAGATCGTATGCCAAAGTTACAACCCCAGGAAGTTGATGTACCAATTTACCCAAACGGGGCCCACAGTTTGGCGTTTCATCTTCTAGGGTTAGGTTTTGGAATGTTAAGGGTTTTCCATTGTTTCTCAACAATAAATAGGCCTTCGAGCTTCATTGTAAGACAGTTCAGAGGCATGTAGCCACCACATCTCTTCTCAGAGATAAGCTACCATCGTCCTAGCTGGTTTATTTCCATTACTATTTGTAAGCATATTTCAGTATTTTACATTAATGAAATGAAGTATTATTTCCACTGCATATCTGTGTTTATGGTTATCTCTGTAATTTGTTGCATTCTTGTTTAAGTCCGGATCACTCTCCAAGCTTTTTGAGCATAGGAATAAAATCTTAAACCAAACTAAATAATTTGTTTCTTTAGGTCCGATAGACCAAAGTTTGGTCTCAGTGGACATTAACCATCATCATCATCATCATCATCATCATCATCATCATATATATATATATATATATATATATAGATATAATTATTTTGATTCTTTAGGTTTGACCTAAATTATTATTATTATTATTTTTTTTCATTATTTTTTAATTAATTATTTTCCTTAATTCAATATTAAGAATTATATTCTAGCTATTATTTCTTTATATTAAAATATTAATTAATTATTTATTGTTTGATGTTTCTGGATTCACTGTGTAATGTGGTCGATCTGTCCAATGTTTCAGATTGTGACTCCATCCATCACTAGGGACCAAGGAGAGCATTATTTATTAATAACATTATTTATTTAGTCAAATCTGAGGGACCAAAGAGAGCATTATTTATTAATAATAATATTTATTTAGTCAAATTTAATATAACGACTATTTTTTTTTTCTCTTCATCTATTTAACTTGATGCCAAGATCTTGTTCTTAATCTTGTCTTGACCACATTGGAGGGTTCAAATGCATCGACAAAACTCTGATGATGTGATTTTTACTAAAAGTTTCCCTACTTTTCATAATATAATATTTTATTTGTTGTTTTATTTTTGAGATATTTTTGTGTTTAATTAAGATATATTTAAGCTAAGCGGCAGGTACTATATAATATGTAGTCCTTGTTCCTATCCATTTTATCCAACAATATAATATTTTATTAGGATATTTTTTTGTTTAATTAAGCTATATTTAAGCTTAACGACAAGTATTATATACTATGTAGCCCTTGTTGCTATTCATTTTTTATGCAAAGACTTGCTTAAATTATGGTGTGAAGTAATTGATGGTAGATATTTTATTGACTTGAATATAAGTTATTTTCAAGTATTTTATTTTTGGATGGTTTTCCTCCAAAGCTTGAGAATAAAAAACCACTACACAAATATATAAAAATCATGCTTGAATATGGCAACCATATTCATAAATTATGGCATAAAATATGTAAGGCAATTATCCCCTTGGCATTACATTGTGCAAAGACTACAATAAGACCTTTAAGTTATGGTCCAATCAAATGTTTGAAGTTTTTTCTTAATAATATTGAAAAACAAATATTTATTTTTCAAAATTAAACATTATAATTTGCATTAGTCAATGCTAAACTAATTTTTGATTTTGAAATGAGTTATGGTTTTTCGGTATGTCGTATTGATAAAGCGTGGTATTGTAACAAAATTTATTTACAAGTTAATGGTTACATCATTTCGATACAAAATCAGCCGTAATGGCCATTCATGTGTGTTTTTCTTTTTTTTTTTGGAGGGGAGGGGGGTGAAAGTAGTATAACGGGAGGTTATAGTTGTGAAATAGAAAAATATTTTTTGGGAAAATTTGTGGTGTGAGTAGACACTGTTTTTTTTTTCCTTTTGTTGTTGTTGTTAGCATGTGATTCAGGAATAATGCCAACCATTTTCTTTCAATTTAATTATGATTATTATAGAAATTAGGATTATTCTTTCATATTCAAATATGTGTTGCTTTACGTTACTTATTGTCACTTCTGATCACTGTACGCTGTCAATATTGCATCGAAAGCATTTAGACGACTAAAAATCTAGAGTAGATTTGTTATAATTCAATTGTCATTATTATAACAATTATGGTAATATTTTTGTATTCAGATACAAATTGCGTCAAATTTCTTATTGTCACTTCCGTTGGCTGTACACCGTCAAGGTTGCACGTAATACATTGGGATGATTAAAAATGTACATAACAATCTATCTAGTTACAAATCTAGTTATAAAACTTTCATTCTTTTGTTTTGCCTACTAATGTATTGGTTATTGTTAAGCAAGAGTTCATAGTAAAATTAAAATATTTTTTGAAACATAATTTCTAAAGCATCAATGAACAAGCATGTTTGAAGTGTGATTGCTAAAGCATCAATGGAGAAGCATTTGTTTACTATGGAAATTAATGGTACGGATGCAATAGTAAGACAACATAATCTATTTCATTTGAACAATTTTGCATATGTTGTGGCAAATTGGCTATTCGATAGTATGTAACTCTATTGCATTTTAGATAAACGTCAACATAATTGTGCAAAGGAACAATATAACATTTTAGGAATTGTTTACAATAATTACTCTAGACCATGATAGCACTAATATCAATAGGTTTATTTGCATACTTTGTTTTACATGTAGGATTAATAAAAGCTACAACAAGTAAACGTTATTTTTCTATTATAAAAAAGTGGACTTATCTTTTTCACAAACGTCAACTCTAAAATTATTATTGTGAGAAAGTCCACACAATGAGTTGAACTTCTACATATTGAACTTCCTTTTGCACAATAATATTGCTTCTGCACTACCTGCTTGTACGAAACTCGAAATGGAATTTTGCACGAGAGAGAATTACTTTAAATAAATTCCAAAACGAAACAAAACACTTAAATTTACTAAAGTAAAAAGATCTAATGAACCTTAATACCTTTAATTGTGTAGAGGACCTCCACACAATGTACTTTAATAATAATACTTCACTTCTAGATTATTTTAATAATAATACTTTAACTTTTATAACCTGTAGTGAATATATAATTGAATTCAATATAAAAAAAAATGAATGCGGAGGAAGCTCATTTTGTGGAGTTCCATACAATGGACTTAGAATGAACTTCTTTCACATTACTAAGGGAACTATTACTATTACTAACTTCAAATCTAGGCAATTAACCTTGCTAAAGTGTGTACATGTATTTTAAAATAAACTTACATTTAAATTTTGATAAGGTTTATAGCTTTATTACTAAAAGTTTATGTCGGGTTGCTTACTGTCACTTGTGCATTTCCATTCTCACGAACATACTTCTTCTTTGGCACATTCTTCATTGTGGATAGTTAAAAAAATTTCTCAGCTTCGATAACCATTCTTGCATATAGCTATATTTGCAAAAGTTCTAAATGAGAATGGGTTTAAAAATTGACTAACGAAACTCTTTTTCCTAGTGCATAAAGGAGCTACATTTTCATACAGCTATTGGAAAATACTTCTGCGAACAACTTTCAGTTTGCAACAAACAAAAGCCGTGGTCGATCGAGTGTTTTCTATTTTCCAGATTTATGATATACTGCAAAATACATATTCGATTTTAAATTGAGCCTGAAAGATATCTCCAAGCTGTATTAACTTTCATTGATTTATGTTCAGCCTTGTCATTCGATGTTTAGAGATTCCATTCAGACACAATTGAAAGCCGAAGGTGTGTTCATTTATGCTTTGATGCCCTGCACAAATTCTCTATTTCACGTAGATTCAAAACTCTATGCAATTTCTTTTCTGGGTATGTGTTGTAAGGTTTCTCTTTTGCTAAATAGAGTGACAATGGCTCAACGAGGAAAAAAATCTGAGTGATTTGAATGAGGAAAAAATCATTCTAGTTGTATTGTGAGGGAGCTTGATGGAAAGGGAAAATCGTAATTGTCGAAGAGTTGGATGCCTTTCATATCTATGATGTGTTGCAAAATACATATCAACAATATTCTCAATGTCAACTGACTCTATATTTCTCGTTTACATGTATAATGACAATGTGTAACTATTTTGCGTGTGACAGGATAGAAATGATAGACCATGTACACATATCTAGGGTGAATAACATAAATGTATGAAGCTAAATAAGTACGCAATCACATGATACATTATATGGAGTGATTGATATTAAGTGGTTTGGAGAATTGTGCAAGGGTGAAAGTGAATGTGATAGTACAAAAATTTGCCATAGAATTATTGTGTTTGCTATTCTGCATACTCATTCTTTGGTGTAAATCAAAATTCAAAGGGTCTAAGTTTAATGAAGCTTTTGTGACATAATAATAATAATTGCATTATTTGGCTGTGTTTTTTAAATTTTAACCAAATTTTCAGGAAAATGATTAATATTTGTACTTTTGCATAATTTCGATGATAATTTTCGATTTTTTAGTAAATGTTATTTCTAACTTCCGATTAGTTGAGGAAACTTTGATGAGACATAATTCTCTTCTTAGAGGGCGTTTTATTTTCGTTTTTTTCCAATGCATGACAATTCATTTTAAAATTAAAATAAAGTAATTTTGTGAGTGGCCATTGCGTAAGATTGCATTTGTTATTCCACATACTTGTTCTTTGGCGTACATAATAAATCAAAGGGTCTAAGTTTTATGAAGCTTTTGCAAAATAATAATAATAAATAATAATAATAATAATGTGTCACTGTGTTTTTCTCATCAATACAAGAATCATAAATCAAATGTTCTAAGTTTTATAAAGCTCTTGTGGTGTAATTTAAACACATAACATGTCGGTAGTTGCATTGGCTAGGTGTTGATTATGCATTCTTGTTTTTGGGGATGCATGTTGCCAATGCATATTGATATATTTCATTGTTCTAGGGGAGTGTTTTACTCTAGTTGTTGGAATATGTGAATTGGTTGTATCTATATCGTTTTACTTGTTTCCATGTACATTGTTTATGTTGTGCTTATCATTGAGCAATAGTTCATAGTGAAATTAAAATATTTTTTGAAACGTAATTGCTAAAGCATCAATGAACAAACATGTTTGAAGTGTGATTGCTAAAGCATCAATGGAGAAGCATTTTTTTACTATGGAAACAAATGGTACAGATGCAATACTAAGACAACATAATCTATTTCATTTGAATAATTTTGCATATGCTGTGGGAGATTTCCTATTCAATAGTATGCGAACTCTACTGCATTTTAGATACATGTCAACAAAATTGCGTGAAGGAACAATAAAACATTTTAGGAATTGTTTACATGAAGGGAAGACCGAAGCCATACTATCTTACGAACACAAATTGAATATAGATGCATTAATACATATGCATGGTGTAGATAAACCGAATGCTTAATTGGAAAGGATGACAAAATCAACTTCAAATACTGTGGTTGGGGAAGCACGAGTGCTTTGAGGGGGACATATTTTGTATACATTGGTTATCGAACTTGCTAAATATTCCCATAAGACTTTGGTAAAAGACAACGATGAAAACAAATTACATTTTATTTCAGATTTATGCGAAGAAAGTTATGACATATTGTTCCATGATGAGAATTCAATTGGTAGACATTTGAAACCACTCCTGTGCAAGAAAAAATGTTTAATAGAAATTGATCATGAACCTATAATAAGTATAACAACATACGAAGAAAAAAACATGAAGGGATACAGATAGAAAAAAACATGGGAAAACACATGGTTAAGATATTTTATGGATTTAGGAGTATTTATGGTGAAAGTTGTTTTGATATAATATGCCAATTGATGATGAATGAGTATGATGTTCCCTGTTCATGATGGAAAATGAAATGCACATTTTTTCATTTGCACAGTTTAACATAAGTAAAAAGGGTAACCAGAGTGTCGAAAATGAAAAACGACAAACCGATACATTAGTAGGCAAAACAACAAAATGACAGATTTATGTCTACATTTTTAAGCAGCTTTATGTTTCGTTGTGCGAAGATTTTACTATGCAAAGTACGTAGTATGTGCGGTAAATCAATTGCATATTGCTTCGATTTTAAAGTTATGAACCTTTGGGAAAGACTAGGTATGTGCAGGATTCAACATAACGATTAATATTGTTAATTTCCATTGTGCAGGGAAGTGCATAGGGTATTTTTAAACAGGGCACATATGCATTTGTATTGTATTGGAAGCACACATGTTTTGTATTTTTGGATGTTGGATCGTTATCTAGATAAACTGTTATCTAGATTTTTAATCATCTCAATGTCTTCGACGCAATATTGACGGTGAATGTAACCTCCATTATGCCAAAATCTTTATGAAAAGAGAATCAATTAATTAGCAGAAATGTCCATTCAGTAATTAGTAGAAATATCATAAATCTGCCATTTTGTTGCTTTTCATATAGATTTATGATACGTCCCTAGATAGATTGTTATCTAGATAAACTATTATTTAGATTTTTAATCATCCCGATCATTATCTAGATACATTGTTATCTATATTTTTAATCACCCCAATGCCTTTAATGAAATATTGATAGCATACAACTAAGGGAAGTGACAGTAAACAATTTAACACAATTTGTATTTGAATAGGAATAAATTTCCATAAATGCTTTAATAATGACAATTGAATTGAAAGAAAATAATCGACGTTATTTCTGAATCATAGTTTAATCATCCTCATAGATTTTTAATTGTCCCAACGCCTTCGATGCAATATTGACGAAGTACAACCATCAGAATTGATAGTAAGAAATGTCACATAATCCATATCCAAATACGAAACAATTATCATAATTTCTATAATAATCACAATTGAATTGAAATAAAACAATTGATGTTATTCCTGAATCACATGCTGACAACCAAAAAAAAAATCATTGTCTATCGAGACCACAAATTTGCCTCGAAATTCATTTTTCGGCAGAATCAAACTTTTTGTTTTTCAAAGAAAAACCATCCATACGAGCATTTTTTTTTAATGGTGGAAATGAATTCAACGCTATCACTTAGACTTCCCAAAATCTCTACAGAATTTGGATCAAAATCTTGTAAGCATTTCCACGATTTTCCAAGCAAAATTATGGTAGCAGGAATTGCTATAAATTTGATCAATGGAACCTATAAGCTATCCTTTTCGAACTGAACTGAAAAATATTTCACGTACTTTCTGCACATAAGTGTATCAATCTAAATCTACAAGTACTAATGATAAATCTAGTATAATAATCATCCATTGAAAATGAGAAGTCCTCTAAATCTACTACAACTATGAAAACTAAAACGAATGGAATGAACCCAACAAATGAATTGAGTAACGCAACAATTTCACCAAAAATAGATAATGCCGTGCAATTAATCTGAAGAAGATTGAAAGGAGTATCTACAATGAACAAGAGCTTACATTGTTTTCCAATGTGCTGTGATCTAAATGCACCAAGATGCTTCGAAGAGAAGCCCTACGATTACGAGGAGTCCCTACTTGATCATAATGTTATGTGCTAAGAATATGGGCATATAATACAGTGCCAACACACTAGAAATGATGCACTTATCATTAATGGTGATATCATATCCCTATCTCCTCAACGCATAACATTATAATCAACAAAATGAAAAATTTGGTCAATGATCCATCGTGGATCCATCGTATTGCTTGATTGGAAGTAAGTTTTACGAAGTGGAACCTTATTAATGATTCAAATCATAATGTTATATGCTGGTAATAGGAAAATGATGCACTGCGAATACATCATAACTCTTGTTGGATGACAAAATGAACACTTTGATCAATTTGTTATTAATGGTGATATCATATGCCCATATCCTCAACACATAACATTATAATCGACAAAATGAACAATTTTGTCAATGATACAACAACAAAATGAAAAATTTGGCCAATGATCCATCACATTAATTGAATGTAAGTAAGATTTACGAAATCAAATGTTTTTAATAATGAATAGTTTTTATGTTATTTAGAACGAAATCGTAATATTTCATATTTAATGTTTATTAGAATTTGTTAATCAATTTACTAAAGGTTATGCTCTCTGCACAGTGAAAGCTTTGTTTATGGCTATCTTTGTGTAAATAGGCATATCTGCAGAACTGCAAAGGAAATCCATTCTATGGAAGAAACTTTCAAGATTTCACTCTGCACAATCACAAACCTTCCGCATAATTCATACACACTTGCACTCATAAACAAGTTTTTTAATCACAAATTTTACAAAAAGTACTTTTATTTTTGTTAATGCCACCACCCCGCATAATCGACTTCTTTTGCACTAAAGACTTTGCTAATTAACTAATTAAAGGTTGTGCTATCATAATGAAATCTATCCACTTCTGTAAGCTGTCTCTTTACGTAGAGTTCTTTGGAATTATTATTATTATTATTCGTAATATTTTAATTCTAAACATTGCTAAATAATTTACTAAACATTGTACCAAGTATGGGAAAAAAAATCCACAAAATGAAATCTGTTCAAATCTTTAATTGCAGAAAACACAAACTGAAAAAGCCTTACCTTAAGCAAATTTGTATATATGTAATAAGCAAATGTGAAATATCATTACATTATGAATTAAAGTTATAAATTTCCCTTTGCACTTGCATTCTCTCACACATATCTCGTTCTCTGCACATCCTTGATTCAACATAGCTAAATATGTAAAAGTTTTAAATGAAAAATAGTTTAAAATTAATTTTCCATCTGCGCCCCCGTTCTCGCATACATTACCCATTATCCACATAGTAAAGGCTTCGCACAAGGAAATATTTACAAGAGGAAACAAAATAATACTAATTATAAATTTGTTCTTAGTAAAATTAATTACGTATCGATGACATAAATTTCCTTCTGCACCTTCGTTTTCTCGCTCATATGTCATTCTTAGCATGTCCTTAGGATAATGAACATTTACACTATGCAAACTCAAAGTCGACATTAATGACAAATACAAAGACTAAAAATCAAGGAAAGTTACATCGATGATATATTTACATTGTTAAAGTGAATTTGCAAACATAGATCAAGGATTGGAACCGTAATTTGACAAGTTTATTAGAAACTGCAACATAGATTGAAGTCTATGGAATGCGAGTTTGGAGCTGTAGAGCAAGAGCTCACTGGTTCTTTAGCTAGAATATCACTTTCTCTAGAATTTCTCATCAATTTGGTCTTAAAGAATACTGAAATGATTAAATCTAAAGCATGGTTCCACTTCGACCTTCTAAATCAGAAAATGGAAAGATTGGAATTAAATATGGAGCGATTACAATTGCCAAATGAAACGAGTTTTCATCTGGGTAATTTGGCCCAAGTAGAGAACATCACTGATCAAGAGGCTGTTAATGAAAGAGATGATGATATCATGGCCATTGACCAAGGTTTCCCACCTTCTCAGCTTGAGCAAATTTTTTTTTCGTTAGTAAGGAAAATAAATTTTGAATAACTTCTACAACCCAATTGTGAACAATTTCAATCTTTTTTCGAATTTTTGAATTGTGCCTGGATTAAAAAATAACAATTAATTTCCATGCATGACATTTATCTGTATTGCTATAAATCGACATATATATATATATATATATATATATATATATATATATATATATATATATATATATATATATATATATATATATATATATATATATATATATATATATATATATATATATATATATATATATATATATATATATATATATATATATATATATATATATCCCATCTTCTGCACAATCAAAGCTCTGCACAATGAAAAATAATAATAATAACATATTAACATTAATAGTTAACATTAATTTCTTTATGCACCCCCCGTTCTCCTGAAAACAACCCGTCATAATTTCATTGGCTTTTAGTTTTTGATAACATCTTACCTTTGGGGTAATATGCGTTTATGCTTGTTACATTGCCTTATATTATTACGATGATTACAAGATATAATATGTCATAAACACGAATATTAATTTGGCTAAAAATCACTACAATAGGCAACACTAAAATTGATAAATGAGATTTGATATTGTACATGGCTTTGATCTTTCTGCACTTACTCTTTGTATCCAAACAACACTTCCATAGGTGTTCAGGAAAAAAATACAGAGTACAAAGTACTTAGTGCAAAAGAAAATATTTTCACTTAAGAGTATAAGAACATAAACTTTATTAAAGTTAACATTCCCATACTACATGGACCCTTGTGCAGAGCTTTCACTGTGTGGAGTGACATCAAAGTGTGACTTTCACTGTGTGGAGAGCCATCAAAATGTGGACGTATGTGAATGCAGAGGTTTATGTTCCTTGTTCCACACACTATCTTTCAGCACATATTTGAAATCGTGATGTCGTCATTTCAAAGAAAGAAAATTGACTTCTGATCCAATTGTAATAACAATTATTTAATAACATTGAATCTAATGACTATCGTGTGTGGTGGAAGCTATACAAAGGTGTGTTTATTCTCTTGAGATTACCGAATGAACTAGGTTCTGTTAAGATGAAGTGTGTGTAGAGTAACTATCCAGAAACGATTGTGCATATCCAACAACAAATGCATGTGCGACGAAACTTTGACTGTACCCAAAGCTTTCTCCAGTATTTATCAAAATAAAAAATATACACCTTTCTTTTTGAATTGTTATTTAGTAATGTATTTCGCAAACATTGCTTCCTCCTCACAACATTTGCAATGCACATCAATTAATAACAATTTCAAATGTCAATAACTAACCTTTGTGTGAAGGAAGTTGTATGCCAATGTTTAGCGACATGCTTTGGTGTCAATAAAACAATTAATTAAGGACCTTCATTACAAGATTAAATGTAAATCGTTTTGAAATTTTTCCGGTTGATCGATTTTTCCTTGTGTTTGTACTCGATATTTCTGTACTGTTGTATTGAATACATGTACAATAATGTAAATGATCACAATGAACTCATATTTATTTTATTTCATACATCCCTACTATTTAGTAGACGTATATGAATACCATTAAAGCATTAACGTTACAAAAGTAAGAAGGCAAATAATTTTCAAATTTAGAGATTTATTTTACCAGCTACCATTAACGTTCGTTTTGAAAGTTTCAATTTCTATTTATTGAAAGTGTTAAATGTGTCGATAAATCTATAAATCAGATCTAAATTTGACAATGGCTAAGGAAAAATGGTGGTGAGGACTACTGGCATTGTATTATTAATCGTGATTAATGGCTTTAGTGAACGAGAACCCTTGTCAGAAATCATGACAAAATGTATACACAACCAACTGGAACACATTATGGCAATTAGCTTTGTACTGTGATCTTGAAAATTGTGTATCAAAGTGTTTGTAAATCAAATTCCCTTCAATGTTTTTTGTATTACAATATCAAAATAAAACAAATCGCTAGCGATTTAGTGGTGGGGGCCAACTCAGTAGTTAAATCGATTCGTGAAAGAAATATCTAACCACGTCTATGCATAATATTTATTCACGACTGTTAATAATTATTGTTGGCGGTTTCAAAGCTAATTGTCATAATTTTCATGAGTTTTTTTTATTGTTGAATATATGCACTTATCCATTTCGAAAATTTGCATGATTGTTAGATTGTGTAGAAATTCCAACCCAAAATTGTGAATCCAAGAAATCATTGATATATTTTGGGTAATTTAAGTAGGAAAATGCACTGCAAAACCTATCACAAATTTCTGTTTATATGACACGTATTTCAATGATATTAAATCAAGAGAAAAATACACAGTAAGTGGACAAGATGGTTTTGCAATATCAATAATTTTTTCCATTACTTCCCGTAAATGTTGGCTTTGATATTTTCAATTGTTATTTATTAAAAGTGTCACATGTGGTAGTTTCCATGTGAAGAATAACAACATTTTTTAATTGAGACTGCAACAAAAAATTGTGAATTTATGCGACAATGGAGACAAATAAATGTAGTAGATAAATGAACCAATCTATTTTCACTTATATAATTAACCAAGTGGTATTTGAATTTGCCAATGGAAAAGAAGGGAAACATAAACATTTGCACTAAAAACTACTTTCCTAGTCTCACTTCTCAGTGGATTCAACATTAAGTATTGGGGTTTTCGCAGTGCATTATATTAGATATCATTTTGGGATTCAACTGCGTTAAGTAAGTCATTCATCTATGACCATTTCCATGAGAGGTAGTTGTAACTGACTAATTTCTCACGATTTTTTAACATTATTCAACAACTCATTTTCTTAATTGCTCAAGTTCTTTCGCAATTCTCTTTAGAATATTAGTTTGCAGTGCTAATATCTTCCTCAAATTATAAACAAAATGCTTTTATTGTGCTTAAGGATTCATCAAATTTTTGGAAGTGAAATGAAGAGTTTTTATGTTAATTTTATGAGCAATTTAACATAAACCAAAAATTGAACAACAACATAAACATGTACAGAACATCATAAAAAAAAATTACAACAAGTACATGATAAATGAGTTCACCCCTTCTGGGCTATGTCTCCTTGGTCTAGCTTCCAATGGCTTGGGCCTCTCTATTATGCTAAAAAATGTAAAAATATGTGTTACAATGCTCAAATGCTTCTAAAACCTACTCCAATCAGTCCAAAATACTAAAAAATGGCCATCTAGCCTCTTTTTGCAACCAATTTGGTGGAAAACTGAAGAAGTTATGACTTCTCCTACTTTTCCCACTATTCGTTCCACAAAATGCTCCACATCCAACAGGAACCCACATTTTCGCTCCAAAAATACGGTAACCGAGCGAGAATTTTACCGAGCGGTTAGCCATAATTTGTCGACACTGACTGTCCATCACAAATCGCAATCGGCAAGGACCGACAACTTAAAGTTTGTGTATGGGGAAACGACTATGCGATTGCGATTTCATGGACCCGACGACACTATAAATTGCAGCTGATGAACATCTCGCATCCAGGAACTTTATCGCACATCGCAGTTCGGTGGTGCCTTGGCAGGTAATAATAATGTGGAACATTCATTGTTGCGATTTGCGATTGTGATATCACATCGCAACCCAAACCTGCCGGGGCCGATTTTGTGACGCTGACCTACTTCCTTGTTGCGATATGAAATATGCGATTTATCGCATCGTAACCTTGTTCTTGCCGGTGGCCGATTCTGTAACATCTCCCTTTACCAATATGTGATTTGCAAAATGCGGGGACCAATGGCGGTCTGCCACTTGGCACCTCCCGATTCGCTGATGGAACCTGCCACATCATCCAATCCTGCCATGTGTCCAAGTCATACCTAAAATTTGACTTGCTCTAACTTCTACATATGAGCTCAGATTTGAGTGATGTTCATACCATTGGAGTCAGAATGACGAGCTCTTCGATTTGAAGCTAAGTTTATCAAGATTCTGATACTTTTATTTTTGAGCCTAATTTTGAGCACCTGATCACTCCTCCCCACTACAAGTCTTTTGGACCCCAAAATATCACTTTCAATTGACCAGTAGCTGAGGGTAGATTTCCCTCACCTTTATAATCTCGATCCATTAATCACTGAATTGGAAATTGTGATCTCCACGATTCTTGTTGTGCCTTTCTGTGTACTTGCCTTTAACCTTTTCAAATTGTTCTTTCACTATTTGATGTACCATTTGGAGTCGTTCAATGAACTCTTTGGCCTTGTCCATGTTATTATCAGTAGCAACATCCTTCTTACCAAGATGATACAATACATTATGATGCAAATGGTAAACAAATTCCTCCACTTGATTCCTTTGACTCAAGCTTGAATATACATCTTGAAAGCATGTATTTTTCTGAACATAACTTTCATGTAGAACAAAATGATGCTCGAGGAAAGTAGTTATACAAACTATAGGCCTAGAAAGTAAATCAACAAACTTGTCGCTTACACCTTTCTTATACTTTTTTACTGAGTGGAATAGAAGAAAACCCATCCAATGGAAATGCCTTTGTCGCTGCAACTTAAACACTTTATCATTGAAAATTTCTGAATGAAAAGAAATGGGCTTACCATATTGCATAAAGATTGCACCCATGGCATAGTCACATACAACAACCTGAAACTTAAATGACTGTCTCAAGTCTGGAAAAGCAAGTACTGGAGTTGTACTGATCTTTTGTTTTAAAGCATCAAATGCCTCTCGTTGTTTGCCTCCCCACTGGAAGACCTTTTGCACAATTGCCAACGAATGCAAATGAAATACAAGAGAAGAAGAAATAACAAAATTTCTCCTCCAACATTGGGTTGCTCCCAAAAAACCTCTTATCCAAATGACTATCTTGAGCTTGCCTGCGTAAATTGTGAGCAAAGCAAAGGCATCTGCGGCTTCACGGGGATGTATGATTCTTTCACTTGTGTCTGCAAGAATGGAGTCAATACCACCACAGACTGTTATGGGATCAATATTGGAGAGGTCTAACTTCATCTCACCTTCTCCACGTCCCACCTAGACTGCCAAAAAGCCTTTGGGAACCTGAACACGCTTGGAAGAACCAATTTCACAACTCAAGTACATCAAAGAAGTTTTATCCAACATATACTTTGACATCTTCAGAAACAGATTTTCTTGACATATGACATCAAGTATTTTTTTCTCAGACATGACATGTTCATAATAAATTTTTTTGAATATGAAAATGTCATCCAAATAGAATTTCCTGTCTAGAAATGGCTTCAACACATCTTTCTTCATATGCGTAAAAGTTGTAGGAGCATGGCAAAGAGAAAAAATCATAACAAGCCATTCAAACAAACCTTGCATGGTTTTGAATGTCATCTTCCCTATATCTCCTTCAACAACTCTACTTTGATGAAAGCCACTTCTTGAATCCCTTTCAAGGAAATACTTACCATTCTTATTGGGCACCAAAACAAGAGGTGCACCAAACGGTAAAGGAGTAGGCTGAATGATCCTTTTATTCAACAATCCCTGGATTTGCATTTAAATTTCTGCGCTTTCCATCACTAACATCCTGTACATGCCAATGTTAGGAAGAAGACACTTTTGCTGCAATTGTAACTCAGGTTGGATTCCCCTCTTGGGAAGTAATCCCTTTGATTCCTGAAACATTTCATCAGATTGGTTAACAACGTCAACCAAATCAGTTTTCAAATTTGAATTACAACCATCAAACGCTTCATAATCAATATCATTCTCGATCATGAGAAGCATAAAATTCTTGCTCGAATTCACTAGTGTTTTCATCTGCCTTGTATTAACAAGCGAAAGTTTTTTTTTTTTTGCTGTGAGCTCTCACAATATATTCTACTCCATTTTTGAATATGTGATATTTATTTTCATGTCGATGGAAAATAAATTTTCTATCATAAAGGTATGGGTTGCCCAAAATGATGCCACAAATAGCAAATGACACAACGTCAAGCTCCACTTCATTTACAATTTTTTCAGTGATAGCGAATTTCATTTTACACTTTCTCGTAACCTAAAATTGCGCATAGTCACATACCCATCCAAGTCGATACAGTTTATGATGTGGAAAAATTTCCATATTTAAACTCTTGACAATGTTTTATGAGATAATATTGGCTTGAGAGCTGCTATCAAACAATGTATCAATCTTGTTATGTTTTGAGACCACCTTTATGTGAAACAATTCTATTCTCCTCTTTTCATTTGGAGTTTCATTATGTGAGTTTGAAGAACTAGTGCTAGCAATGGATTCCTTTCCTTGAAACCCCATGGCTGTGATTTTCGTTTCATCACCCGATTCGGATCCCAAATCCTCTTCTTGAGTGAATACAACTGTTTTTTCTTTTCCTTTGTTGTTGAATTTCTTTGGTTTCATTTCAGGATGAAGCTTCCAATGGTGAGCTTCATCGTGACCCACTCTGGAACAATGTTTACAAATTTTTTTCTCTCCTTCCTTTTTAATGGATGCATGTTTCTTTCCCTTGAAACCCTTTTCCTTCTCTTTACCCTTAAACGACTTTTTACTACCTTCTTCTGGGGTGTTTTTCCCTCTTTCCTCAAGATGAGTGGCTTGCACACACAAAACATTTAGATTATTGGGATTAAACATTAATATAGGCCTAAGGAAACTATGTAAACCCCCTATGTACTTCAGTAATGTGTCCTATGATTGCAAATCTACACCTAATATTAGAGACCTTTTTTTGAATTCTTGGGTGTAATCTTGCACATTTTGACCTTTAAGCTGTCTAAAGTTCTGCCAATTCATGATGGATTTATGCATATAAGCTAGAGGGTAGAATTGTCTTTTAGTTGTAGCAATGAAATCATTCCAAGAAATTGAGATCTTACCATGTTTTTTAATCTCCTCGTAGGTCTTTGATTCCCACCATACTAGTGCTACACCCTCCATTCTCAAGGAAGCTAACTGAATCTTTATGTCATCTTCTTGAAGGGTTGGAATATTGCAATAGACCTCCAACTGATGAATCCAATTATCAAGCTTCTCTACATTCACTTCAACATTATACATATGCAACTTGAATTTAACATCAAGTTTTAAAAAAGGTGATTTACCAGTTCCTTTCGAAGAATGATGATGAGTATGAGTAAGGGTTGTATTAGTGGAAGAGTGTGAAGATGCTTGTGAAGAAGAAGATGAAGAAGATGGTGGAGAGGGTGGAGGTTTGTCTCCATTCAAATTACATCCTTTTCCATTACCTACTCCTGAAGAGCCTCCTCCTTTGGGAGGTTTGGAACTTTACTCCTTGCAACCTGCTATTCCTCTCTTCATAGAGGACCTTCACTATCTCTGTCATATCAAAGAAAGCATTTCTGAAGGTCTTCTCATCTTCTGTCATGTTTGTAGGTTCTCCTTCATGAGACATGATCTCTGGAGTCTCAACTACAACTTGAGGCTGAATTGGTGTTGAAGATTGTGGCAACCTTGCTCTTCTTCCCCTTGACCCAACTTCGGGGCTTCCAACCAGATTTTCTTCATCTCTTTTGAGTTTTAACCTTGTAAGCATGACATAAACTTACAAACAATTAAATCCTTCTTTCAAAAAGAAAACCTAATGCTCTGATACCAAATTGATCTAATTTAGAATGTTATTTTGCAGTGCTAAGGTCTTCCTCAGATTATAAACAAAATGATTTTATTGTGCTTAAGGACTCATCAATTTTTGCAAGTGAATTGAAGGTTTTTATGTTAATTTTATGAGAAATTTAACATAAAACATAAAATGAACAAAAACATAAACATGTACAAAACATCATCAAAATTGAATAACAAGCACATGATAAGGGAGTTCACCCCTCTTGGGCTACGTCTCCTTGGTCCAGCTTCTAATGGCTTGGGCCTCTCTATTATGCTCAAAAATGTAAAAATCTATGTTTACAATGCTCAAATGCTTCTGAAACCTCCTCCAATAAGTCCAGAATACTAAAAAATGGCTATCTAGCCTCTTTTTGCAACCAATTTGGTGGAAAACTAAAGAAGTTATGACTTCTCCTAGTTTTCCCACTATTCGTTCCACAAAATGCTCCACATTGGATAGGAACCTACTTTTTCGCTCCAAAAATCCACTAACCGAGTGAGAATTTTGCCGAGTAGCGGGCCATAATCCATCGGCATTGACTGTCCATCGCAAATCATAATCGAAAAGGACTGGTGAATTAAGGTTTGTGTACGTGGCGACGATTGTACGATTGCGATTTCATGGACCCAACGATACTATAAACTGCAGCTGATGAACATATCGCATCTGAGAACTTTATCGCACATCGAAATTTGGTGGTGTCTCAGCGATTAATCATAATGCAGTACATGCACCGTTACGATTTACGATTGCGATATTGCATCACAACACAAACTTGTTGGGGCTGATTCTGTGACGCTGACCCGCTTCCCTATTGTGATATGCAATTTATCACATCAGAACCTTGTTCTTGCCAGTGGCCGATTCTGTAACATCTCCCTTCGGGACCAATGGTGTCGTGCCACTTGGTGCGTCCCGATTCGCTGATGGAACCTGACACATCATCCAATCTTGCCATGTGTCCAAGTCAAACCTGAACTTTGACTTGCTCTAACTTCTGCATATGAGCTCGGATTTGAGTTCCATTCACACCGTTTGAATCATAATGATGATCTCTTTGATCTGAAGCTAAGTTTATCAAGATTCTGATACTTTGCTTTTTGAGCCTAATTTTGAGCACCTGATCACTTTGCAATGTATTTTTTTCTGCAAAATTGTTTAGGGATTTGTATTTTCTCATTTCTTACTTTATGAAGGTACTCTAGCAAAAGTTTCAACACACGCAGTAGTCCTTGCATCTTATAAATTCACTATTGATTTCTCTTTTGCCTCTGGTAATTGCCTTTGCTTGCGCTAATAACCTAAATTGCATCCGAACAAAGAACCTTTGCAATTTTTGCATGTCATAATGTGCAAGAAAATAATGTCTCTAAATCTTTGTCTAATTTTAAATATGTTTAAACAACACATATGTATTAAATTTACAGAAAAAAAAGTATCAAATATCGAAAATGGACAACCAAAGAATATATGAAGCAAGACAGAAACAAAAATCGCTAAATCTTGCAAAACAATATTCACCTTCCACACCTGTTACTGGTGCAGTGTCATCCACAACTATAGGAAAGAGAAAAAATCATGGTTCTAGAAAATTGGTTATTGGTGACTCAACAAGTCATGGAGACGAGCAAGATAATTTTTGCAAATTCTTTCCACACCAAACACATACAAGTCAAACATGAAAGTCGAAAAGTGTTGTGAATAGAGAAAGCATTCAACAAGCTCTAGATGTGGAAACTGATAACATTGAACAACCTAATTGGGTTTCTACTCGTTTAGCAAAGAATCAAAAGATAATGGAGCAAATTGCAGAAGAGGACATTATTTTCGATGAACGTCCTGTCACATTGCAAAATGCAAAATATGACAAGACCAACAAAAAATTGAGAGTTGAAAAGGTAAAGGTTGAAAATAAAAATATTATTGATCAAGAACATGTGGATATTGATATGTCTGGCGTTGATACGATGGGGCTCATGGTATTGCATCAATCTACCAATGATGCAATTACTCAAAATGTTACCAACGTGCTTGCAGAAAATCACATGTTGAAAAGGAAATTAAAAGAACTACAAGACATTGCAAATCTAGTTCCTTTGTTAATGACTCCACTAGTAGCATGGTCACCCTCATTGTCAAGTTCTACTGTTGAAGCAATGCAAACATTTAATAAGGTTGTGAATCTTCTTAATGCAGTGAAGGCATATATCCTCGAGAACATATGCCAAAGATTAGAAATTATTGATGATTCATGACAAGCAATTTTTGATCTAACGCATTTGCAACAAGAAATGACGATATTTATGAACTTGGTTAACAATAATATTACATAAGACAAGAAATTCATTGACAATTAATTGGTTACTTTTAAGCGTAGGCTAGGACTACTCTCTAATTTTGAAAAGAAAAACCAACAACAACTAGTTGCTAAATGAGTGAATCAATTGGAAGCTGGATGGGCTTAAAGGGTCACTACACTTGAGAATATCAATTTTTCCTGTAGTGACATATTGAAAAGGAGAGGTAATTCCTTTCTCAGGGAAATGGAAATTATAAAAGGCTTAGATGGTCTGCACATGCTACAGTATTCTGAGTTAATAACAAATGACATGCTACAAACTCATTTGGAAGAGAAAAAAATAGAAAATGGCAGTAGAGTTTGATAGCATCACTGATTTTACTGCAAAACATATTGACACATAGCTAATTACTTTTTCCAATGTCAATAAGCAGAACACTGAGTCAGTTTTTGAGGTGCAGGAAGAAGCTAGGGAAATTGAATAAGAGATTTTCACTAAAAACATGAAAATGGAAGTTACAGTTGCCCCTGAAAAGGACTATATTAAAAAAAAGCTGAGCGTGTTTATTCAATAAGTCATGAACTTTTAATACATATTATATATTATTGTTTAATGTTTCTCATTCGATCATCAATGCAAAACAAGAAGCGAATTCCTAGAAGGGAAACTTAGTCAATGAAAACTAGTCTCAAATCTTGGTAAAGTTTTTCGAGTGCATCTAGTGTTTCATTGCTAAGTGGTGTTGGGGAATACTTGTTAAAGGACATGAAAAGTGAAGAATGGACAGTTTTTCCACCTGCATTATATGAAATTTTTCCTGTGTATGCTAGTATCAATCCCATTGGTTTCAAAGGATCAATTGAATAGTGTGCATAATAAATCCATATAAGCATTTGGAATATTACTTTTCCTATGAATGTTTTCCTAGTTTCGACTCCTCCAGTTAGAAATAGATACAATGGATTCTCTATGTTCATACATTTTTTCATTGCAATGTCTTTGATAATTTCTTGTTGCTCCCTATTGATCATTCTTCTTCTCTTGTGATATTTCACATTCTCAAGCATAAATGGATGTTCAGACAAGTGGAATCTAATATTCAACTGTATTTTTCTTTCATGATGATGGGAACATTGTAATTCTATTTCCAAATCATATTTCTCTCTGAGTTGTTCAATGATTTTATGTTTTTTGATTGTATTACTCGAATTCGTGGAATTGTTTTGGATTTCATGGTTCGTATCCTTTAGATTTCCACATAGTGGGTTGATGTTATATGTGAATTTAGATTCATTTATTTTTATTTTATTTTCATGTAACATATAAGCAACTTCCCATGATACCAAGTTTTGTTTCAATGTATTCTCAGTTTTTTCAAATGGGACATATAGCAAAAGCTTTTCCCTGCAATAGTTTTCATAGTCAATGTGATTATTGTATCTTATGAATCATATTACCTTTGGTTTCTTTATTTTTGTAATGGGAATTACATTTTTGTTGTACCTTTACGCAAATTCAACGACACATACCTGCTTTATAACATCAGGTCTAGCAATGTAATAATCAATAATGGAGTTGCACATGACATTTTCGGAATTGTCATCTTCCTGTCTTAGCAAGAACGATGGTTTGAGGATAAATGTGTGTTCATCCATTGGTCCTGTGTTTATAAACATGAATTCTCGTGAACTATGATTCAATGGTAGAGAAAGTTCTATATGCACTGCTTATTGTGCCGAGATGTGTTAGAGATTGAGCAAAACATTGCCCAATGAACATATCATTTCAATAGCATTTACTTTGCTATTTTCATGTTCTCTTCTTATTCTTTTGAATGCATTTGTCATCAATTTGTAAGATGTGCAATACGATGCAGCTGCATATGCATTAAGCACAAACTGGGCATCAATATTTGGATTCCACAATTGTGGCATTTTCTTTGCAAAGCTATTGTTCCAAATGTGACAAGGTTTTCATTCCAGTAAAATCATTGGTTGTTTCAATGTACTTTGTATTGTTACAATGTAATCATCTTCAGTAAAATGTATATCATCCAAAAAATAATCAAAATTACTATTGGTATCATATTTTCTGCTTTCCAGGATATCATAAATAATTTCACTTTTTCGTTCATTGTGTCATCTACCAAGGCAATTGGTTCAAGAAGTTTGTGCTTCTCATGGGCGACATTGGAAAATTGTGTCTACCATGCGAGATCTTTCTCCTTTTATAACTTTTTATATGATGAGGTTGATGTATTTTGCAAGCTCTAGATCAAGGTGATCTGTGTTGCATGCCAAATAATTGTCAACAATGTTTTCAATGTCAGTGTGACTATTGACTCAATATATCAGTGCATTTCTACCCATAGCAACCCATGCTCTATTCGCTTCCTCTATTTTGGAACTTAGTTACAAAGTAGTAATCCACTATGTTTCCAAATAATGTTTTATCTTGAGATATCATTTGCTTTAATGCATTAATTCTATGCCTATAATAACGACTACACGTTATTGCATTTTTCCTTATCAGATAGTTTTTTGTTTTTTTGTTTTTGTTTTTGTTTTGGTTTTTTTGTTTTTGTTTTTGTTTTTCATGTTTTCATTTTTTTGTTTTTGTTTTTGTTTGTTTGCTTTTTTGTTTTGTTTGTTTGTTTGTTTTGTTTTGCTTTTTGTTTTTTGTTTTGTTTTTGTTTTTGTTTTTTGTTTTGTTTTGTTTTGTTTTGTTTTTTTGTTTTATTTTGTTTTTGTTTTTATTTTTTTGTTTTTTTTGTTTTTGTTTTTGTTTTTGTTTTGTTTTTATTGTGTTTGTTTTTGTTTTTGTTTTTTCGGTGTGGTTCAGTCACTGGGTGGCCGTTACGTCCACAGAAATATCTGGGCTGATCAACGTCGAAGGGAATCAAGCCCCATGGCCAATAGATAGGCCTAACCCCAAGGGCTTCGAGGAGAATTGACCCTGTGACCTCCCGATCGACAAGGTACTTAACAATGTAGATTCGACTGGTTGAGCTAACCCTTGGGGCTATTGCAGTATTCTATTATTTCAAGATATATATATATATATATATATATATTCATGTAATTTGGTCAATGTGTTGACCAATTGAGCTCATCGATGTTCAACACTTGTAAATGTGTCAAAGAAAGTTGGTAGTCCTTATTGACGTATCATGGAAAATATATTTTTCTTCATTTGTTGCAAGAAATCAGGAGAAATTATTATGTGTTTTAAATCCATGTAATCAATGTCACTTCTTAAAATATTTTCCAAGTTGGGTTTGTATTTAACATCTTTGGCTCGTAACTTTCTTCCTTTTCTGATTCTTTTTGAAATGCATGAAATGACTTTTTCAATTACTATTCATAATGTTTTGAAAAATAAATTAGTTGTGGTAAGAGAAATCACCACTATAATTCATTAGTTACCATTACACAAATTTTTGGTATTGGAATCCTTCAACAATGTCACTATCACACGAGTCTCCAAAGAAAAGGGATGGAAAGTTCATATCATCTACATACTTGTCTATAAAAATTCGAAGGGGCTGTTGTCCTTCAACTGGAGCAACCTTGATCAACTTGTATTGCAAATCATGGATGCATTGGGAGCCTATGTATCCATGTACCAATTTTTTAGTCGATGTTCCATTTTCTAAATCGATGGTTGTTTCATTTTTGTCTTCAATGTCACTGTTTTCAGTTGAAGCATTTAAAGTGGTTGATTGTAGAATGCTATTCCAGTCTCTATTTATGCTTATGTTTTCAACTTTATAAAGGTGCTGAGAACATAGTTCTCTCAATGCGTTCATCACATTGTGCATGCGAACATTTCCTATTTGAAATGCATTTTTATATTCCAATCGTCTTTTCAATGCAAGAATGACTATTGTTATGTCCTCCATAGATTGCGTCAATGCATTTTGGACAATGTCTGTTTAGACAGGAAAATTGATAATCGAGTCTGTTAATCCCATTTGTCATCATTTATAGCACCATTATCTTATCTGTGTAAATGTAATTGTTAATGTGACAAGATGCTCTTCAAGTTTTAAGAGTGTGGTTACAATTTTCAATGGTTTGTTTCATCTAATCCTCTTAGGAACAAAAAATTGCAACAATTTTCCATTTTGAAGTGCTCTTTTGCAAAATTTTCATATTACTCTTGTACGAAGTTTTTTATGACTATCAGATAAATCTACATATATTTGTTCCAGGTCCTGCCTAATGCTTACTAGATTCTTCTGGAACTGCAACTGTTTACACATCAGACATTTTTTCAGGTGTGTCTTTTATCTTGGCTAGGTAAATTGTCAAGGGATATTTCTTGGACAAGTAACAATGTTGACTTTGCAATTTTTCTTTGCATGATTGTTTATGGTTCTTTGTTTCTAAACACAGTAGTTGTTTTAATCTATGGACATTGATCTTACTATTTTTTTGTGTTTTCATTGGCGCCATGGCACATTGCAATGTGTCTTGATGCCTATGTGCATTTGTTGGCATGGGTCCATGTTCAATGTGCAAGGAAATTGTTCCTATTGGTAGCATTTGACAATATACAATTTATCTATTGCTATGTTCATCTAATGGAAAAGGTGCAAAATGAGTATGCAATGCATCTGTTCGAAGAAACACTAAGCTATATATTTGGTTTGAATAATTGTCATATTGGAAATAATTGAAAATGCTTCTAGTTAGAAAGGACCACCCTTGTATGTTTACTTTGAATATTATTGTTTCCCATTGCAAACAAAATTGCCCACCTTCAACCTTACCTTTTTCATATGACATTGCAATATTAATAAGGTATGTTTGCCGATTTGCAACTCTTTTTTGACTTTTTATTACATCATTTGATAGATATTTTTGTAAACAATGAAATGCATCCTGTGCATTGTGCATTATCAAATTGAAAAATGTTTGGACAATGTAAAGTCTCAAGGATCCTGTATCAAAGTCAAGCACTATCAAATGACAAAGTGCAGAGAACATGCTATCTCCACAAATGGATATAGGATTTGTCACCTTATGCGATTCATGGGCTTGCATTTTTTCATTGATTGATGCAATAGATTTGTATATCTTTTAAAGAAGGAGAAAAGTATTCATTGCATGTTACAATGCTTTGGCCTATTTTCTTGTACAACGATGGTTCATAGTGACTGTTAAGAGGATTCTCATCATGCAACAATATATGCAATGGGTTTATTGTTTTGCTTGATTTGAAGAGGATACACCTTTTGTTATTGTGCTTGACCATATTCCTATTGGTAAGTTCAACCATTTGGCCAACCAAAGTATGAAAAATGTATCTCCTCATAGTCCTTATTCATTGTCAATAGGACCATTTGAAGTAGGGAGACACATCCTCCACAAATATGTTTAAATGCCATGAATTCAATGAAGCTTATATAGGAAATTAGGTGCTAGCTCATAATTAAATTATTCCATTGCTTCTACCTAGCATTGTTCAAGACATATCAAGAAGTGGTCATTTGTGCAATTTCACAAGTCAATCAATGTATAGCTGAAATGAAAAAGTACTTCAATCGCATTGAAAAGACAATCACCCGGGGTGTATGAAAATGCTTGAATTTTGAAAATATGATTTATGTTCAAGACATCGTCAATGGTTGCATGATTGTTGCATTGCTTTTTCCATTGCCAATTGTCAACATCAATTATTTCAGGCATTTTTGTATAATTTTCTTATGAAAGTTTTCATTGAAACTAGTTAGCTAAATGCAATTTTCCCGTGTTTGTGACAACTCTACTTGCAATAAAATAGGGAAAAAAAGGAACAATACAATGCAACATGTAACTAATTCGACATTTCCACTTTAATGTATTTGCAAAAGAAAACAATGCAGTTGGCATACGAGTTTCTATCTGCAAAATTATTGACTTATGACATATAACAAAAGAAATACAAGTCTTCAAGCAAGCAAAATAATGACCAATGAATAGACTAAGCCTGTCATCCTTTCTTTAGTTTTTGTTCCCTAGTAGGTTAAATATATTAGTTAGTACGTGTAATTTCTTATGGCATCTAAAGGAAGATGGATTTCCTAGGAAATTCAAGTTTGTTTATGGCATAACTTTTTGATTTTTTCCTGGTTGTCTAGGAATGTTCTTTGTCGTACATGAGACTAAATCTAAAGTTTGTTTAAAATCTAGTTAAAGTAAGTTTTCATATTAATTAATGTTTACAATATTTGTAAATGCAACTACAACGCTCAAATGGAAACAAATGTGGAAAATATTCCTATTCGCAAGCCTGAGTGCAAACAACAAACAATGAAACCGAAAAAACCTATTTAAAATGCTAAATTCAGATATGTTTTTTAAATGATTTTTTCAATAGAGAAAATAAATCTCATTAGCTTTTACATAGACAAATTCTTCACAACACAGAGCGAAACATAAGGATACACAAGGGGTTAAGAAAAGTAAATAACCAATGAATCTGTTGCATTTTGAAAAAATACAAATTGAGATGTTCACATACCTTATTGAAAATGTTAGTACAGATTCAATTGCACCAAGGTTCCCAAAGTTCCTGTTCTTTCAAATACCTTTTTGCTAGCTCCTTCAGGTGTTGTCATCCCATCAAAACTATTAGTAAAGATGAAATGTTGTCCAAAGTATTCACCGCAGAATGAATTGTAGTGATCATAAATGTTTAGAGACTTACTATTCGATTTCTTTAGAAATGAAATGAAATATTTTATCAAGTGTTAAAGCTCTAAGTAATTTCATTGAATGCATAGGATTGCATAAAATATAGTGAACATTTCAAGACAATCCAGAGCTCAAAAGATTTGATATTTTGTCATCATTATTACTGTGACTATATTATTATAAATTTTTGTGCAAAGTACTGAATAATATTCATAATATATAAAATAAATGGAAATACAAAACTCTAAAATTGTAACCTTTTCTTGATTACACTAAAGTTACAATGTTTCCACTGCACAATCCGTCGGGAATGGACAGTGAAACAACTTGGCGAATAAAGAAAAGTATTGATCACCGACTTCCTTTGCAAAATTGTGCCTGGTCCATTAATGTTTGCTATAATTGCAAGTGTGGGAGTATTGTCAATTTTTTTCCCTTGAGGTTGCGCATTGATGCATGTGCTGTGATTGATTTGGATCAAATATTTATGTTTTCATTACATGGAAACCCTAAACAAAATAAATGGAAATATTAAAGCATGAGTATAAGAGAAGTGCTATTATATTAAATTTCATTTGGAATTTGTACAAACAATAAATAATGTGTTAAACAAGAAGGTGGAATATGCAATTAATACAAAGCAAGTGAAATCAATAGAAAGCCAAATCACAATTGTGAATCTTACAATGGAATTTATACTGCTTTGATTTACTTGCTACCTCACTCAATGCCATCTTAATTTCAATTTTTATCCAGATCATACTCAATTAATATGCCTAAAATTATTCTTTCCTATATTTAGACCCTTAAGCGGGGAAAAAAGGGCCTAAATATAACAGATTAACATATTTTCTTTATTGCAATCAATAGGTTACATTGGTGACAAGTTGTCAATTGAGATTGCCAATTCATGAGGGTCATAATGCTATGTTAGAGAATGCAATGACACATTAGGAAACCTCTAACTTTACATGAAGGTTTTCGTATCTAACTGAGGAATTGATTTGCATTGCATTGTTGTTAAATTCATGTGGCTGACAAATATACCCTACAAACTATGTTGACATTGACTTGACTCACTACCATACCACATGAATTGAACGCTCTGCAAGAGTCACCAAGTTCTTGGAAGGAAGTTGCTGAAAGATTACGTGCACATACATGTGTAGAGTTCCCTGTCCCCAACACAAAAATGTTTAAACACAAACAACGCATCCAATCATGCATGTCCATAACATTCAGGGCTGTAATTGAACCTTGAAAATATATTTTTCATGCCCTTGATGAATGCCAATCTTCATGTGGCCTTCTTTGTTCTCTAAGAACCTTGTGGGCTAGCAAACAATCGCATTTTCTTAAGTTGTAGAGTGATAAGGCTAGTGAATGTTGTAGTGAACAGTTGTGGCTTTGGAAGCTCATATGCGAAGGTCGATCCAATCGCAGAACCACTACAATTGATCCATAGGGAAATCTATGCTAGAGCAACCGTGTTAAAATCCACCGAATCCAAAATCCTGCAAAGTGCTCATTCAGACCCTGCACAAAGTCACATCTCAGATTACAATTATCCATCCATATTTACCATAAACTAGTTATGGTAACTCCAATTTGGACAACCATGAATAACCTTATCACTATGGAGTAGAAAAAGCACTAAGCTGGAAGCAGGCAAATATCCCGAGACGAGTAAACGAGCAAAGCATTGGGTGCCAGGAGGTAGTTGGAATCAAGACTAACCCGCTGTCAAGAACGTTAATGTACTAAAGAATGAGAGTGATGCTGACTAGGATGCACCATGATGAGAATAGACCCTAATTAGGTTGAAGTTCGGGGGTCGGGACCAAAAATAAAAAATCTAGTCATGCCAATGGATAGGGTCGACCCCAAATGGGATTTGAACTTACTATTGCCACCAAGGAAACTGATACATTGCCACCTAGATGATGGGCGATCTTCTCACAATTCTATACTACCATGTGGAGTACTCAGCTAAAACTGAGCACACTCATGGATAGGCCCCACTCCTCTAGGCCTTTCAGATGGGTACTTCCACCTGGGCCAATGTGTTATTGCCACGTGGAGAATAGAACTATTATATATATATATATATATATATATAGATATATATATATATATATATATATATATATATATATATATATATCTATATCTATATCTATATCTATATATATATATATATATATATATATAGTAGTCGGGAATGCACCTTGGTCAAGTAGGTTGATGCACCAACAAAGGGCACCGATCCCGACTAGGCTAGAGGTCGGGGTTGGGCCCAGAAACAACGTAAGTGGCCCTTGAGAGCACGAACTGTAACTGCTCCTTGAACTAAATATTTCCATTGCCACGTGGGCCACTGAACCACTGTCACTAGGGAATTTTTTTATCATTTTATATGCAAATAACATAATTAATTAATTTATAAAAATGAATACAAATATAAGAAATAATTAATCGCGGTCGGGAATGTGCCTAGGTCAACCAGGTCGATGCACCAATGAAGATCGTCGACCTCGACTAGGTCAGAGCTTGGGGGTCGGGCCCATAAATAATAGAATTTGTCACCTTGATAGATAGCCCTGACTCTGACTGATACTCTACCTAAATACTGCTAGTGACTCTTGGGCGATTGAACCACTGCGACATGGGAAAAATATATTAGTTATTATTCCAATAAGCTAATTAACTAATTTTTAAATGTAAAAGGAGGAAGGGCCCAACCTCCGACATCAAAGTTGGACCCAACCTCCCGATTGCTCCCTTTGGGTCCACTTGCCTTCGCGTGATGACAGAAGGGACATTCAAATTTTTTATTTTTTTAATATTAATTGTGCGTTGATGTATGGGAGTGACCTAGGTTAAAGCTTCATATGCATTTATTCGATTTTTTTTTAAATTCGCGGAATCTGTAATTTTTTCTTTTTAAGTACGCCAAATCCAATGACATGGACAATGTAAATTAACCCTCTTTTTACATTTTATTGACTCTCATCGTACATTGTATTAATTCAACACTCTTGCAAATGCACTTAGGTTATCAGTTGGTTGACATTCGAAACAATGAGTTGCAATTCCGTTGCAAATAGGAAGGCGTAAACTGACCTTGACCTACTTTAAGAACTATGTATGCTTAGGAATTATGCAAAAGATATTAACTCACTTACACATGACATTTGAAGCCAAACAAAGGCCTGCCATCACATAATCGTACCATGGTACACTACATCACTGTAAAAGGCAACGGAAACATCATTGCGAAATATGGTCCAAGGCACATTAACCAATCAAAATGAAAATAAATATAATTCAAAAATTTAAAAGAAAAAGTTATTGTTTTCTAATGTTCAGTTTAGAAATTGACTCTTCAATTTTTGGTCAAAGAACGATTAATTGAAGGGTCAACGCAAATCGATTGCGATATATCATGCCATCGGCAGGGCTAATAACAATCTACTAAATAATATTAATCGTAATATATTAGTAACGACAATCTATTAACAATAATTTGCTAAATTACTATCTATATATAAAAAAGTTAAAATACAAAATTATTATGTTATATTAATTAATAAATTGGTATAAAAATGAAAAATTATTATGCTATATTAATTAATAAATTGTCCAATAACATTGCCTATAATATATTTAACCAATAAATAACATTCATATTTGATACTGAATTTTAATCAAATACTCAATAACATTAGTCACAAGATGTTAACAACAACCCATTAAACAAGGTCCTCAACTACTGAATGAATATATATGAATATAAATATAAATGAAATTAAATAACAAACCTCTACTCCACAATGATTTTGGATGACTAGAAATGACAAAAATGAGAAGTGAATACTTGCCTTATCTTTCTTCAGTGCATATATTATGAAGATAATCATGTAGACAATTTCCATTGCAATGCGTGTCCATTGACCGTAGATATCAACAATTCACCTTGTTTTATTAAACCATAATATGTCCATAGCAAAGTGCTCAACAATGTGTAGATATAAAGGAGATATTTGAAATCCTCTGTGGATCTAATCTTCACTATGCCCCAAAATGTCTTCCTGTCAATCAAAACATAATCAACAATGCTGATAAATAGAGAGGAATCCCTTGGTATACTATATGTGATGATTTAAAACATTTTAGAGCTTACAATGGTGAGATGAAAACGAAGAATGATATCGCATTTCCTGGACCATTTTTCCTGAACATCAAATAAATGAGAAATATTACATCACAGGTCAATTTCTAATTCAATAGATTTTATGAAACCTTCAACCTCATTTACATTTATAGGGGTTATAGCATAAATTTTTTTAGAAGTGGATATTAATAGGCAAGTTAATTTTCATTTGTTCGCAAATAATTTTTTGGCTAAATATTTTACATTTTACAATTTGATTTGTTAAAAATTTTGCCAAAATTTCTAAACTTTAAGATAAATTTCCATCCTTAACTCTGATGGAAAATAATATAAAGATAATGTACATCTCACTTATAACACCAACAATTAACACCAACAATGAATTTCACATTGGTAAACTCCAGAACCACTACTGATTATTCTTCTAGTTTGCAATACTACATAAATTACCTCTCGCATTCTGACGCTTTACTATACACGACTATGAATAGTCCAACAAAACAATTGTTGTGACTAAGAGAGGACTGATAGAGCGTACTATAAACTTCTCACCCAAAGCTTATCCCATTCCATGCATATTATAACTCTAATATTCCCATAGAGTTAACAACTATCCTACAGGTGGAGAATATTGTGTTAAATATGATAAAGAACACTGAAAATTACGCTGCACAATATTAAGAAAAATGAAATACACAACATTAAAGAAAATCATATATAAGATTAGATGGAACTAAAAGGGATTTCATAAATGTACATAACAAAACCAGACAAACATTTACATTAACTAACTGAACTAAAAGTTCATCAGAAAATCTTTTAAATGCCTTTTTTAGATGAATGTAGAACCTCTTATTATTCCTTAACTAAAAACTAGGAGGCTTGATTTATCATGTGTTCACCATTCACCCAACAATGTCTAATTGTCAAGCCAATTTATTTAATCAAGTTACAAGATCCAAGCACGATCCCCGTGAAAACTGACAAAGTTGCAGGGTGAGAAAATTTCATGGGCGAAATGGGATACATGTCAAGAACCCTGAAATAAGACACAAATTTTTAGTCAATGAAATTCTCACATTTTTTTTAATTAAAATAAGAAATACTTTAATTGTTTATAAATTTAAACATTAGAACTTGCACTCGTCAATGCCAAACTAATAGTGGCCAATAGGAAAATCGATTGCTAGAGTCTTTCTTGGGCAGGGACTAATAAGATGGTATTCCCAACCTACACATGTACAAAAGAAAATGAAATTAATTTCAAAGAACAATTCAACGAGCCCATGGGGGGCAAATCGATTGGTGATCGCCTTGATAATGAGGAGTTATGTCCCATGAGGTTCCGGGTTCAAACCTTGTGAGTTAGCCAACTAAAAAAACAATTCAACAAAAATCAATGTGATAATAAAAATGTAAAATTTATACAATTATATAATAGAAATAAAACAGATTAATATGAAATCTCTAAATGAATACACAAATGTTACTATAATCAATTATCACAATTTTTATACACTTAAATTATTAACATTATAATGAAAAATACATATTCTAAATATCAAAAGTAAAATACCAAACCTTAATACTAATCAACATTATCGACAATTAATAAACTAAATAAATTTAATAATTGCACTAAGAGGCGACAATAGTAAATGTGCAGGCCTAAATGTTTAATATTTAACATTTATATGTCGGTTGAATTAAAAAATAATAAAAATGTAAAAGTATTATATAGTAAAGTATGGTGGAGATATTGTAGTGTAAACATTTAAATCTTGGCTCAATTAATAATAAAAAGTTAAAAATAATTAAAATAATAAATTTTAGTCTGCTTGGGGTAGCTCAATTTGCAATGGTAGTGGAAATGAAGTCTCACCGAACCAGAAGTCTTGGGTTCAAATCTTGTGCTATCCCCCCTCTTAGGGTGAGAAGTTGGACATGATGAAGATGTAGTCCTACCAAGCTTACAAAATAAATAATAAATTTCAGTTTGTTATATTGTAATTTTGTTTTGTAGGGCAACTTAGCCTGTCCAACTCAAGTTAGAAATTATGATCTAGGAAAAATTGCATAAATAATTATAACTTACATTTGTCAACTCTAAATTAATAATGGTTGATAGACAAATCATCCTATAGTAACCAATAAATTGAGATGTGAAGTGGATAAGTAAAATTTTTTCCTAAAGTAGAAGAACTTACATAAATTTTGGTGGGTAGTAACCACTAGTAAGTCTACACATTTACAATTTTACTCCTAAATAAGTGCTGAAGAAAACATAAATATTGGTGGGAAGTAACTCCTATAAGTATACTTACATCTTGTTCCTATCCATTTTATGGTGAAAAGTAGTTGATGATAAATAGTTTATTTACTTGAGTATAAGTTATTTTCAAGCATTTTATTTTTGGATGGTTTTGTGGCAAAGCTTAAGAATAAAAAATCACTACACAAATATCTAAAAATCATGTATGAATATGACAACCATATCAATAAATTATGGCATAAAATATGTAAGGCAATTATCCACATGGCATTATATTGTGCAAAGGTTATGGTCCAATCAAATGCTTGATTTTTTTTTAAATAATATTGAAAAATAAATATTTATTTTTCAAAGTTAAACATTATAATTTGCATTCGTCAATGCTAAACTAATTTTGGATTATGAAATAAGTTGTGGTTTTTTGACATATGGTATTGATAAGCCATGGTATTGTAACAAAACCTATTTACAAGTTAATATTATCCATGGTAAAGTGGGGGTGGATATCCATGGTTAAGAAAATTGTTATATTGTAAGTATTAAGTTTTTATGTGCTTCTTAATTAAATTAAATGTGGTTATGGAATCATTATAGTCCCTGCCAAGGCAGAACTCTAATAAAAATTTAAAATTTAAAATATTTTAGACATTACATATAATATTGATTACATTGATTGAAAATTCCCCATCATATGAATGGAGAGAGAGAGAGGAAGAGCGGGGGATGGGAGATAAGCAGAGAGGGAGGGAGATAGTGACAAACTTGGAGGATGGATATAGAGAGAGTGATGGGGAGGAGAGAGAGAGGGAGTTGTAAGAGAGACAAAGAGAGAGGAATGAAGAGAGAGAGGAGGGGAGGGAGATGAGACAAGGAAGGAGAGAGAGATGGAGTTGGAGGGGGAGATAAAGGTAGAGATAGAAGGAGTGACAAGGGAGAGATGGAGAGAGAGGGAGAGAGGAGATGTAGTATACCTAGGGGGGATAATATGGGGTACAAAAGGAGGTACACAAGGGAATAATGTAATAATAGGACGGGCCATAGTAATAAATAAGGTGGTTAACCCATATCATGTAAGGGACCACAAGTAGGTAGTAATAATGTAATGGGCCCATGGTATTAGATAGATGGTATTGAGGGAACTATGGTAATGACCCATGGTATTGTATGTATGAGGCCTATATAGAGGCTAGAGACTCCCCATTGAGAGATTTCAAGGAATATTGTATGAACAAGCATATGGCTTGTGGAGTGTTCTCCTTCTTTAAGGAGTGAATATATGGTGTTGCCCTACCTTAAGGGTTTGATAAATAAAGTGAATAATTTCTATCTATTTCTATCTGTTATTTCTTGGGTTTATTTATATTATCATATATTTTTGGGTCAAATCTATAACAAGTGGTATCAGAGCACTTTCTTGGGCAAAAGTGGAATTTTTTTTTTAAATTTTTTGCAGGAACTTTCTGGGGCGACGAGTTTGCAAATCAGATCTGTACGTTTTGGGGCAAAATCTGCAAAATCTAATTGCATATCTGGATTCTTTGTCAAAAATACCCAAGTTCAAAAAAAAATCGGCCAAATCGAAGTTCGGATGAAGGAGATATCGCTGATCTAAAAATCAGTGGTGTTGCAGACATTTTTCGGGGCGGCGAATTTGCAGATCAGATTTGTACGTTTTGGTGCAAAATATTCAAAATCTAATTGTAGCTTTGGATTTTTTGTGAAAAAATACCCGATTTCAAAAAAAAATCAGCCAAATCGGAGTCTGGATGAGGGAGATATCGCTGATTTAAAAATCAGTTGGGGTGCAGACATTTTTTCGGGGCAACGAGTTTGCGGCATAGATCTGGAAGTCCTGGTGCAAAATCTACAGAATCTAATTGTAGATCTGCATTGTTTGTGAAAAAATACCCAAGTTCAAAAAAAAATCAGTCGAATCAGAGTCCGGATGAGGGGGATATTGCTGATTTAAAATCTGCCCTTTTTTAAGAATTTTTTTTGTGACAACGGGACAGTTGCAGCGCGGATCTGAAATTCCAGTGCCTAGATTGGGATTTCTACCACATGGGCAGATGCAGAATGGTTGTTCCATTTTTGAAAACAGGTCATAATAGGGATTCTGAGCAATATTGACGGAATTGGGCCATTTAAAATTGTAAGTGAGTTTTTCTCAAACCCTCTTCATGGCGGTTCTAAGTTTTATAGGAAAAGATAATGGTCCTACTATTGAAGAATACATAAAAGAAAAAAAGTCATTATGGGAACATCATTGGAGATTTTTTGTAGTGGGTAATTTTGAAGATGAGGCGGCCACATGGTGGGGATTACTTAACCAAAAGAAGTGTTCCAACTTGCCCGATGAAGAATTTGAAAAATTACTTTTAGACAGATGGTCTCATGCAAGAAAACAAGATAAGGAGAAACATGTGGGTATATCCTTATTGCAGATTCATGGATTGATTCAGAAGGAGAAGATCAATGTGTCTATAAATCCTAGTTGCAAGCAAAATATCATAAATGTCAATTTGGCAAGAAAATTGCAAGTGCTAGCAAAGCACATTGAAAACACACAGGTTAATGATGAGGATGTGTAAGTTTATAAAGATTTGAAGCTTTTGATGGATAAGTATGTGTTGCATTATGATTTTTACACTTCAGATATGGATAACATGGATGTTGTTTTAGGATATCCTTGGATGGAATCTGTGGGTACTGTCAATATTAATCTGTAAAAGAAATTCCTGAAGCTCTGGTATAAAAAGAAGAAAATTACATTACAGGATATTTCCATCAATAAACAGGTAGAGTCCACGGAGGCTGAAGTAGAAGATTTTCCAGGGACTGACATATCAGATGATGAGCCATTGATGGTCGACAACCACACGCAAACATCAAACCAGGTACCAGAAAAACAGGTAGAGGCTGAAGCAGAAAATGTTACATTAGAGGGGGACTCAGTGGTTGAAGTAATATTGAAAGATAAGAAACAACAACAGGTACCAGATACCCATCAGGATCCATTAGGTGGTGAATTAAAGAAAGATACATCGTTGGTTAACACTTCAACATATCACCACCCACATCACCCCGCAAAAAAACAACCAACAAGATGGCAAAAAAATTAGCCACAAGGACAACAACCCCCGCATGACATATAGAGGGGAGTGAAGATCCACCTACTACACATCAACACAGAAGAGCTGCCAAGGTCAACTTCCATCTCAAGCGAGAGAGGCACCAATGAGATTGAGGGTTCACCTTTCTCTTGGATGGCTAGATGCACGTGCATGGTACCAGTGGATTACTCTTTTGAGTAGATCTTATTATTTGTGTTATTCCCATGTTTCAAGGACGAAACATGTTAAGGGGGGTGGAATGTAGTATACTTAGGGGGGATAATATGGGGTACAAACGGAGGTACCCAAGGGAATAATGTAATAATGGGATGGGCCATAGTAATAAATAAGGTGGTTAACCCATATCATGTAAGGGACCACAAGTAGTTAGTAATAATGTAATGGGCCCATGGTATTAGATAGATGCTATTGAGGGAACCATGGTAATGACCCATGGTATTGTATGTATGAGGCCTATATAGAGGCTAGAGACTCCCCATTGAGAGATGTCAAGGAATATTATATGAACAGGCATATGGCTTGTGGAGTTTTCTCCTTCCTTAAGGAGTGAATGTATGGTGTTTCCCTACCTTAAGGGTTTGATCAATAAAGTGAATCATTTCTATCTGTTATTTCTTGGGTTTATTTCTATTATCATATATTTTTGGGTCAGATCTATAACAGGAGAGGAGGGAAGATAAAGAGGAGAGGAGAGAGAGGGAGAGATAAAGGGAAGAGAGAGAGGGAGGCAAATATGGAGGGGGAGAGAGAGGAGGAGAGAGGGAGAGAGATAGTGACGGAGATGGAGGGTAGAGAAAGAGAGAGATGGGGGGAGAGACAGAGGGACGTGGGAGAGAAAGGAAGAGAGAGATATGAATACAACCTAGATATGGTATGTGTGTATATAAAAACCAACCTAGATCCATATTAACCCCATATTTATTAAGAATCAAGAGATATCAAATATCTTTTCACTTTTAAAGAGGTTTGTATCTCAAGAGATTTGATTCCTCTCTGCACTTGATAGATCCAAGATTAAGATGGATTTAGGCTGGTTATTTAAAAAAAAAAAATCTAACTTACCAGCATAGCATGAACATTTTCCAAATTTAATTTGAGTATTAAAAAAGAACTTAATAATAAAATATTTATGTATTCAACCAAGGAAAAATTACATTAAAAAACATACACTAAAAAAATAAAATAAAAAAGGGAAAACGTTCCTAAGAAAGCATGGAGAAAAAATTAAGAATCAATTGAGTGTCCTTAAATGAAAATTGTACTAAACTCATTTCTTTAAACAATATGAAGAAGTAGTACATTAAACATTTTTTTTGTAAGCTTGGCAGGACCTTTTCATTCATTTTCTTTCAAAAAGGGCAGGTAAAAACCAGTAATCAGATGGTTAGGTGGCCTCAACCTACCCAGAGGGAAACTAGATCTGTTGGCCACCTAACTGCATTATATGCCATCCAAAAACAAAATAATTTAAGCCTGACAAGCAGTGCTAAATATGTCTAAGTATCCTTATACTTCCTATACTCTAAATAACTTAAAACATAAATTAAGGTATGTAGCCTCTTCATATATCAAAAGTAAAAAACAAAGATGAAACCATCATGCTATTAATCATCAGAGGAATCCACGGGAGCTGGATCCTTCAAACTAGAACCTGGAATCTCAGTTTGCGGGATGCATGGAATATGCTTTTCGATGCAACTGAGACGTCCATTCTGCTGTTGAAGCTGAAATTGAATCAGTTGAAATTCCTTATAGAATTATGGGAATCCATGAGTAGACTTGGAGGAGTCTAAAGGGGAGTTTACCACCGCTTTGGCTATTAAGTTTTTCATCAACCAATATAGATAAACTTTTTGCTTATATTGAGAGGACCAACCTCTGGAGTGACCAGGATCGGGCACCAAGTCTTGCCAATCTTCCATGTCAATTTCTGTATTTGCAGCTCGATGATTCAGTTCGGCTTCCCAACTTGCAATGAGATGACACACTTGAGGTGAGCTTCCCTCATGATAGGCATTGGCGACATCTTTGATAAGATGAGAGGTTGTTTTTCGACCTCTATTTCTTCCTAGACGAGGGTGGGCTTGATTTCCCTCAGAGGTCTACAGTGTTTGTTTGCCACGATTGTGGGTACCTCGGGCTTACTGACCCTTCATCGAGGCAACATGATCCATGAGACAATTATAACTAAAACCCCTGACGATATTGACTAGAGACCAAAGTGACAAACCCTTGGCTAACCAACACACATCAACCTTGCAATTCCAAAACCCACTATGAACAAGAGAACCTGTCAAGTTATCAAGGCAGAAGGGCAGAACATAGTAAGTATACTGACACTCTGCCCTGTAATGAGCAGCAAAAATGGGTTGGAGCAAATCTCGGATCCCATAAAAATACAACTACGCCTTCCATGAGTGGCTCGGGATGTGGGCATGAGACAAACAACAATGAAACATAACCATGTAAGCCAAAAATAGATGACAGAATGCAACTATTAAAATATCACTACCAATGCCCCAGGGAATCAGACAAAGAGAATACAATATTTGCCTTAGTTATCGTTCCTAGTAAATTCCCATGCGGGAAAGCATAATTCCATAATATACAGAGACAAGAATGCAAAATACAGACAAACCCTCATAGGAATCGTCAATTTCCCTCCAAAAACCACGGTGAAATTTCCATCAAACATCAGAGACCAGAATATGGCCATTTCTCCAGGGAAAAAATAGAAATATGTGGCAAGCCATGGATGCGAGGCAAAAGAAATTTAATCTAGAAACATCACCACAGAGAGCAACCAAAGCAAACTGAAAGCCGACTATAACCTAATGGAGAACCACAAGGAGTGCCTTCTCAAGTCCTCAACAATCCACAAATCAATATTTAACCAAATTTCCCTTTAGAGAAGAACGTTTACTTACCCTCACAGCAGAGATGCCATAAAACCTCAATGCCATTCTCTTACTGCCACCTTCCTTAATCACAGTAATTAACAACATGCAAGAGGCCACCTCTCCATATGCCTTATGCATTCGAAGGGTGGTAAATCACTGCCCACATAGCTTGATCATTACGGAATGATTGTTTCTAATCCCAATACCTCCGATTTGCACCCCGGTTGGGGGTTACATTAATCATTAAAATTAACTTAAAAAAACAAAAGAATTGGGATTTAAAACAATAAAAACTAATAACACTTTATGTATAATTTGAGCAGAATAAATATAATACACGTGTACATAAAACTTATAGGAATAGAAGAGTTAAGATTACTATATATCAATATGGAGGGACAAGTACAATTAACTTTAGATTTTATGGATTATATTGTATTAAGAGGCCATTTAAAACTAGGAAATTTGTAATTTATTTTGTGCTTAATCTCGTGTCAATACATGTTTATTTTAAAATAAAAATAAATAATTTTTAAATAAAAAATAATTTTGATTATAATAAAGGATAAAAATGAATATATTTGTTTGGTTAGTTTTAGTTAAAAATTATTATAAAACAAGAATAGTCTTGTTTTCACTATGCTTTGTGTTTCATTTCTTGTTGCATTGAGAGGCGCTTTTCAATCCAGTACAAAGAGATGTTGTAATATTGTGTAAACATTTTGACTCAGTTTACATAGTGGTAGTTCAAGTAAAATTGAGGTCATAGAGTCAATTTACCATTAGTAGTTTTTGTGCTCCAGGTTTTGACAACACATGGTTTTGCTAATGGCATCCTTACGTAATATAGTCTATTTAAAGGTGTGAAGTCTCCTTTGTAATTTGTCTTTTGAGCCATGAATGATCACTATATATATATATATATATATTAATGAGCTTAGATCCATCTTAACTTCAAATCTATCAGGCGTGGAGGGGATCAAATCTCTTGGCACTCAAAAATGATGTTTGTACCTTGAGATATTTGATCCCTCTTGTCACTTGATAGATCTAGAGTTAAGATGGATCTAGGCCCAGTATGAAGGAGATGTGGTAAAAATATTTCACTCTCATCCATAAATAAAATATTTTGATGTTAATGTGAAGTAACATAAAAATATAAATAAAGTAAGTAAAAATTTAAAAATATCATATCTTCACTTTTGAATGTGTAGAAGATGTATAATTCTTACACTTAAAAATATTTCAATAGAGGGACTTCAATAAACTATTTGAATCTCCATGATAACTAATCTATTTAATATCAATTTTATATAAAGAGAAAATTAAAAAACAAGAAAAGGAAAAAATTATTTTAATGTTGACTATAACAAAATATTTCAAAACCCAAAGAAAAGAAGTAATTAAAAATAAAATAAAAAATCATTTGCTTCCTAGAATAGTAATAAAATGAAGATTTGTAATTCATTAAATTTTTAATATAAAATTAATATATGACATTTAAAAAAGATTAATAATAATAATAAAATCATTGGGTCTTAAATAAAATATTCCAATAAGTAGGGTTAATATTTACATGTATTTAAAAATATATTAATAATAAGAAAAACATTTTAATGTGAACAATGTGGTTCATAAATTAAACATTTTAATGAGCACATTAAGTAAAATATGTCAATTTCAATTATGTATATATTATATATAATTTTAAAAAAATTATGCATATCTTATATAAAGTAATTGAAAAAAAAATCTTTTGGTTCAAATATTTCAAGTAATTTAACTATAAAATATTATCTGAAATCTATTAAAGATTCGTTGGAATTGCAAGCTTAAACTGTTCTGTTTACACATTCCAAGTGTCCAAGGAGATTTTCAAGACATTGAATCTATTTATGCATTCAAAATTGTAATTTATACAATGAAAAACAAAACTAGTATAGATCCATCTTAACCATAGACGGTGCTGAGAGAGATCAAGTATCTCAAGGTGCAAACCCTTTTTCAAGTTTTACATTCTAAAAGAAATTTGAATGTTAAGAGATTTGATCCTTCTTGATGATTGCTAGATCCATGGATAAGATGGATCTATACTAGTATATATAGAACCAATATATATCCATCTTACCCATGGATCTATCAAGCGTCGAGAGGAATCAATCTCGAAGTGCAAACCCTTTTTTAAGTTTTACCTTCTAGAAGAAATTCACGCCTTAAGAGATTTGATCCCTCTTGGCACTTGCTAGATTCATGGTTAAGATGAATCTATATTGGCAGTTAGTTGATACATCAAATAAACATATACAATATAAGTAGGTATAATTGTTCAAAGGTGTCATGGATTATAGTTATACTTGAGTATGTATCAGTTGTCTTATTAGTCCTTAGAAGGACTCAGTAGTAAGGAGTCATTTATTAATTTGTTATTGAATTTTTATTATAGGCACATTCAAGCCTATTTTTTTTACCAGTAAAATTGCCTAAATACAAAATTCAGTACACTAATGACTATTCTAGATAATGTCACACATGACCCTTTTTATTGGAACTTGTGATTATATTATTATCACATGAATTTAATACTTCTACTCATATATTCTTTAAATGCACATCCCTCATTACCTATTCATCATTTCATCATTCTCACTATCTATATATATATATATATATATATATATATATATATATATATATATATTACCCCTCACCATATTTTTTATTGTGTGCATTTGACACTTCTACTTATATATTCTTTAATTGCACCACCCTCACTATCTATTTATCACTTCATCTCCCTCACCATATCTATTTAGGGTCATTGCTCAATACAATTTATTTATTGTTGTTACATATCTAAACTATAACACCCCTAATCACCCACTGGGATGTATTACTATCTCGGCAATTTGACCTTTGAAAAATTTCCTTGATTTTGGTACTTATACTTTTCATACCATCATTTTATTCTATTTTACTTGCACATCACAAATTATTATGCAATGCATCATATACTTAACCCTTACAACATAATTAAACATGTAGAAATACATATAATTTGTAAAAACAAGTAATTTACAAATTATAACAACAAGAACAAATAAATATAACATAACACTTATCTTTTAGAAATGACAACAACTAGCTATAGACCTTCGACATTCCACCCAATTATAGACTGCATTGCTCATAATATCTTAGTAGTGGGTCACCCTTGAGCTAAGCCTAAGACTCCATTAGGGAAAAAGGCTACCTAAGCCGTTTATTGTCTACGAAAACTCTAACACAATAGCAGGCCAAGGTAATTGACTCCAGCAGCCTCAAACCAATAGTTTCTCATCCCCCATCCTCCTACACAATCCAAGGTAATATAACCCCTTCTTTGCACCAACAACTCATCAAGATTTGCCACTACCCTTTTAGGGTTGCTAACTCTATCTAGCTAAGGATGTCTCAGAGCCTTATGGCTTCCAGGAGTTCTAACTACGCTCAGGGGTTTCCATGTACCTTACTCACATCACACCTGGGAAACCTATCCCCATACACAAATCTACCTAGGATTAACAAGGTAACAAAATCATAGGGTCATACCCAAATTCCCCCTTTTATGTGCATTTGCCCTTTTTTAACAAGTGGCACCTTTTGAAGTCAATTTACGACCTTAAGATAAAAACATGTTACTTTTGACTTTAGGATCATTTCAATAATCGGTTAGTGCCCTTTGGCCTTATGCCCCCCATCACTTATTCCTTACCCTCTTTCTACTTGTGGAGTTTTAGTCCCCTATACTCTCTTTCCTAACTTTCTCTACATGGTGATTTATTTTATTAATATGCATGTGATTACATATTTACAAAGTTAGGAACTTTGCCCTTTTAACACATAGGCTTACTGGCGTAGAATCACATAGGTAGTCTAACCTCAAAACTTATAAACATAGAAACACTGGCCTAAAACACATATAGACATTAGCATGTGGGACTCAAAATATTTCTTAGCTTACAAGCTAAACATGATATGTACAATACACATAGGGGTCATCCTCGGGGTGTTACATTCCCCTACCCATTATTTATGCACTACCCTCAGTGCAATCAATATATATATATATATATATATATATATATATATATATATATATATATATATATATATATATATAGATATAGATATAGATATAGATATATAGATATATATACTCCTCATCTCATATATTATTCAAAAAGTTGAGGAGTATATATATCTATATCTATATATATAGTCAAAATTATTCAAAAAGATGAGGGTACTCCTCCCCCATGGAATCTTCATACTCTCATTTGGCATCCTTAGGACTAAAATGTGTCCACTTCACCTTTACCAACACGATGGCCTTATTCTAGAGCACCTTGACCTTCCTATCCAAAATTCCCACTCGATGGACCTGAAAGTCTCGTTAAGGATCCACTTGAATCATATTTAATCAATGAAATTATTAACATTAGGAACATACTTTTTAAGTAATGAAATATGAAACACATTATGAACATGCATGGATGCTAGTAATGTAATCATATTTGCAATTGGGCCAATCCTCTCTAGGGTCTCAAAAAGCCCACAAAATTTTCCTACCAACTTTGACTAGCTTCTTAATTTTAGTGAACTCTCCTTGGCCTTTACTTTCAGGAAAATATAGTCACCAACTTTGAATTCCCTATTTATCCTATTCTTATCTAAAAAAATTTCTTCCTATCTGGGGAAGCCTGCAAGTTCTGTTTGATTTTCACTCCTTGTGCTTCCATTTCTTTGAGAAAATATGACCCAGTAATGAGCTTGTCTATGGGATTTTCCCAACTCACATATGTGTTGCATTTACTATCATATAAGGTCTCAAACAAGCTTATCTTTAAAGATGCTTGATACCCATTATTATATTAAAACTTCACATGTGCAAATACTCTTCCCATTTTGATGGTTTGTCCATCACAAACATCCACATCATATCTTCATTCATTTGATTGACCCTCTCTATTTGTCTATTTGACTTTGGATGATATGCTATATTGAAGCTAAAATTAGTTCCAAATCCCTTGAACAACCCTTTTTAAAAATTTGATGTAAACCTGACGCCTCTGTTGGAAATAATTGCCTTAGGCACCAATGTAATCTAGAAATTTGCTTCATATATATTTCAACAATATTTGCTACTTTATGTGTTGAATTCACTGGAATGAAGTGGGAAACCTTAGTGATATTATCCACCATTACTATGATAGAATCATGCTACCTCATAGTCTCAAAAAATTTGCGATAAAAGCTATAAAACAATTTCCCACTTCCACTCAAGAATGGATATTTGTTGTAGCAATCCAGTTGGATGCATATGCTTAGCATTTAGCTTTTGGAATTCCAAACACCTAGCTATATAGTCAATTAGTTCCCTTTTCATACATGACCAAAAGCATTGACGTTTTATAGTTGAAATTGTTATCCCGTACCCTGAATGTTGAACATATAGTACATTGTGCATTTCACTCAACACCATATTTTACAACAATTGAGAATTTGGCACATGAATTCTGTTTTGTACACAAGGATTCCATCCTCCTTCAACTCATAATTCCTATGGCTTGGTTGTACATTACCTTGATGTAGCTTTTTTCATTTTATTTTATTTTTATTTTTATTTTTTTATTTTCATGTATTGTTGATCTAAATTTTCAACCTAAAAAATTCTATATTTTAAAATCTATTTTGCATATACTTATGGCTATATCATGAATTATATGCACCCTTCTTCTGAGTGCATCAACCACCTTATTTTCCTTACCTTTTATATGCTTTATTTCAAAATCATAATCAACCAAAAATTCTAGGCATCTGTTTTTTTTGGCATTCAAAGTTGGCTTTCCAAACAATTTCTTCCAACCACTATGGTCTATTCTCAATTAACATATTTTTCCCAATAGGTAATGCCTCCAAATTTTCAAGGCATGTATACTGATTACCAACTCTAAATCATGAGTGGCATAATTCCTCTAATGTTCATTTAGCTTCATTGACTCATAATATATTACATGCCCATTTTGCATGATAATTCCTCCAAGCCCTTCTTTGCATGCACCATTATACACAATAAGATCTTCATTTGGATAAACTATCCTTAATATTGGACCACTTGTTAATAACATTTTCAAATGTTGAAATGTCTCCTAACATTTTTGAGACCACTCAAATTTTACACTCTTATTTTGCAAAGAAGTGATAGGATGTGCTATTTTTGAAAACTCCTAAATAAATATCCTGTAAGAACCTCTAATCCCATGAAGGATCTAAATTCTATCACATTTTTGGGTGTTGTCCATTCTCTGATAGCTTTGGTTTTCTCTAGGTCCACAACCACATGTTTTTCTAAGATGATATGACCCAAATAATGAATATGATTTTGGTAAAATGAACATTTACTCAACTTTGCATAAAGTTAATTCTCTTTGAGTACCCACAACACCATCGTCAAATTTTGCTCACGCTCTTCTTTATGTTTTAAGTACACTAGAATGTCATCCAAAAATACAGTAACAAACTTGTCCAAATAATTCTATAAAATGTCATTCATAGCACACTTAGAAACACTTGGTACATTCGATAGCCCAAATGGCACCACCACAAACTCATAATGTCCATACCAAGTCCTAAATTTTTTCTTGTGGGTGTCTTCCTCAATTCTCATATGATAGTACCCTGATCTTAGGTCAATCTTCGAGTACACTTTATCACCCCTAAGTTGATAAAATAGGTCATCTATCCTTATCAAATGATACTTGTTCTTCACTGTCACTTTATTTAGTTGCCGAAAATATATGAAGAACCTTAGTGTATTATCTTTCCTTTTAAGAAAGAGCATTGGGTCACCCCAAGGTGACAAACTTAGGCATACGTACATGTTCTTCAAAATTTCTTCCAATTCTATTTGCAATTATTTAAGGTTTGGTATACTCATCCTGTATGGTGTCTTGGACACTGGGGAAGCTCTAGGCACCAAATCTATAGAAAAGTCAATATCCCTTTTACTTAGTAGACATGGATATTCAAAAATACATATTTAAATTCTTTAATAGCATATGATATTTAATGATTGATACAATGTCCTCGACTTTCTCGTCTATGTGACTTGCATAAATTTGGCACCCTTTTCTAAAATTCCTTTTAATTGCATGGTAAATATTTACCTGATAAAAATTGGTCTTATAATCCCTTACACTTGTATTTGTTGCCCTCTTTCATCAGGGCGAGTTAGGCCTCATTATAGCTTTCCAGGTCAACATGTTTTTTTTCCAACCAATCCATACCAATTAGGAAATCATATGAATCCAAATGTATAATGTTTAGATTTCTAAGTTTACTCAAACCATTCATGTCAATTTGACATTTGTTTACTAATTTTTTTATCCTTCTCTTAGCACCTGTAGCTAGCTAAACCAACCAAGTGTTGTCATGCTTGGTTTTATTCAAATGAAATATTTCAACAAGTTTAGGATAAATATAACTATGGCTAGCTCTAGAATCAATTAAAATGGCAATGGGATGACTGCTTATTTTACTTGCAACTTTGATGATGTGAGGCCATTGATTATCCTGCTTTATGTCCAATGTTGCATAAATTTTGGGAATGCATCTACTCATGCTATCCACTATATCAACTCCTAAAATATGATGTACAATCCTCTCTTCATTTCCTTTGTGATGGAAGTATCTATACATGTGCCTTCCCTCACAAATCTAGCACCTGATGCGCTAAAATATTGGCCTTTTTTCTCAATGAATGAAATTTCCTCGATTCACTTTGGGTTGGTTGAGTTTGCTGATTTTCTTGAGAATTTCTCTTAAAAAATGAAGGTTTATATCCCTTCTTCCTTTACTCCACCTTGGTCCTCTTCTTGTCATCCCAAGTTTTTTAGAAGGATCGCTTATTTTTGTTTTGTTCATAAAGGTACTCTTCCTTGTTTATAGATTCATATAAAGTATTGGGCTCATAAAATTTAATTTCACCACAATAAAATGATGGTAAACCACTTGAAAATATTTGTATTTTGATATTCTCACCCTTAATAAAACTAGGATACCTAAATAATTCAATGAATTTACTTTTATACCCCTCCATTTTCATGCTCCCCAGTTTGAGTTCAACGAATCCTTGCATTTTCCTTTCATAGTAATGTCACAATGAATATTTCTTTTGGAAATACCTCTTGAACTACCTCCATGAAATATTCTTCTCATCCAAGCATCTAACTTTCTTGAGTTGGTCACACTACATGTTTTTTTTCCCTTCAAGTGATAAATTACAATTTGGGCCTCCAAGTTGTATGAGTAATTGTACAATTGAAGATACTTCCTTATCTCTATCAACCACACTTCAAATTCCTCATCGTTCTTATGCTCACCACCAAAAATAGGAGGTTTAATCTTCCTAAGCTCTCCTTGCAAATTATATAATTCATATTTCCTCCATCATTGTTTAATTGGTGATATGCTTGGACTACTCCTAGATCCTAAGGAAACATAATCCCTCTTGGTTGAATGTCTTGGGGAGTGACCTTGATGCCTATCAACACTCCTAGAATGCCTTTAACTACCCAAATCCACCCTCTTAAATTGATAATTTTGTTTCTATGCTTGCCTTTAATCAATTTTCTTGTCCATTTTCCTTTATAAATGATTTAAGCTTTGTATAATTTGAGTATTAATAAACTATTGTTCCTTCATCAACCTTATAACTGAGCACCTACGTTTTAAGACTCCTCATGGTCTCATCTATGTATATATTCTCTAAGCTACTATTCAATTTCCATTTTACTTTATTTCAACGCTACCCATGCTAATATTCATACCTACAACCTCCTCTTCATGGCTATAAGACCCTTGATCATATGACATACTTTTAGTCCTCATGTTAACTATGTTCCTGTAAGCCACCAATGGAATTCTTTCAACTTCTTGAGAAAATTTTCTCACTACTTTAGAATTCCTAGTTAACTGATGTATTCTCCTCATCGATACCTTTGGGTTAATTTTTTTTTTCCCAAAACTAAGTTTTGGGCTGAAAGTTATGGCTTATCAAAGTTTTGGTCAATTTTTCTTGTTTTTCTCTATTTTGCTACTTTCTTGAGATCATATATGCACAATTTCAAAATATAACTCCATGCTTTTGTTTTTTTGTCCAAGAGATTTTTATTGACTACTTCTATGTCCCAATCTAAGCTCTGGTTAGAGAGTTGTGCCTCCTGGAAGTAAATTGATACTTTTCTTCCCCTTTACTATTTCAGTCATAGCTTCCTTACATAGGCTATGTTATGTAGGTGTAATATCTTGTTGGAAATATATCTCCAAGATCATTCATTTAAGCTACATACGCTCTATGTATCAATGATAGATATAGTTATAATTAGATTTCACTTCTCAAAAATGTCGTTTAGGGCCTCAAAAATCCCTACAAGTTAATGACCTAAAAAACTAATATTTTTTTTGAGAAATTATTGAGTTTCTACTATTTTAGTTCTCCAAATTCATCTAAAAATTCTCTACAACTATGCTCTATAATGGTTTACAGGTACATTATCTATAATTGCATGCTTTGATTCCTCTTAAATGGAAAGAGCTAGTATTCGTGTGTGTGTGTGTTTACACACACACACACACACACACACACACCCCTTAGGTCTCATTGGACACATAAATACTTTGCATGTCTTTGCTTAAATACTTGGAACCCATGCAACCTACTTTATTTGTCTTTCAGTCCCCAAATGGGCCCCATCATTCATGTGGCACCTTATTGATCTTCATTAATATGGGAGGGTCCTACTTCATCTGCCACTTTGTTGGCTTGATGGGGCCTGACCCAAGTTCAACTTTAACTGCTCCAACCAACAAAATCCTAAACTTTCAGCCTTTTCAGCAACAACACACGTAGCACAAGTTGCAGTCTCACCCGAAGTAGTATTGGGGGATGCTAGAACCAAGTTTCTGCATCAAAAAACCTGTGTGATGGTTTCTTGATACCTTTGCGGCTTAGATTTGCCTTCGTGCAAATCTACTCCTTTCGACAAACAACTACTGTAACTCTATCTAAATGACCTTTACATCTTCACGAATGTACTTAATTGTACTTATCATGCATACATATTACAAATCTACTAGTTCCGCACAGTAAATAAGCATTAATTCATATTAAACAGATTACAGAGCGATGATACATAAACTTTGCAGAAGTAAATAAAAGGACATAGATGCATCAATTTCAGCCCAAAACAATTTTAATTAGATATAAGCATTCAGATACTGACTCTTTATCCCTGTGCACCCAGCTACATGGGCCCACACACTCAACTGAGGACTTACCAAGGTCTCCGTGCACTCAGTTGCAGGAGCCTTCCCCTTTCGCCTAAGTACATGAAACAAACCTTTCTTGCCTTATCACCTTTCCCTTACAATGATTCTTCAATTAAAGTTATCTCTTAGACTTTCTATGACTCAACTACTTATAGCCTTTGCTTTACAATACCATGGTCCACGAACCATGGGCGGGTCTCAAAATAACTCTATCACCTACCCACTAAAGGACTAAAGCCCCTTTGTTCTACTTAGCTTCACGCTCTTCTTTCCACATTTCACGGAGACTTTACCTTTGCTACAAAAAGATATTACAAAAATGAATCAAAACTCAACAAAATTGACCCCAGGGACCCCATCCCAATAGGTTCCCAACACAAATATGATGACTCGCCCTTGAGTCGCTCAAATGGCGCCTCGATCTTGTTGCGGAGTTCACTGAACTCAATCTGCAATGCTGCGAAGTCAGCAGAACCTTGTATCATGGCCTGCTACACTTCCTCTACCAGCTTTTCTGTAGTTGGGCCTTCCATCACTAGATGCATCATTCTTTGTGTCTGCTAGAGTGTCTTCAACTTGTTCAGGACTGACAGAGTAAGCTAACATGCTTCCTCCATCCATGGCTATATTCTAGCCTTTAAAACAACATCTTTTCTCCGCAGCTCTTTAATTTGTGATTGCATCCATTTTCCTTCTTGCAATAGAGCGAGGCACTGGACTGGCACCAAAGTGTGCGCAGTCTACCTAACTTCATCAAACTGTCGCTGTGTCTCCGGGATGTCTGTGCCAAGTTTCTGCAAGTATGGATCCTCTTGCAGATTCATCCATAGCTCCATGGCCTGTTCAAATATTAGCGTGTACTTTGTGACAATTGCATACAAGGTTCCCATGCTCTTCCTTATGGCTTCTCCACGCTGCTCCCGGACCTCTGGCGGAGTGGTTGGCTGCAATTTCAACTGCAGCTCTACAATCTTTATTTGGAAGTCAAAGGTTACTCAGCCAATCTCATCCTTCGGTTATCTGACTGCGGCAACCAACTTCCGAATCTTCACTGCTGCTTCTACATCCTTTGGAATGTGAAGTTCTGGCAGTGTCTTGCATGACTGTTCAAAGGCTGCCTCCAAGTTCTATCTTCGCGCAACTAGTTCTTCCTTTTCTTTCAGCGCTTGACCCTTTTCTGCAAAAATATTTTCATTTTTCATCTTGACTTTGCTGATGACTGATAGTGTGCGTTGCTCCCTGATCCTGAGCTCATCTAATACCCCCTGATGAAGCGCGTGGAGGGTCTGAATGGGAAGCGCGACCAAGTTGACACCCACATCTTTTCTCTGTTCAAGCTGGGTGCTTGCTTCATTTGCCTCTGTGCGCAGTGATCCTTTTGGTAACATAATTACTCTGAGGTCCAGAGACCTGTCTATGTCTAGCACCAACGTGCTAGCATGCTGCAAGCTTTCTTGAATCCCGCTTGATTTTCCTATGCTCGCCTGAATGCGACCTGCTTGAATCTACAACTCATGTAGATCCTTCTAGACGCTTCCTAGCATCTACATGTACTGCTGATCGAATTGAGTCCACAACTCTGTCATTGTGTCACAGACCTTGTCCCCGATCTCATCCAAGTCCCCTTGAGTGAGGACCATTAGATCCGCGTGTGCCTACTTATCAGAATTTTTCTTCTTTCTAGACCCGAAAGTGGTCTCCCTGATTCACTTTTGTAATTTGAAGGGGGTGCTCTTCTCCTCGCCACCACCTCCTTCCTCCTCCCCGGACCCTTCCTTGTCCATAGTCTATTGAGAAGCAGACTCCTCTACTTCCACTGCGACCTACTTTTCAGCGCGCTCCTTTTTAGCAGCTTCATTCGCGGTGCGCTCTTTGTTAGTAGTTGCCTTAGCAGGAACTTCCTTCTTTTCTTGTGTTGCTTTCTCTTGGGCTACAACCTTCTCAACCTCTTTCTTTTTCTGCGTTGTTGTGGCCTGCGCAGAGGAACTTTCCCCGACTGTGATTTTTCTTGCACCGAGATATGATGGCTGCCTCCACTCAGCTGGCCATTTTCCTACGACTTCCTGCACATCTGCATCCATTACTAGGTATGGTAACTTGTACCATATTTTCTTAGGGTCTCGCCTTGCATGGATGGATACGTTATGAAAATCGGCTTTAAACTCCGCGTAGGCCTCCAATTGTCCAAACAATGTTGGTGACAACCTTGGCCTCTGATTGATCACGGTGCGAAGGTCCATCTCCATCAGCACCCATAATACCTTCGTTTCCATGACCCGCTCTGGGTCTTTTGTTTCCCACAGCGAAGCGAACTTTGCTGCTTCTAGTAAATCCTCATCTTGTGGAGGGAACTAGCTATCCTTCGGAAGTCTCCATGTGATGAGAACAATCAATAACAAAAGCAAGGCATAGTGAAAATCCTTTCCATTGTCCTTTGCTTCACAATATTCAACAAGAATTATTTGCGCAGGTACTACGCCTAGTTATACTGCACCCCCTTTGCACATTTTGCATCCAATGAGATTACTAGCGCCAGCACTTCATCCATTCAACATTTCCTCATGATCTTGCAACCCAAGATCTGAGTAGCGAACTGTATTGCTTTATCAATGATGGAGTGGATGGAGTATCCGCACAACTTCTTGACTAAGCCATACTCGCGCTTCATTTTGTCTACAATTCATTTCTCTTGACTCTTGCCTCCAAACTCCTTGGCAGTATCCAACCCTTGGTAGGGAAACCTTGTGATACGGTGGATCAACATATCTGTGATGGGGATGGATCTCCTAGCCAGAGACACCCATCATGCACCAGCGTAGGCAATTGGCATACACATACCGTGTTGATAGTGGTTTAGCTAAAGTGTGGTACCCACAACATATTCAAGAACCTGGCTTTTTCAACCCCCGCGACCCACTTCAGAGTCTCCAATCACATGAATCCAGTCTCCTCATAGTATATATTTGTCGAATATTTGTTTGTCACCAATTGTGGAAATTTCTCATGGTTAGCTAGATCCCAGTGCTCCATTTTGAGTGTGGGAATGCATCCTAACTATGCGCCTTCAAATGGCACTTTTTCTGGAAATAATGATGTGGATACCATAAAGTTGCCAGAATCTGCATCCTTGGGTACCTTCACTTTTCCCTTTCGCAGAGGGATATAATTCGGGAGCCTAGTGATAGGCTCTCCCTCCTTAACGTCCAAATCTTCAACCCCGTCATGAAGCTCCTGTTTATCTAGATCCAGGGGTTCATATGGCTAGTTTGCCTTATCCATCTTCCCTTTCTGTCGAACCTCCACGAGGTTCTTCCTCAATGACTGCCTCACAGGAATAGCTTGGGGTTTCCTTTACTTTTCCTTAGCAGCAGATGGCTTCGGCCTAGGCAACCTCGATGCCATAGGTATAAATGGCGTAACTTCCATTGACACAATTTCAGGGGCTGCGGCGTTAGATATAGCGGCTTCAGGGGCAATGACTTTAGAATTGCGACTTATGCGGGATTGGTTCCAGTCATACTGTCTAAGAAGGATTTTTGGTTCCACTTAGGCAACTCAGCTAACCCCAGTCATGAAATAAGTTCTGCCCATTCTTCTCGTTTCATAAGATTTAGACAATAGAGCTTACAAATACTTTTAGGAAGGCAAAGTGTTCGATTGTAGCCCAGCATGCCAGATTTATAGGCGATTTCAAATTCAAATCCAAATGTTCCCTCCAATTTCTAATCATAAATGTATCTTTGGCGGCAAATTTCCAAAGATTTTCACCATAAATTTCACCTACCCACTCCTCCTAACGGGATTTTTTCCATCCAATCAGCTATAATGCACTCAACGACTATTTTTGGACCCAGCTACACAACACCATCCTCTATGGTGCAACCCTCCTAACGCACCTCTTCCTAGCACGCTACTTGCTTTCCTCGCGCAACCCCCTTACTTCGTTTCCCCCTTCTTTGGGCAATGTAGTTTATAGTCCCGTACCTCCTTGCAGCTGCCTGGAGTACTAAGACTATCCTGCCATCATATAGTCATCATGCAGGGGCAGGATCTCCTTGATACAACTTCAGTTGGCTTCCATTGACTCTTCCCGAGAATGGTTCCCCATTCAGCTTCGCGAGCTGAACTACACCACCATCCGTGATTTCCTTAACAACATATGGCCCTAACCAGTGCATTTGAAATTTTCCCGGAAACTTTGTGAACTTGCTATCATATAGCAGCATGAGATCATTCACCTTGAAGGTGCGCAACTTAATATGCCTATCATGCTAGGCCTTCTCACATTCCTTCTACACCTGTTGGTGAAATCCAGCTAGAAATCGGTCTTCTTCAAGCTCTAGTAACTGCATGAGGCACTCTTCCATAGTCTCGTGATCAACCATCTTAGTCAATGCTATAATTTGTAGACTTGGCACAATATACTCCATTGGCATGACTGCTTCTATCCCATAGACCAGCTTGAACGGGGTTTGTCTTATTAGCTTCTTACACGTCATCCTATATGCCCATAGGACCGCTGGTATGCGCACATCCCAATCATTCCTCTGCATGTTGCAGACCTTAGTCAATGCATTCTCCAGGATCTTATTAAATTCTTCAACTGTTCCGTTTTCCTGAGGGTGATAGGGCGTACTCTTCTGATGATACACCTGAAATTCTTCGAGCATCGTGACAATAGTTTCATTGAGGAAGTGCGTACCCCTATCACTCATCAATATCTTCGGACATCCAAACCTGGTCAACACATACTCAAATAGGAACTTCGCAGCTGTAGGAGCAATATAATCCTTCACCGGTTGTGTTTATGTCCATCTTGTCAAATACTCCGTTGCAATAATAATGTACCACGCACCTGTCTTCTTCCTTGGTGGTTGTATCAGACCTATAAAGTCAATAGCCCACTTGTCAAACACCTGTAATGAAGTTTGAGGATTTAAGGGTAATTCATCTCTTCGCGATGGCTTTCCTGTCCTTTCACAAGCATCACATGGCTGACAGTACGCCTTAGAATCCTTATGCACTGTTGGCCACCATAACCCTGCGCGCATAATCTTCTGCGTGGTCGCTCTACTTGCATAGTGTACTCACGTTACTCCTCCATGTGCTTCGGCGAGGATACTAGAACACTCAAACTCCGGAACGTATCTGCGCAGTATTTCATTAGTACCCATCTTATACAAGTGCCTTGCTATCACATAAAAGTCATCAGCGTAGACCACCAGTTCCTTATTCTGCTAAGTATAATACCCTTTCAGAGTTGTTCCAGTAGTTAGAAACTAAACTATATTTGCAAAATTATCATTTGCTACTCGTACAACAAATAGTTGCGCATCTGGTAATCCTTCATCTAAACTAGTCGGCTCTTCACCTGTATCAATCCTCAATAGATGATCTAGTCCCGCATTCAACTATTCAGGCTTCACAATCACTTCAAAATCATATTCCTGAAACAATAATAACCACCTACAGATCTTTCCCCCCAACATAGGCTTGTTGACCAGGTACTTGAGAGCGGAGTGATTTGTATACATTTTGAAATGCGTGCCCAATAAGTAATGTGGAAATTTCTACAGTGCGTAGACCATCACCAATCCTTCGCGCTCTATAGTTGGATAGTTTTTCTCGGCCTTAGACAATTTCCTACTTGTGAATGCTATTAGATGATCAATCTCGCCTTCTCCTGCCTGGGTCAGTACCGCAACTAGTGCAATGCAGGAGGCATCCACATGAACGTGAAACTCCTTCCAATATGGGACCACAAAGATAGGCACAATCACCATCTTTTCCTTCAGGGCATCCAGGCTGTGCTGACACTCTTCATCCCAGTAGAAGGATGCATCCTTCTTTAGTAACTTCTCCATCAGCGTGGTTATTTGAGAATAAGCCTTGATAAATTTTCTATATTAACCAGTGTGCCCTAATGTTGTGCACAATTGCGTTACATTCCTTGGAGCTTCCAAATTGACAATCACTTCTAGCTTCATAGGATCTACCATTAATCCCTTCTTGTAGACCACATGACCTAGCAGTATCCATAAGGCACGCAAAAGATACACATTCAAATTTAGGGTGATTTGGTATCTGCGAAAAGTTTCCAACATGAGGTGCAGACTAGCAACGTGGTGTTTTACCAACCCAAACACAGTCCAGTCATCAAAATACAGTTCTAAGAATTTATGGATGAATTCTTTAAACAATGCAATTACAACTATTGGAAAGATCGCAGGCGCATTCTTTAGCCCGAATGGCATCATTGTGTATTGGAAATATCCCCACTCCATCGCGAAGGTCGTCTTACTGCGATCCTCCAGCACGATCTTAATCTGATGGTACCCTAAGAACCCATCATTGAATAGATTAGCTTCTTTCCCTCCAACATTTTCTAAAACTTCATCCGTAAATGGTGTTGGAAATTGGTCATGAACACATGCATCATTGAGCTTCCTTAGGTCTACGCATATTCTGATTTCTCCCTACTGCTTCTTCTTTTGAACTACAATAGGGATCACCCAATCATATTCTTCTATCGGCTCAATATTTCCTGCTTCCAGTATTTTGTCTATCTCTTTTCACACCTTTTATTTATACTTAGGATTCAATCGGTAGGGTCTCTATTTCATAGGATTCGTATTAGGCTTTAAAGTGATCTTCATGACACCCAGATCCCCTATTATTCCTTTCAGGTCCGAGAACTTCGTAGGAAACAAGTCCTGGTATTCGCGCAGTAGCTCCGCGACTTTATCAACTATATCTTCATCCTAATAATCTCCTATCTTTGCAAACTTTTGCTGCGCGTTAGATCCAATGTTTACTTTCCTAGTCTTCAAAGGTTCTGACATATCAGGGTTCTCTACTTTAGGTCCTTCAACCTTGTGCTATCCTTTAGTCTCTAGAATATTGATTTTTCACAGCTTCTTCTTCTTCTATAGTCACATTGTAGCATTCCAACATATGGCGTAACTGTGTACTCTAGTCTGATTGAACCCATTCTACCGGATCTTCAGGCATTCAAAAGATAGCAGCCTTAATCTCCTGGGCTTCATCAATGCACTCAAACCCATCCTCAAATTTGAAGGTTAACAAGAAAATTTCCCTTAAGATATCCCATTCAACTGTCCCATGGTGCAACTCTGTTTCAAAATACCAGTTCATTGGGATAGTATCGAGGGTATGATAGAAGATATGTATCCATTTTGGCTGTGGCTCTTCTCCCCAAGATTTAGTCCACTGTGCCAAGTGTTCATGCAGATCATCCTTTCTGCTATATTTCTCAGTCATCCGGGTATTAGCATATCCAAAACGTAGCTTCATCATTCTCTTATATTCCTTTGAATCAGCGAAGCTTTCCTTATGCATACCCCACCAACGGGCATGCGTATCGCGTAGTGCCAATTCAAGTGTCTGGAAACGACGTTCCTCGGGCACATCCCTTTCAAACTCATCCAAAAAAAGATTAACATCATTGATGTCATCATAATGTGGAAGTTTCCTTACCTCCGTGGATACGCATCGCAGTTATTTTGTCATCATATTGCAATGTAGAGTAGAGACCTCATGCAACCTATTCTGTCAGTGTTCGAGCTCTTCATCTGAGTCTGAGGTACAGGAGCCGTCTCTAACCCACACGATCCACCCATCTGCAGTGGGATAGAACCAATCTTCATCACGCGCAATAATCTTGTAGATGATCCAAATCATTGTCCTCCTCATAGTTGTGGGCCGTTTTAGTGTACCGTGCTCCTTCAGCAGGGTCCAGTGGCACAATAAACCTGAGCACCTTCTTCTCAAATGTCATCTTTTGCTTCTTCATATTAATCACCGCATCCATGTCGAAGGCCCAATTAATTCCTACTAGCACAAGGTAAGAATTGTTGTCATCCACTATTTCAATTACCTCAAAGTCAGCCAATGCTCTCACTCCTTCAATGTCCACAGTTACCCCATACAGGCGCCCCATAGGAATGATCTTCTGCTGATTGGCCATGCGTAGCTGTATAGGAGACCATTGTAGCACAGGTCTCCCCATCCTTTCCCATGTCTGCTTAGGCAGTACATTCGCATCAGAACCCAAATCTAGGATGAATTGGTCCATTTCATACACCCCGATCTACGCGGTTAGCCTCATCTCGCGCCCGGTTCGCTTCTTGTGTTTACCGAGTTTCCTCACAGCGTGCTATTCTGAATGAATCTTATTTTTTCCCTTGCAATTATCGATCAACTCATGGAGCCCTTCTACTTCCTTCTGATCCTTCAACAACTTTATACAAGTTTTGAGAAAAGTGGTTAGCAACGAAGGATCCACATCTTGTGCTTCACTATTTCCAACTGATTTCTCTTGACTCCCTGACATAGAAGCCTCAACAAAGTTCTTCTTAGCTTCCATGAAAGTTTCTTTAGCTCGGTTGAGGTCAAACCTAACTTCCTTTTCAGTAGCCTTGCACACCCATCCTTTGGTTTCTGGCTTATTTCCCTTATCTTCTCCTATGGAGATACCACTGCACATTATAATAATAATACTATGGTCTTCTTTACGAGGCTCCGCCCTCATCATCTGGATATTTTGCATAGGTTGTTGGGTTTGCGTCTTCTTTTCTTGCATCTTTGCTATAAGTATCAGGAAATATTCTATCACATGATCGAACTATCTGCAATATTGACAAGATGGATGTGTTGGGTTTGGACAGTTGCGCGCAAAATGTCCAGCTTCACCACAATTTTAAAAAATAACGTGTCCACGACCTTTGCCAACTCCTCCTCCTCTTCCTCTTCCCCGACCTTGAAATCCTTCGTGCGTTGCACCCGCGCTCTGATCCTGAGGTCGATTTTCTATTTGTATTCGATAGGTAGGGTTTCTATCCATCATTAATTCACAACTTTGACAATGGCTCTCATCATGACCAACAAATTTGCAGAAATTGTAAAACAACTGCTGGGGGGTCTATACAAATTTCTGTAGTAAATGAAAATTGTCAGACACATGTTGTCTTGTAACTTGAAAAATAGCACACCACGACATTGCTTTTGTGCTCAGCCCAGTGGTATTTTTTGGATTTAGGGGGACAGGCCCCCCTAATAAGATAATTCTGATAAACCGGACAATGGTCCTTATTGTGACCGTGGCCCTTGCATTTCAAGCACCAAAATTCTGTGCAAACTTCAGGCTGGGCTTCCTTTCCCTTCTTTAGGCTCTGCAACTCCAGGTGCAGACTTGCCAGCTGTGAGTGAATCTGTTGTACTCCAATGTTCATATCTTGTACTGGTGAGGCTTCCAACCTCATCATGATCTCCATAGCTTCTGCTTGCGTTGCTATCTTTTATTGTGATAATGGTAATCTTAGGTGAGGCAACAACGAAGAAATGTACCAATATTTGTGTTGTTCATTCATGATGTTCATATTAGCCTGCTAGATTAGGCATTTTAGCCTCTAATCAAAATCCCATGAGGATTCATTTACCATTTGTTGTATTTCCTTAAACTCTATAATAGACTGCACCTAAGACTTAGGCTTCTTAAACTCACTAGTCAATTCTTTCTGAGTCTCTGCCAACGTCCCACCAGGTTTGTCTTGACAGTACTTGAGGTACCAAGTCAACGGCCTATCTTACAACGGTGTGACCAGCTGCGCTTTCTTTAGATTATCATCAGTGATATGATGCGTTGTACACAACATTTGCAACAAACCATAATTGCTCGAGGTCTTCGCTCCCTACCCCTTTAAAGATCGACATCTTCATTGCGTTTGCCATGTTGAATGGTGGAGTTGGATGTGTATGCAGTGGAGGTGGAGGTGTATGCGCTGGAGGTGGAGGTGTATGTGATGGAGGTGGAGGTGGAGGTGGAGGTGTATGCGATGGAGGTGGAGGTGGAGGTGGAGTGGATGGATTAGGTATCCGCGAGATACCTTGACTTGCCATCTACAACGCACTTCACGGTGTACTCAGAATAGTTCCTTCTTTGTCACTTGAAGAGGATCCCAATGATGGACTATATTCGAAGCTCGATTCTCCGTTCCTTCTGAAGGGTTTTCTGCTTCACGTAGTCCCAAACATCAAGGTAATGGCATAACCCTTTTTTCACACAAAAACATCTTAATCCAAGTTTTCAGAGATTTTAAATACTTACCTCGCGGTCCCTTGAAGAGCTTGCGCTCTGCTTCGCTATAACTGATGGTCGTATCAATCGCGAGCTCAGTGATGAATCCTCCTATGATACGATCAATCCAATGATCAACAACCTGCGAGATGTTATTTTCAAAATCTTCTGAACGCCTCACTAGCTCTAGAGTCCACACAATAGGGCCATCAAGTCTCCACGTACCCTGACTGTCCACTAATCTAGACAGCCACTCGTGCAATTCGCAAGGGAAGAAACATAAAAAGTTTTCGGTTTCGTCTAAGTATAGGTATCTATTCAACCACTATTCCTTGGATAACTGTGTATTTCTGTTCTTCTGAGCTACGAACGTGTGTTCCTTCCGATTGAGTTGCTTCTCAAATTATTTCTTAGTAGGGAACCACTTATTCGACATCACACATTACTCAGTTTGATCCCGGTCCCAGCAACGAAACCATTTGTTGGCTTGATGGGGCTTGACCCAGGTTCAGCTTTAACTGCGCCAACCAACAAAACTCTAAACTGTTAACCCTTTCGGCAAAAACCAACATAGCAGATGTTGCAGTATCACCCGAAGCAGTATTGGGGGATGCTAGAACCAGGTTTTTGCATTCAAAGGCCTGTGTGATGGTTTCCTGATACCTTTGTGGCTTAAATCTTCCTTCTCGCAGATCTACTCCTTTCGACAGACAACTACTACAAATCTATCTAAATGACCTTCATATCTTTATGAAGGTACTTAATTGTACTTATCATGCATACATATTACAGATCTACCAGTTCCACACAGTAAAGAAGCATTACTTCATATTAAATAGATTACAGAAAAAGGATACATAAATTTGCAGAAGTAAATAAAAGGACATAGATGCATCAATTTCATCCCAAAATAGTCTTCATTAGATATAAGCGTTTAGATACAGACTCTTTATCCCTGCGTACCCAGTTGCAGGGGCCAGCGCACTCAACTGCAAACTTACCAAGGTCTCTGCGCACTCAACTGCAGGAGCCTTCCCATTTCACCTAAGTACAAGAAACAAACTTTTCCTTCCTTAGCACCTTGCCCTTACAATGATTTTTCACTTAAATTTATCTCTTAGATTTGCTATGAATCAACTACTTATAGCCTTTTCTTTATAATACCATGGTTTGCAGACCATGGATGGGTCTCAAAACAACTCTATCACCTACCCACTAAGGGACTAAATCCCCTTTGACTCTACTTAGCTTCGCAGTCTGCTTTCCATAGTTCACAAAGACTTTACCTTTTCTACAAAAAGATATTACAAAATTGACCCCAGGGACCCCATCCCAACACACCTTTCCACATGGAATATTTTTAGTGTCTATGAAAACATGAGAGGTCCTTTTTCCATTTCTTTGTAGAGCATGTGACTTGTGCACTTGAAGATCTTATAGTTGATACAAAAGTAGATCAATTGTCTACAATCCATATTAGGTGGTAACATGCACAAGGGTTTATAACTACTTGTAGCCTTGATGGATTAGACAACCCTGATTGACTTGACCCAATGGTGGAGATCCATATCGGGTAGCAACCCACACAAAAATTTACTGCTACTTGCATCCCTAATGGATCCAACGGCCATGCTTGACTTGATCCAATTGTGGAGATCCATATTGGGTGGTAACATGCAAGATTATTTACCATAACTTGCCTTTCGATGGATCCAACAACCATGATTGAGTTGATCCTGCAGTCTAGAACCATATTAGGTGTGGAATTGTATGGACTTAATTTTTAACTGTGCACCCATTGATCTAATGATGGATGTTCATCGTGATCAATGGCTCATATCAATATCAAGCATGAACCATGTAAGGAGTTTTATTTTTACATGTGTTCCCAATGATTCTAACAATGGATGTCCTCCCAATCCAACATATAATATCAATATTAGATGAGAAAAAGTGAGGAGTCTTAGTAACCCATCAATTTTCAATGGAATTCACTCATGACACTTGTCTGCCACTTTTCCTCCTCCACATGGCACCTAAACTTCCACCTCATTGTTGTTGTCATAATACATAAAAATTTAAATGTTTAGTATTTTTTTTAATATTTTTTGTCAATCAAAATTATTTTCTAGAATTTTTAAATTTTTGTTTGCATGAAAATAGTACCTACAATATTTTAATTAACCCATCCATTCACTGATTCTGACCTTGTAGTTATCAATTTGACTTTGATACCTTTATAGTTATCATTCCCAATAGATTTATTCTTCCAATTTCTATCCATAATTGGGTATTTCACCCCATTTCAAAACACCTCCTCCATGGCCGATCTTGTAATATGACCTCGATAATGCCACTTATGAGGTGATGTTTTGTTAAACATGTCTCTAAAAACTCATCTTTTTTTCCTGGGGAAAATTGTATTTTTATTATCATATGATAGAAAATTACATTCTATTTATCCATGTCCAACATGTATTTGAATATATGTAGATCTCATTGATCTAGTCACAAAATTGATTGTAGAACTCAATGTCATGGCATAATCCCTCTCTAAGGATGGCACACAATTGTTTCGTGGGAAATGGTTGATCGTAAAGACATAGAATGACAATTTTTTGAGTACTACCATAGTTCCTTTATCGAAATGGATTAGATGGAGTAACTCCATTATTATTTTACCATAGTTACATTATATGAGCCTTCATATGTTGATAGAATTTATATGTATTTATATTACTTATTTTATATCAACACTTCTTTATGCTTCCTATATGTCGCAGACCTCTTTTTGAGTGCAAAATTTGAGGAAAGGTTTGCACCTCAAGAAATTTTATCCCTCTTAGCGCTTGATAGATTCAGAGTTAAGATGGATCTAGGCCGGTTTAGTGTGTGCATGTGTGTGTGTGTGTGTATATATATATATATATATATTTCATTGATCATTCATTGCCCAAAGGAAAATTATGGAGTCCTCATGCCTTTAAATAGGCTATATTACATAAGAATACCATTAGAAAAACCTTGGTTTGTCAAAACCTAGAGCCCAAAAATATGACTTGAATATTACCTGAACTACCATAACAATAATTATAAGCATTAGTTTGTTATATAACTTTTTTTAATTTTAATTTTATTTTAAATAATTTGACCTCTAAAATTTTATTTTTAAATTTTAAATTTTAATTTTACAGAGTCAAATGTTTACATAAAATTATAAAATCTCTTCCATACTGGGTTGGAGAGTGCCTCTCGGCGTAAAAAGGGTGTAGTTAAAAAAATATAGTACCATTCATTAGAATGTATTTGATTGATTATGAAGTTAATAAAAAAAATGAAAATAACCAACTTTTATCGCCATTCAATGTTAACCCTAGCCTCTCAATGGTCACCTAAGGAATCAACATTAGGTTTGTGTTTCTTCACAGAAAAACTCCTTAGTCCTCAATCCTGTCATTGTGTTTTGACGTCATGTATGTGGACTGATGCCAAATTGGCCCTTACAGTTGCAACCTAAAAATTCCTCCGTTCGACAAATTTTTATTAAATATTATCAAATTGTTGTTTTGAATGATGCAATCATGGGGATGAATTGATCTACAAACCAATAATATTGTGGGGCCTCCCAGGGAGCCCTTGTTTGACAAGTGACCACTTTTGAACAACGATATCTTGAAGATGAATGATTATACGACCTAACAGGATTATGGGGCCTCTCGAGACTACCACGGGCTAACACTCAGGGAGGTTGGGGGGGTGGAACCACCCCATAATACCACCAAATCATGTGGATGGCCAAGATATCCTGCAAGCCCACCCTGCTTATTCTTACAAACCACTCTTGCATCCCCCCACAAAAACCAATGCGTTTGTTAGGAATCAGTGCAAAACCTCATGTTGGAACCCGGAGTTCTAGTTCCAAGAAATGGAATTTAACACAGGTTAATGTGAAGGGTTTCATATTTGCCAATCTGGGTTTGCAACTTGGTATTTTCCAAGGGTCGGATGACCTAATTTTCTCTCGATACTACACAAAGTTATTAAAAGCCCTGATTCACCTTTATGTGGGAACCTTGTGAAATGTTGTTGACCTTGTAACACCCCCTCCTCCCAGGTCATCCCAAGTAACCAACCAGCAGGGAAAACATGTGATAAGATAGGTTACTTTAAGGGATTCAATCTCCTCGGTGACCTTAAGGAAATGGAATCTATGAAACATCACACAATCATCCAACATCATAACCAGAACCCTTAAGAGACGAGTCAGCCATTCTGACACCCTGTCCCTAGGTCTCACTATTGTTATGGATCACTTAGGCTATATTCGCTCTCATGCTATGGGCAAGGGAGTGACCAACAGCCTAAATTCTCTCTCATAGCCCTCTATGCGAACAGATGTGGACTTTTCTTAGCATACTTGTGCCAACGACCCCAAGATTTGAGACACTTTTCTAGCCTAGAATCCCAACCTCTGCCTAGAACTTGCTGAAAACTTCAGAATCCATCAAAGACATGATAAAAATCCCGATAAATAAAAAATCAACCATAGGACTAGGCCTGATCATCCCCAACTGGAACTAACATTATATCAAACACTTGGAATCAATGCAACCTACAAGTCTAGGATACAAGAGAAAGCATAAATGACTGAAAGAACTTATGAAACATAACCCGAAGGATCACCTCCTTCTCCATTGGACTATTATATCATCAATTAGGTCTTGCATCCATCCATTTAACGATTAAAAGTAAATACATGAAATAACCATGACATGAACCAGTCACATAACCATGCTTATAACCAACATTAATCCATATAAATATAAGGTATATGACAGCCATTAAATCCACATATAAACAAGTACAAAAGTAATAGAACTTAGCTTTTATTAAACATTGGAAAATCCGACCAGGTTTGAGACTTCTACGTACCACCCGATCATAGACATGGCTGAACCAAATCTCTCTTTCAGACAGTCACTCCCGTGCCATATTCCAAGCATGAATGTGCGATCTCAGAGAAAAAACAATCTAAGAAAAACCAAGGGAATCCAAAGGTTAAACCGTCTCCACCCTCACCAAACCATGATCACACCAAAGTCGGTGCCTCGATCACAATCGAACGGAACTTGGAATGCCATTTGGAATCCATCACTATCCTTGAGGAATTTCTGTCTCCTTGTCTCTCAGGCTTTACCATAATCTAATCTCATATCACTAGGCCCTAAGCCGAGACCAATCTCTCAGGATTTACCGCAATCCAAACCCCGATCACTAGGCCCTAAACCAAGACTTATCTATCAGGATTTACTGTGTATCCTACCAAAAAAAATCAAGGGATTCCTAGGCCTTTGGGAATGAACCTTGAGACCACCTCCCCCCCGGATTCTGAAATCCATCGGACAAACCAAAGCTCAAAACTAAAATAAACATCCCAACACCATGGCATCCAGAAAAAGGCAAGGCTAGGCTAAAAACCATTGTCTTAACCTAGCAAAACCATGCCACTGACAATAAGAGAACCATACACCAACATGCAAATCCATGCATGTCCAAACTAGCTAGGAAATCACGCATGCAAAAGGTTACTTGCAAGTATTCCCACTGAAACTACTTGATCCTTCTCTTCTTCCTTGATCCTTTCTTTCCTTCATTTCCCTTTGCTTGCTTTTCCTTCCTTGCTCCAAAGCTAGGGTGCTCCAAGAAAACTCTAACTGACCAAGAGTGAGAGAGAGAGAGAGAGAATAATGAGAGAGCTCCAAACTTGAACTGAGAAAAGGTTTCCAACTGATATTCATAATCCTTTTAATTAATGAGACCTCTAATTTCTTCATTTTCCATTATTTTCCTTCAATTTCCTCCTCAAATGCATCATGTGACCTTTCACCTTAATTTTCTCCTAATTTCCTTTATTTTCATAAATAAAGGTGCCAATAATGCCTTTTTTCCTTTTAATGCCTTTGCCTTTGCCAATTTTCCTTAGCCAAAACACACATCCAATGATGCCCACTAGGATATCTTTTCCCAACATTCAGCTTGGAATACGTATCCCTTGTGGTATTATTTTTCCTTTATTTACTTTATTACATGGAATTTTCACCAAGGTTGTTACAAACCCCCCCCCCCCCCCCCCCTTGGGGAACACCGTCCTCGGTGTTAAACCACACCAAGACCTCAACAAGACCACTAAAAATCAAACATACTTCCCATGGAGCTTTATAACTGAGCTCATTGTAGTATTTACAATGAAAGACATGCTAAAAAGCAAAACATAATGACAACATGACAATATAATAACCATACCGCATACTGGAGCTTTATAACATAGCTCATTACGGTATTTACAATAACCACATATATAGATATGCACATTTTCTAAACCAACAAATAAAAGGATATGATTCCCGTATCAACCAATAAGGGAATCCAGAGGATCACACCTCCACCCTCAAAGTAGTACCAAGATTCACCTCCTTCCCACGAAGTACAGAATCCACTGCCACAGTCAAAGTTGCATCCAATGTATGATGCTATAATCCCTCGCCATTTCTCCCCTCAGTGAACAGTTACCGACTCATTGTTTTCGGACACACTCCCAATGTGCATATGATTCCATCTAGAAATTCTCATGACTAAAACAAATATATCCACAACCTTCCCTTCTCTGCTACACAATCCCTCGGGAAATCGGTCACCCCCTTCCGTGCAGTCACTCACCTTACAAGTTCCCCAGAATCCCCTATCCCGGGCGATCCATCCCTTGGCAAGGCTTCCTTGCATCGAAATGTCAACAACCAAGGCATATACCTACCTCAACCATCATACCAGTCATAGCATGCTCATGGAAATCAATCGACACTATTGGGTACCAGTGTCCCACAATGACCCTGCTCCTGAAGTACTCTACCAACATACTGCTACATGTTCCAATTTCTTTTGTCGTTGCTGCCAATTCTTGCAGTTTATTTCAATCACCCAACCGGACATGTTCATGCATTCCTGTTCCAAGCACATAATTTCCATTAGATTCAAAATAAATTGAAATAAATTCACATCATACCTCATTAGTGGCTCGTCAATAAGGTACACTTGCAATTTTGTTCACTTCCTGCCACAACAAGTCAAAATAAATCTTTGATCAAAATATCATGCATAAACATATAACATATGGTTAGGTCAAAACACAACCATTACAGATCAACATCATAAATGACATGTAACCATCATAAACCAGAATCATAGATCACATATAATCATCATATTCCATAGTCATAAATCACATTCATAATAAAACTGAAATAAAATGCCGATACTTATCCTTTAATCAATCCTTAGCTTCTACATTTGTCCTTATTCCATATGCACACCGGATTAGTTTCCACACCCAATAAACACCCAGTGCCTCTCCTCAACCATATGCACATACACATAGTACCACATGCCTGCAAAACATCATGTATGACATGCACATAATACCACAGTACACCAGTGGCATATGTACAAAATTTACACATTACCACCTATACACCACACCACCTACACAATGTGTGCATAACATCACATGTACATGACACCACCTGCACAATGTGTACACAATGCCACATGTACACTGCACCACCTATACAACGTGTACACAATACCACATGTACATCGTACCATATGCACAACATGTCTACAATACCACATGTACATAACATCACATGCATGACATGCACACAAAACCACATGTACAACATGTACACGACACCACATGCTCATAGCACCCCTTGTACAATCATGCACACAACACCATATGTACAACATGCATAGAACACCATATGTACATAGCACTGCATATCCAACATATACATAGTGCCATATGTACACAAAACTTCCAATATGTGCACAAGACCATATGAAAACAACACCACATATCCATCATGTACATAGCACCATCTATACCCAACACTGCATATGCAATATTCGTACAACACTATCTGTACCATCCTGTACATAACATTGCATAAACAACATGTACACATGCTATGTATACACAACACCACATGTGCACAACATCATAGATGCAACATGTACAACATATACAACATATGCACAAAAATAGTACCTCACATCCAAAAGCACATTGTCTCTACCAAGAAACCTTACTCCCAGTGTCTTATCTATGCTTGTCCCAGCATGTCGCAGACCACACTGCTTTCATTTTGTTGATGTATCCTTCCACATTACCTGTCATAACATAAACATAGGCATAATACAATATCAATTCATATCCACATGATACTGACCTCATATATTTTTCATGACTACTCTTCCCACTTGATTCCTCATAGCGAGGAACTTCTTCATGCCATTCGCCTGCATAGGCAATCATTCCACCACAAGAACGATTCCTGATGACCCTGTCAGACGGTGACATAGATACATGCATGCATACATATATAATCATTAGCATAAAATGATTATCATTCTGTTAGAGAACACCATACATACATACATACATGTATACATATATAAACATCAACATAATCACGATCATAACATAACTACCAGTAACATAAGGTGTAGGTTAGGAGAAATTCCTTTATTCATGCAAAACATGAACAACATTGAGAACAATGGTTCCCAACATAGCCAAGGCATCCAACACCTCATATTCATTTACTTTACCTTTTATGGTTACCTTTCTCATGTCTGTGCTGCCACCATACATTTACCATAATGGACCCAACCAATCCAACCGACTATTATAGTCTTACCTTCCGCTGTGCTTATTCATGCACAGAGCTTCATCTGAGTATTACATTACCTATTGGGTACCACACAACTCTCTTGATCTCCCTTAACTTTCTTAGACTTCCCCAAACCAATTGCCAAGACTCAAAACATAAAGTGCAATACCAAGAAACATCCAAGAAAAAAACATGAAAACCAATAACAACACAATATCACAATAAAGTGGCATAACTATGCACCAGACACACGCAAAATCGCAAATCAAGCACAACAATCACAAAAGACCAAAAGCACAAGACTAACCACAGACACCATGACTCAATCACCATGGTTCCCAAGGAAAGCTCAACCAAAGCCTTCTTCAAGATTCATGGCAATCTCTTTTTCTATGTAACTCCCTGCATCATACTGCCATAAACACATAATGCCAGTGAATCATTAAACATAACAAGACACTAGTTACCTTACCTTGCTGTGCCAAGCATGTTTCTTGGAACCAAGCACATCCATGCCATCTCTCAAGGGACTCCAATCCCCTTGACATATCCACCTGTAACTAAAGACTAGCTAATATACCTGTCAAGTACATGTTCATGAATATAGCATGTATCCACATAATGTCAGACAAATCAAGGTTAGGAAGACTTCCTGTATGAAAATAACTCATTTGTTTGGAATTAGGGTTTTCCAAACATAGCCAAATGAATTCTTGTCCAATTCCTTTCTTTTACCTTTTTACTTGGTTGCAATCGAGGCTTACTAGTACTATCACATCACCCAACTATTAGTTATATAAGCACATCAATTGTTACCTTGTCACGCTAATAACAAGCATGTTTCCCTGCAACTTGCTCACACATGTTAGTCTCACATTCTAAAGATCAAAACAATCATATCTAACAATTTGAAATCAACCTTTACCAAGACTAACAATCATGTCATAATCCATAGTCAACTCATAGTCCTTAGACACAATGCTACAACTATCACCTACTATACTCAAGTACATATCAACTGTCTCAACATATATGTGTTAGTACAATCATCTTAAAACAAAATCATTTGAACACATACTCATATTATGCAATTCATCAAACATTCAACCAACTTGCAACATACCATGTTAAATAAATTAACTAGATGACATAATCAAACAGTCAAGCACCAAATATACGACATAAGCAAACTCGTACCTTACTATATCTCAGGGGAGGCTATCTTGTCTACACAATCAAGCTAGTTAGCACAATATAACTTCTCAACACATCAACTTAAACATAAATAAGATCATGCTATCCATAACAATCACTAACTAACATGTTCACATCCTAACTCATAAACAATTATCATTTATGCATAGCAATCACATATGTATGATCAGTCTAGATTAGTACGACACCAAATAAAAAATATGTTGGCTCATAGCTGAATATCACAACCATAACCATCTGCATAGGCCAATCCAACTTAGTGTGATACATATAAAATCAAGGTATATGTAGAAATTTTGAATAATAAACACATATTCAATGGAGATTATCTTGATCATGTACTATTGCGGAATACATACACAATACATAAGCTCCTCTACGTTGATCATCAATATAGCAGCATCAATAACAACAAAACATTAAGAGCATGCACACATTAACACAGTATGTAACCGGGGGAAAACTTACAGCTGAAAACCCCACACTATCTGTATATTAATGATTGAGAACATGTAACATTACAATAGTCAATACTATTCACAAGTATCCAACACTATCTCCACCTGTTACACACAATATAGCTCAGATCTGATCTCCAAATCTATTCCACTGCTTGCCTGCCTCCACTGCACAATACCTGCTCAAGAATGAATGAGAATGGCTTAACCAAACTCGTATTTACCTCAAAAGAATCACTCACACTGGGAATCACGTGAGCAGAGGCTATATTACTGGGCAATACTCATTGGCATACTCAATCCCTTGATTGTGCAAATCCTCATGCACAACTATAGTCACAACTGATAGCAATCTGATCCTCTAACACCTGTCCCTGCTGAACTGTACATGCACTGACATGCAACTGAGTTAACTGATGTATTATTTAGTTGCATTATGAGTTAATAATTAGTTTAACAATTCATCATTAGTCTATTTGCAGTTAGACTAATTACAACTAGTTTAACCAAGTCAAACTAAACACAACTCCATCAACTCCACAATCAACTCCACCAAACTCAACTGATTGAGTTCTAACTGAAGTCATGCATGCAACAACTCAACTGACCCACAAAGAAAGCGTATTTCCTTCTGACAGCTGCATGTGCCACATCTGTAGCTCAAACTGAAGTGCTCCAAGAGAATAAGATAAAGTTTATAGTCTAAATATTATTATGAGACAATAATATTTGACTTTTCTATTTTTGACAGCCAGTCTAAAAATAGACTTTGATCACTCCTGCTGTGATCACTCCTGCTGTGATCATCCCTGCTGTGGTCACTCCTGCTATGATCATCCCTGCTGTGATCCAAAAATAGAACTTGCGCCATAATTTGCCTGCGGGCCCACTTAGTGAAGGCGACTCTTTTCACTAAGCTCCATCATCTTGTTGCAATCTCAACACTCCCTCTCGACAAGATATGGATTATCAGCAACCCCTATCCTGCCTTGGTGGTATTCGAATTTGCTCCTGGTGAGAGCCTTCGTCAGAATATCAGCATCTTGATCCTCCGTTGGAATGTATGAAAGTAACATGATCCTTCGCTGCACACAATCTCTGATATGATGGTACCTGATGTCAATATGTTTAGATCTATCATGAAATACAGGATTAGCCGAGAGTTTAATGCAACTCTGGTTATCACAGTAAATCACAGTAGGATCCAAATGAGAACTGAACAAACCAACCAGGATCTTCCTCATCCATATAGCCTCGCATGCAGCCAAACTTGCTGCCATATACTCGGCCTCTGCTGAACTGAGTGCCACGGATCTCTGCTTCCTACTGTACCAAGAAACTGCTGTTGATCCAATACTGAAGACCCCTCCTGATGTGCTCTTTTTGTCCGTTGGGCTCCCTGCCCAATCTGCATCCATGAAGCCACAGAGCTTCACCTCATCCTCCTGTCTGTACCACAATCCATATCCCGATGTGCCTCTCAAATAACGCAATACATGCTTGCCCGCCTTCCAGAAGAGCTTGGTAGGCTTAACCATAGCTTGTGAAAGCTGGTTAACTGCATAGCATATATCGGGTCGTGTATTGACTAAATACATCAGTGACCCCACCAACTGTCGATAAACAGTGGCATCCACTTCTTCTCCTGAAGTGGCATCCTCCTTCCTCCAACCTCCAAGAAGAGGAGTATCAACAGGCTTGCAGCCATGCATGTTGAACTTCTCCAGTATCTCCCGAGCATACTTTCCCTGAGAAACAAACAGTCCACCATTGTGCTGCCATATTTCCAATCCTAGGAAATAGTGAAGGAGGCCCAAGTCCTTCGTCTCAAACTCCTTAGCAAGATCATCCTTGCATGAAAGTATCAGCCGCTCATCACTTGTTAGAATCAAATCATCAACATACAGTACAATGATAAGCAACTTACCCTCCACCACAATCTGGTATAGGTTAGGATCCGCCTCGCTCTTAGAGAATCCAAGTCCTATGAAATAGCTGTCTATCCGTGTGTACCAAGCACGTGGTGCTTGCTTCAACCCATACAGCGCTCTCTTGAGCCTGCACACATGCAACTCGCTGCTGAAGACCTCAAAGCCTTCGGGTTGCTCAATGTACACCTCCTCCTCAATGACTCCATTGAGGAATGCAGTCTTCACATCCATCTAATGGATGTGCCACCCCATCTGCACTGAGAGAGTAAGAATAATCTGTATGGAAGAATACCTTGTGACAGGTGCAAAGGTCTCCTCATAATCGATCCCCTCTATCTGTGAAAAGCCTCGGGCAACAAATCTTGCCTTGTACTTCTCCACACTCTCGTCAGCTGCCTGCTTAACTTTGTAGATCCATCTCGAACCCACCACTGATTTCCCTTCCGGTCTAGGAACAATCTCCCATGCACTGTTTCTGACAATAGAATCATACTCTTCCACCATGGTGTCTACCCATGCGGGATCCTCCACAGCTTCCTCGAAAGAGGATGGCTCAGTCACAACACACTTGCTCATAAGAGCCATGTATCCAGTGTACTGATCAGGTGACTGTCTCTGCCTGCGTTGGGCTGTAGGTGGTCCTACAACTTTCTTTGCATCTTGAGCCAGTCGCTCAGCTTCTGTCAAGCGCTTTCGCCCTCTGATGGTTGGCGCTGCATGAGTGGTCTCTTCCACTCCATGAACCTCGTATTGTGGCTGATCCACGTCCTGAAGCTCATCCTTAGGAACTAATAGCTCCTCATCTGCATGCAAGTGTAGCTCCCTCTTAAGCGAACACTTCATGGCTTTCTCCTCCTGAAATTTTATATCCCGTCGCACAACAGTTTTACCACTGTTTGGCAAATAAACATGATAGTTGTGGGGTGTATCGGTGTACCCCACAAATATCCCAACCTCTGCGGTCGGCTCCAACTTCTTCCTGGCATCCTTCGTCACATGCATGTAAACGTTAGCACCAAAAATCCTCAAATGAGAAAGATCAGGCTTCTTACCAGAATAAGCCTCCTCAGGTGTACTCATGCCAAGTATCCAGTGAGGACAACGGTTTTGCACATAAACTACTGTATTGCATGCTTCTGCCCACAAGTGAAGGGGTAGGACCTGATCATGCAACATTGCCCATGCAGCACCCACGATCGTTCTGTTCTTCCGCTCAGCTACCCCATTCTACTGTGGGTTATGGGGAGCTATGAGCTCTCTTCGAATCCTTTATGCCTTGCAGAAATCCTTGAACTCGTCCGAGATGTATTCACCACCATTATCACTCCTAAGAGACTTCACCTTCTTCCCTGACTCCTTCTCGACCAGTGCTTTGAATTCACAGAACTTTGAATATGTCTCGCTCTTCTTCTGCATGAAGAAGATCCAGCACTTACGAGAGAAATCATCAACAAAAATCACATAATACCTGTGTTTTGTTGTCGAAGCAATTGAGAAAGGTCCACACACGTCTGTGTGAATTCTCTCAAGGATTTTCGTGGCGCGACTATCCTTCTCGTGAAAGGTGGTTTTCACAAACTTTCCCAAAGTACACCCCTTTCACTGATCTGACTGCGCAAGTGTGCCTTTAAGAAGCCCTGCAGTGATCTGCTGCAGTATCTTCAAAGCTCCATGGTGAAGGTGACCCAATCTCCTGTGCCACAACTCGCCATCTGTCTAGTTAATTTAATGTCTTAAATTGCTCTACATAAATTATCAATCCGGGTATCGTAAACTGATGAAGTGTGGTGCACCATATGTGCTTAGTTAACCTTTCTCTTACTTCGTTGTTTTATAGTTTATGTTGTTTTTGGGGTTTTGTTCTTGTTGGTTTTCTAAAGTGTTTAATGCAAATGGAAATCCTATTATAAGGTCTTAAGAATACTTTTAAAGGACAAGTATGGATAAAGATTTCAAGACAAGGCCTATGTCCCTAATGGTAACTTCCAAAACTTAGCACTTCAAAAGAACTTAAAACATGTTATTAATGGAATTAGTATTTAAAAAAAAGTGTAAATATACAGCTAATTCAATCAAAATAAAATGCAATAACCAAACAATGAGCTAGTGACTATGAGACCCAGTATCCTTGCTGCTTCAGTAGAAGGACAAGATGATTCTATCATGTCATTAGTCATTAAAAGGATATGTGCATCACTAATCTACAATCAAAATAGAATGCAACAACCAAACAATGAGCTAGTGACTATGAGACCCAGTATCCTTGCTGCTTCAGCAAAAGGACAAGATGATTCTATCATGTCATTAGTCATTAAAAGGCTATGTGCATCACTAATCTACAATCAACCGGTTGAACACACTTGCATGAATTAAAATTGCATGAATGAAAAATCTAATCTATCAAACTTGAAAGCAATCAAATAACATAATGAAATCAAAGCAAAATTGAACACACTTGCATGAATTAAAATTGCATGAATGAAAAATCTAATCTATCAAACTTGAAAGCAATATTTACAAAATGAAATCTACTCTACCTTACATTATTTACAAAATGAAATCTACTCTACCTTACATTCTAATATGCTCCATGACATCTACTTTACATCTCCTTCCATGTTGAGAACATCAAAGCTTTATTCAAATTCTTCAAAAGTACAAAGTACAACAAAGTTCTCCAAAGCTTTCAAAAGCCATCAAGGAAGAACTACAAGCTTAAGAACTAGGGACTAAAAAGCTTAAGCTAAATAGACTAACTAATGAAGGAGAGAGATCTCCTATTTATACAAAAGATGAGAAGCCATCTCATTAATGAGAATCCATGAATCTCTCCCTCTACCTCTAGAGTCCTAATCAAAATAGGAACTGATAAGACACATGTCTTCTTAGAGTTACAATACAATTAGGAGATGTGACACATATCCTCATGATCCCATGATTCTTTCCAACCAAATTCGAATTTGGCCTTAGAGTGCCACATAAGGGTCTTCTAGAAGTCTCCTTTCAACCTACACATGTCAACAACCTCAACCCATTTGTTAGGTGTAAGCATATGCACATTATTTTCTAATTTTTAACCACAAATTCACTTAAAAGACTTATAATTAATAAAGATTGGAAAAACATAAATGTGGCCCAATGATAATGAAAGTGGGATGAATGTGGTGACATAGTAGTGAAATGGAGGTGAAATAGAGGTGATATAATGGACATAATAGTGAAAGTGTAATGGAAATGAATGACATTTTCAAGACTCAACATACCCCCCAACTGAAGCTATTGCATGTCCTCATGCAATATATATTACATTAACTCTTTTGATCTTTGAGCTTTGGCTTAACTTTGTATGATATCATTTGATAACTTCATATTTTTGCAAAGTGTTTCACTTGAATTGCAACATGGTTGGTTCTTGTGTTACAACCATTTTTTTGTTGTTGCCTTCTATTTTGATCTTTGAACTTTGCATAATGATATTTTGATTATTGTTGCAAAGTAAATCTTTATTGAATTGCATGATGGTTGGTTCTTGTGTGACAACCATGATTTTGTTTGTATCCACTTTATCCTTTAAGCACTTTTTCAAAAGCCATTGTATGCTCATAATAGCAATGTAATAGTTAATATATGTTGGAAGCATGTGGGCTCCTGAATATGATATGGACATGGCAATATATGAATATGAATGTATTCCCCCCCCCCAACTGATGGTATTGGCAATTTTATGAAATGAGGAAGAGAAATGTTTTTCCAACAATTATCATTCTAGATTTTTATGGAATTCTATGGTCAAAAGTTAGAAAATGACGTACCTTCACTTACCCTTTGGAATGGATAAGTTGTATGTGTGGTGGCTGAAAATTTCTGATCATATTCTTCTTCAGGTGGCTGAACAAGAGGAATCATGGATAGAGAGATAAGATGACATTTTATTGCTTCTACTAAAACTTGCTGAATCTGCTCCAAAATGCTGAAAATAATAGTCTTCATGTCTTCAAAACTCATTGGCACAATTCCTACTATGTGAAAAGATGTTCTAATGTCGAACATAGTAGGAAATTGTTGGCTTAGTGGCCATTAATGGATGCCACTAGTCAACACGAGAACTCTCACCATTGATGACAATGAGAGTCAAGATGCCCAAACACATCTTGCTAGGTACGAATGAATTTGCTGAAGTCGAGTCACCTAGAAGATCTGACGAACAAGGGACATTAATGTATTCTCATTGTTTGTCAGCATGAGGACTTGCCATTAAGACATGCAAGCCTCAAGGTGTTTTTACAAAGAACTTAGACTCAAAGGACTATGGACTCAATAATTTGCATTGAAGCAGGGCTTATTTGCGGAATGAAAATGACAGGAAATGGAAGATGGCAATGGAGAACAGAAATGGCAATGGGCAATAAGCATGTGAATGAGCCTCTTGCTTTTATTTGTGGGTTATGAATGGACAAAAAAAGATGGAAAGTGTATGTGAATGTAAATGGAAAATATGGGGTGAAATGAGGTGAATGGTTTATTATGAAGTATGGATGTGATGGATGTAATAGAGACAATAGTATCTGAAAGTTTTTCAAGTGTTTGGATCTGATTTTGCATCATCATATTTCCTCTTTGTTGCTGATCATCCTTTTATGAAACAAATTGGTCTCTTAGAGAGACACCATTCTCTTGTAGTCATTTGTCCTTCCTCCTGGAACCTGCAAAAAAACTAATACTTCTTCTGCAATGGAATATAAGATTATCAAAGGAGAGAGGTGATCAATCTCTCTAGTTATGATATTTACACACAAAACTAAGAATTTGTATTAATGAAACAAGTTTTCAAAGGAAAAATCAAAAGAATTTATACCTGCTTTGAAATTGGTGCCCAAGTTGAATGTTGCTTCTTTTCAGCAATTTATTTCATTATTTGTCATTTCAAACTCAAATGATGGATTTCTCATTGTGTAGATCTTGTTGAGATCTTTTCAATGGTACTTAAATCATCAAAATCTGATTTTGTATGAAAAAGTTAGGCTAATTTGAACAATGAGGTTTTTCTGGCTGCGGAATTAGAGAACAGTTGCGGAATTGGACTTTAGCTGCGGAATGTGCACGGTTCTATAGCTAAAAATCTTAGATACAAAGTTAGGCATTCATCTTTCATCATCAATCCAAAATTAATCAATACCTTCAGAAAAGTGAGAAAATAACTTATTCATTTCATTGATTCAAAATTATTATTTTTTTCTTGACATGCAGCGACTTAGTGTGGCGACTCAGTGTGGCGACTTTGTGATAACACACAATTTGACTTCCCTTTGACCGGGGTCTTTTTCATCAAATTTGATCGAATGAATAGGACACCATCCATGTACCAACATTCCCCCAGCTACCCATGTGACTTGTTTTGCTTGATGACACCTGCAACCTAGAGTTTAACAAAACAGCTGCGGAAAGTTGAGCCAGCTGCGGAAAGTTGAGCTAGCTGCGGAAAGTTAAGCTAAAACAGTCGATCATCAATTTTGAAATTTTTTTCATTGTCTGCATGTAGGAACTCTGTGAATGGAGCAAAACAGTTTTATTGATGGACTTATAGTTTGATAAACAACCTATAACCATGATCATAACTATTTGGCCCTTTCATAGACTTAAGCCCTTCCGGTTCTGCCCTTAATAACCGACCCATCCTTTACTCTGTTTAAAATTTGTCTGCGTGTGAGGGTTCAGAAAAAAAAAATGGCTCGATTACAGGATTTAGGATAGACTGTAGTGACTGCAATCGGAAATGGAGAACAGGGAATGGAAGTACCTGAGTTACCAAGGGAATAGAGGATGAGCAGTAGTAAACAAGTTCACAAGAAAATACGAATGCATGCGAGGAGTATGGTATAAGTGGAGTGATAACGAGTAGAGTAACGGCGGGATCCTTTTGGATCGGATGACTGTGTACACGTCTCAATAGACGGCTGCGGAAATTACGGCTAAGAAGAGCCGTAACACAATAGGTCACGTCTCAAGAGTACGACTAATAAGTGGAAGTGCAGTCAGTCTTGAGTTTAAACTCGGAATAAGCATAAGACTGTAATTAAGCTTGAATAACAGCACATAGTTGATTCCTATTTGGATTTCTCTTCCTCAGGCACGTGAAATTGAATCACACATTCAAACTATCAGTTAATTAACTCAAATTCCGTTTTTCTTCACGCGGCGGCAAAAAAGAGGCTCCAAAGAACCGAGGATTTCTCCCAGACCACCACAAATTTCTTCAAACGGTTTCTGGGTTATCTAATTGACCCACCTGGAAAAAAAACCCATGTTTTATTTTCTTGAAATTCGTCTCTGTTTGGGCAAATCGAGCGTTTTAAATTTGACGTTTTTCTGTTGTTCACGTTTTTCTGAGTTTTACTGTTCTGCAGGTGTATTACACAGGTTCAATAATTACAAGAAGCACAAAATCATCATCAATTATTGGTTCCTGAATCTCAGGTTTAGCCACAACATATTGTTTCAATAACCGATTGCCAAATTCCCTAGATACAGCAAGAACACCTCCTACTCTCCATGTTCCAGCCCACATAACATTGCCCCCGGCTTGCTCAATACGCTCCCGTTCATCAACCCTGTTAGGCTTGTGATCTTTAGACAGAGGGACAGAGTTGAAGAATTGGGGTGACTGATAGTCACAGGTTTGTTATCTGAAACGTTTCCAAACAATTGCTGTAGTGGTTGTTTTTAATAATGATACCTTGCATTTTTAAAACAACGACTTAAGAATTTTGTTGAACTTACAGCTCAGGTCGTTTATATCACAGGTTTTGTAGGTGGCGGAAATCTAAGTGGCAGCAATTGAGCTTATTGATTCATTCTAACTCAGATCAATCTCCAAATAATTATGGTGAATGCTGAACTCATCCCATGAAGTAGACCTGCAATCTGATGGATATAATGGCAGAGGAAATTGGCTCCAATAGTAAGAGGATTTGACCCCTGAAATAAGATAAAATTCAGCTAACAAATTTGTCCTTTTGTCAGCAAATGTAATCAGCTTACATGCTCTCGCCCTTGGAGAAAAATGACTACTCTGCCCTTAATAATTTAATGGATCACCAGAAGCTACCTTCAAGAATTCAACCCTCTGTTTCTAATCGATAATGTAGCTATCCAAATGTGAAATCAAATCAGAAATCTGCCACTAAATGATGAATGCCTCCTACAGGAATCAACAGATCAAAGCTTGAACAGGGAGGCATATTTCTTGTTAAGCCCATAGTGGAAGCTAGGATTGTTTTTCTCTTTTCTTCTTCTCTGAAATTGTAAAATTTTATAAAAATGATTAATGATTTTCAATTTCAGGCAGCAAATACTTCAAGAAAAACATGTTAAAAATAGGACTTTGACTGAGGTCCTAGGCTGGTTTTTCATCGATCTGAGCTGGGTGACTAGGATAGGATCCATGTCAGGACGATTCTGGAGATGCCCATGTGGTCGATTTCTTCATTGGACGCTTGTAACCTGCTAAACCTTGAAACAGCTGCGGAATTCTCAACTAGCTGCGGAATCAGGGCAGTTTCCGCAGCTAAGTTGCAAAACCTTATTAGAACAGGATACAGTGTTTTGAAGACCACTACAAACCATAACCAGACAATTTTGGACAATTTGAACCTATCAAAGCAGTTGAGTTTCATTTTTTTCATTTTTTTTTTTTATTGAATCAATTGAAATGTTGAAGTTTATTTTGTCTCCTTTTTTTTTTTACATAACAATTCTTTTTTTGATCCTCCAGATCACACAAAGTGCAGGAGGAGAGCATACTCAAGAATTATTAATTTTTTTTCTTAACAATCCTTTTTCTGATCCTCCAGATCACATGAAGTGCAGGAGGAGAGCATACTCAAGAATTGTTAATTTTTTTTTAGATGTAAGAAATAAGGTCTCCTAATTACACTTCCCCGGCAACGGCGCCAAAATGTCTAGTCAATTTAATGTCTTAAATTGCTCTACATAAATTATCAATCCGGGTATCGTAAACTGATGAAGTGTGGTGCACCATATGTGCTTAGTTAACCTTTCTCTTACTTCGTTGTTTTATAGTTTATGTTGTTTTTGGGGTTTTGTTCTTGTTGGTTTTCTAAAGTGTTTAATGCAAATGGAAATCCTATTCTAAGGTCTTAAGAATACTTTTAAAGGACAAGTATGGATAAAGATTTCAAGACAAGGCCTATGTCCCTAATGGTAACTTCCAAAACTTAGCACTTCAAAAGAACTTAAAACATGTTATTGATGGAATTAGTATTTAAAAAAAAGTGTAAATATACAGCTAATTCAATCAAAATAAAATGCAATAACCAAACAATGAGCTAGTGACTATGAGACCCAGTATCCTTGCTGCTTCAGCAGAAGGACAAGATGATTCTATCATGTCATTAGTCATTAAAAGGATATGTGCATCACTAATCTACAATCAAAATAGAATGCAACAACCAAACAATGAGCTAGTGACTATGAGACCCAGTATCCTTGTTGCTTCAGCAAAAGGACAAGATGATTCTATCATGTCATTAGTCATTAAAAGGCTATGTGCATCACTAATCTACAATCAACCGGTTGAACACACTTGCATGAATTAAAATTGCATGAATGAAAAATCTAATCTATCAAACTTGAAAGCAATCAAATAACATAATGAAATCAAAGCAAAATTGAACACACTTGCATGAATTAAAATTGCATGAATGAAAAATCTAATCTATCAAACTTGAAAGCAATATTTACAAAATGAAATCTACTCTACCTTACATTATTTACAAAATGAAATCTACTCTACCTTACATTCTAATATGCTCCATGACATCTACTTCACATCTCATTCCATGTTGAGAACATCAAAGCTTTATTCAAATTCTTCAAAAGTACAAAGTACAACAAAGTTCTCCAAAGCTTTCAAAAGCCATCAAGGAAGAACTACAAGCTTAAGAACTAGGGACTAAAAAGCTTAAGCTAAATAGACTAACTAATGAAGGAGAGAGATCTTCTATTTATACAAAAGATGAGAAGCCATCTCATTAATGAGAGTCCATGAATCTCTCCCTCTACCTCTAGAGTCCTAATCAAAATAGGAACTGATAAGACACATGTCTTCTTAGAGTTACAATACAATTAGGAGATGTGACACTTATCCTCATGATCCCATGATTCTTTCCAACCAAATTCGAATTTGGCCTTAGAGTGCCACATAAGGGTCTTCTAAAAGTCTCCTTTCAACCTACACATGTCAACAACCTCAACCCATTTGTTAGGTATAAGCATATGCACATTATTTTCTAATTTTTAACCACAAATTCATTTAAAAGACTTAGAATTAATAAAGATTGGAAAAACATAAATGTGGCCCAATGATAATGAAAGTGGGATGAATGTGGTGACATAGTAGTGAAATGGAGGTGAAATGGAGGTGATATAATGGACATAATAGTGAAAGTGTAATGGAAATGAATGACATTTTCAAGACTCAACACCATCATCCCGGCTCACCAATCCTTCTGCCTTGCCTGCCATTGTTGCGCATCCATCTACATGCAACTGATAAAGGTTCCTTACTCGAACCCCTATCTTCCAGGTCTCACCAGTTGTCTTGTTGCGCAAGAAAGCTTTTCCCTTGCTGAAAACAACATCATACCCCTTGTCTTCTAACATCGCCACAAAGATAAGATTCTTCTTCAATCCTGGAACATGCATGACTTCCTTCAATACGAAGGGTTTACCAGACTCCCTCTCAAAGGAAATGGTATCGATATCGGTCGCACTGTATCTACCATCATCGCCCATCTCGATGTGCACTCCAAGATCTTTGTCCTCCATATCAGAAAACAAATCTCGATCTCCCGTCATGTGAAAAGACGCACCACTGTCCAAGAACCACACCAATCCCATCACACTTGAAACCAAGCATGCGATCAATGAAAAATCAAGCTCAAACTGCGAGGCTAGAGCCTCTCCTGCTGCAGATCTACTAGCCTGCTTGTTTTTCTTCTTCTGCGGACAATTAGTGGCATAGTGTCCGTGCTGGTGACATTGAAAACACTTCACCTTGGACATGTCCTGCTTCTTGCCTTTCGCACCAGACTGAGAAGCTTTCTTACTCTTCCCTTTCTTTGCTTTGGTAGCCAAAGCACAATTTTCTTCATCAGCTCCCTTTGATGAAGATCTGTCCCTGGTACTCTGCCTAATCTCCTCCTGCACAAGATCTGACCACAGTCTTTCCCATCCTGGCAATTTCTCCCAACCATTGACAGAGTCCTAATAGGAATTCCAACTCTTCGGAAGACCAAGGAGAGCCAAGCTCACCAAGTCCTCATCATTGACAGTAACCCCCACACTTCCCAGCTCATCTCGACACTGAGTGAACTTCGTGAGATACTTGGGCATACTGTCACCCTTCTCGCATTTGATGTTTCTGAGTTTATCTTTGAGCGCCAGCTTCCTCTAATCGCTCTTGCTTTGGAATAGATCTGTTAAAGCCTTCCACATCAGATATGGAGAAGTCTTTCCATGCAGGCTGGACACAATGTGATCCTTCACGCCCTCCAACAGAATCCTTCGACATTTTGCGGTCTTCTTTTGCCAAGCATCAGCTTGAGTAGCATCAGTAGGCTTTGGGACATCCGTCTCTATGAACTCCTTCAGCCCGTTATCATCCAATACTGCCTCCATCCTGTCCTTCCATGCAATATAGTTTGAGCTGCCCTCAAGAGCATACTCCAATCGCAATCCGTTGAAAGACATTTCCTCATTGACACCAAGAAAACACTGCTGCAAATTCGAATTCCACCAACTCCAAACTCAACCGCCTCGGATCTAAGATTCGTGAGAACAAAATATTTCTCGTACAGAGATTGACTGTATGGGCATTCACCAGATATCTCACCTTCCAAAGGAAGGATGAATCCAGAGGCTACCTGGCCCGATTACAGACTCTGCCTGAAGAAATAGAATGTAAACACTTCCTGAATAGTAGATCTGATGATCAACAGCTCTGATACCATGTAGAACTTCTTCTACAAATCAGCTAGCTCTGATACCATGTAGAAATTTTGAATAATAAACACATATTCAATGGAGATTATCCTGATCATGTACTATTGCGGAATACATACACAATACATAAGCTCCTCTACGTTGATCATCAATATAGCAGCATCAATAACAATAAAACATCAAGAGCATGCACACATTAACACAGTATGTAACCCGGGGAAAGCTTACAGCTGAAAACCCCACACTATCTGTATATTAATGATTGAGAACATGTAACATTACAATAGTCAATACTCCTCACAAGTATCCAGCACTATCTCCACCTGTTACACACAATACAGCTCAGATCTGATCTCCAAATCTATTCCACTGCTTGCCTGCCTCCACTGCACAATACCTGCTCAAGAATGAATGAGAATGGCTTAACCAAACTCGTATTTACCTCAAAAGAATCACTCACACTGGGAATCACGTGAGCAGAGGCTATATTACTGGGCAAATACTGGGCAATACTCATTGGCATACTCAATCCCTTGATTGTGCAAATCCTCATGCACAACTATAGTCACAACTGATAGCAATCTGATCCTCTAACACCTGTCCCTGCTGAACTGTACATGCACTGACATGCAACTGAGTTAACTGATGTATTCTTTAGTTGCATTATGAGTTAATAATTAGTTTAACAACTCATCATTAGTCTATTTGCAGTTAGACTAATTACAACTAGTTTAACCAAGTCAAACTGAACACAATTCCATCAACTCCACCGAACTCAACTGATTGAGTTCTAACTGAATTCATGCATTGCAACAACTCAACTGACCCACAAAGAAAGCATATTTCCTTCTGATAGCTGCATGTGCCACATCTGTAGCTCAAACTGAAGTCTCCAAGAGAATAAGATAAAGTTTATAGTCTAAATATTATTATGAGACAATAATATTTGACTTTTCTATTTTTGACAGCTAGTCTAAAAATAGACTTTGATCACTCTTGCTGTGATCACTCCTGGTGTGATCATCCCTACTGTGGTCACTCCTACTGTGATCATCCCTGCTGTGATCCAAAAATAGAACTTGCGCCATAATTTGCCTACGGGCCCACTTAGTGAAGGCGACTCTTTTCACTAAGCTCCATCATCTTGTTGCAATCTCAACAGTATAAATGTTATAACCCTAATCATCAAGCTAACTAACATTTAACAACAACAAGTTAACCCATAAGATATTTCATCAACAACATATAATGTAATCCTTAAGTTATCTAACCTAAAGGAACAATAACAATGCATACAACCATAGGTTACTATCATTCTTGACTATCCTACACATGTGAATATAAATACACTAATCAACTAACATCTATCATGAATGTAACCATAACATCAAAATACATGTACATAAACCTAATGTATATAAACCTAATGCATATAACAATACTTGAATTACATACCTACATTCCAACATACAATACCTGTATGACGATCTAATCTTACCCCAAAGTCTAATGTTGCAACCTCATTATGATGATCTGCCTCTCCTGCTCTATCTCAGCTAACACATTAGCATCATAACATACCAATATGACCTTGATGACCTAAATTTCATACCATGACTTCACAAGGCATGTTTGACCTACTATTCATGCATGAATATAACCATGACCATACATGCATGACAACTGCATATAGACATATAACACATGAGTACCAAACCATATTCACATCACTCTAGCTAGGGTCCATTCATCAATGCATAACCATATCAACTTCAAAAACCATGACCTCATGCATGACAACAAACATTACTTCATTGTACACATTGCCACATGCAATCATCAACATGCATAAGTGATGCCTAATCAACTACACATATGCATGAACGCATGTAGTCGAGCATGAGCGATAAATTCTTGTAAGCAACCTACAACACTGATACATGTAATTAAACATATGAGAATGCAACCTAACATACAAGGATGTAATCAAGATGCATATAATCATGTAGCCAGCCATATAATCCTGACGATACATTCCACAAAATCAACATCAAGATCCTCATGATAACCTTACTACAATCATGATCAACATGATGCAATGTAACAAGCACATGGAATGCAAGTGTGAGAAACACACATGCAACTGATATGCATGCATAACTAACACATTCACCCAGGGATAGTGCAACCATTCTCTGATACCAATCTGTAACATTCCCTCCTCCCAAGTCCACCCAAGCAACCAACCAGTCAAGTAAACATGTGATGGGAGAGGTTACTATAAGGGATTCAATCTCCTTGGTGACCTTAAGGAAATGGAATTGACAGAACATCACACACAGTTATCCAACATCATCAACATAACCCTTAGGAGACAAGTCAGCCATTGAGACAACCTATCCCTGGGTCTCACTACTGTTATGGATCTCTTAGTCCATAGTTGCTCTCATACTATGGGTAATGGAGTGACCAACAACCTAAAATTGCTTTCATAGGCTTCTATGTGAGCGACTATGGAATTTCCTCAGCAGACCTGTGCTAGCGACCTCGAGATTTGAGCCACTTTTCTAGCCCAAAATCCCGATCTCTTCCCAGAACCTTTTGCAAAATTCAAAATCCATCAAAGACATGATAACAATGCTGATAAACCAAAAATCAACCTCAAGACTAGGCCTGAGCATCCCCAACAGGGACTGACATTCTGTCAAACACTTGGCATCAATGCAACCTATAGGTCTAGGACACAAGACAAATCATAAATGACTGAAAGAACTTATGAAACATAACCAGAAGGATCACCTCCTTCTCCATTTGACTATTATATCATCAATTAGGTCTCGCATCCATCCATTTAACAGTTAAAAGTAAATACATGAAATAACCATGACATGACCTAGTCACATAACCATGCTTATAACAAACATGAAACCATATAAATATAAGAGATATGACAACCATTAAATCCACATATAAACAAGTACAAAAGTAAGAGAACTTAGATTTTATTAATAATAGGCAAATCCGACCAAGTTTAGGATTTCCACATACCACCAGACCATAGACATGGCTGAACCAAATCTCTCTTTCAAACAGTCACCCCCAATCCAAGAACAACCAAGGGAATCCGGAGGTTAAACCACCACCACTCTCACCAAACCGTGATCACACCAAAACCAGTGCCCCGACCACAACCGAACCAAACTTGGAATGCCATCTGGAATCCATCACTATCCTTGAGGAATTTCTATCTCCTTGTCTCTCAGGCTTTACCACAATCTAATCCCAGATCAGTAGGCCCTAAACCAAGAATAGTCTCTCAGGATTTACCACAATCTAATCCCAGATCAGTAGGCCCTAAACCAAGAATAGTCTCTCAGGATTTACCACAATCTAAACTTGGATCACTAGGCCCTAAATCGAGATTTCTCCCTCAAGATTTACTGTGTATTCCGCCAAAACTGGTCAAGGAATTCCTAGGCCGTTGGGAATGAACCTTGAGACCACCTCCCCCCCAGATTCCGAAATCCATCAGACAAACCAAAGCTCAAAACCAAAATAAACATCCCAACACCATGACATCTAGAAAAAGGCAAGGCTAGGATGAAAACCACTGTCTTAACCTAGAAAAGCCATGTCACTGACAACAAGAGAACCATACACCAACATGCAAAGCCATGTATGTCCAAACCAGGTAGGAAACCACATATGAAAAAGGTTACTTGCAAGTATTCCTGCTGAAACTACTCGATCCTGCTCTTCTTCCTTGATCCTTGCTTTCCTTCCTTTCCCTTTGCTTTCTTTTCCTTCCTTACTCCAAAGCTAGGGTGCTCCAAGAAAACTCTAAGTGACCAAGAGTGCATGAGAGAGAGAGAATAATGAGAGAGATCCAAACTTGAACTGAAAAAAAAGGTTACCAACTAATCCTTAGAAGCATTTTTATTAATGAGGCCTCTAATTTCTTCATTTTCCATTATTTTCCTTCAATTTCCTCCTCACATGCAACCTGTGACCTTTCACCTTACTTTTTCCCTAATTTCCTTTATTTTCATAAATAAATGTGCCAAAAATGCCTTTTTTCCTTTTGATGCCTTTGCCTTAGCATTTTCCAATTTTCCTTAGCCAAAACACACATCTAGTTCCCACTAGGATATCTTTGCCCAACATTTAACTTGGAATATGTGTCCCTTACCTGTGGTCTTATTTTGCCTTTATTTACTTTATTACATGGAATTTTCAGCAGGGTTGTTACAAACCCTTGAACCTGAGAGAACTAGATAGTCCCACAACCAGAGAGAGATGCCTCGATGTGTTTGGATGTGGATGCCTCTACGAAATGGGGTTGGCCTTGTGACCTCAAAGAACTATATGTGAAAATTCCTTGAAATGCAACAACTATAAGTTATTATTCCAATTGATTAATTAGGTAGTTTATTTGTTATGACAAATATCTAATAAATAACACTAAAATTTCTTCACAATAAAATTATGTTGTGGAAATAAATTAGAACTGAGAAAATAGAGCACATACAAAAATAAAAATGACACCAATATTTTTGGACAAAAGTCCCTAGAAAAACCCAACTGGGAAAGCCGATGCAACAAATGAGGGTTTATTTTATTATATGAAACAAACAAATATGAGTACAATATCTGGATGCCAAAATAGAAATCCTGAAAAAAATAATCTAGCTAAATAATTTTGGATAAAATTTCTCCCTTCTACAAATTATCTTGCCCTCCCTCTGAGCTACCCAAACCTTACTAAGAAACTCTAGCTCCAGAAATTCACATTGCCTGGCCTGGGAAAATCATATGGCCTACTAAGTGGCTCCAAATGATTCATCCTCCCTCCCTCTACCACTGGAAAAATCCACTTGGCCTTTTGGAGCTTGATATGATCTCCGACAACATTGCAAACCCTCTTTTGACAACTTGCACTGGATTTCTAGCTACTCGCATTGGATGTTCGACCTTCTTACATAAATATTTTAGTCCCCCTAGTCTTATGTTGTGAATATCTGTTGGAATACTCTACTTCTTCTCCCTCTATCTCACTCCTTCTTTCCTTCTGGCTTGAACTCTTCATCCTTGCTTGATTTCTACAACTAGATAGTTTGATTTTCTAAGGAACTCACTCTCCCTCTCACTTGCTTGATTTCTGCAGCTGGATAGTTTGATTTTCTAAGGAACTCAATCTCCCTCTCACTCGATGCATCTATCTCCATCCCCACTAACCTGCTTCTATAATCTCTTGATGGTGAACCAACAACCATGATTATATCTCCATCAACGACTAAGATCATATCAAACTCAATCCGTGTGAGTTTCTAGAGCTTTCTCACATTTCCTTAATAAATTACTATTAATTAACCAGTTTTCCTACGTTAGACTTAGGAAAAATTAAAATGATGGTTAATTAATTTAATTAAGGTGTTTCATAGGATTATCTCGCGAAATTTTTTATGGGTTTTGAAGATCTTGCGTTCTTAACCTCTCTGACACAAATCGAGACTAGAACCTGTCAAATGCTACAAAAAATAACACTCCTTCTTAGTGAGGAAGGTGTTCCATATTCTCTCATAACATATTCCCTCACATTGCTGATGTCTGACATCTGTAACATCCTACCACTTTCCACCAAGCTACTTCGCATAATTTGATTCATTTGCTAACTCTATAACTGAACCATCCCTCATCTGCACTGTTGCTGACACTGTACTACTACCAAATCTGCTCTGTGCTGCATCTAATCTCATGTTGTTGCTACTGCTACAACTAATGCAACTGAGAACCAAATCCTAGCAACTGGATTTATAATTGTTCACTGAGTCTATGACTGCAACTAACTCTGCTTTTTCCACTGAGGAACTACCTATGCCAAATTTTCATTCTACCCCTCTATAGCATACTACAACTAACTCTTCAACTATCCCTTAGAATGTGATTGCGCATGCTATATAATATGATCTAATTGCTACTGAATACTGTGGGCCCCTATAGCAAGGGTACTGATCCATGAGGAAACACCTTCCGGATGCTATCATCCTTGGACCCTTCCTAATTTTCAATAACTCAAGGGACTAGGGTTCAAGGTCTCCCCACCTCTTTCATAGAGGTATTGCTACATACAAGGCAAATATGTCCTTAAATCTAGTGGAAAAATAATCTGTCTATCGAAGCTGTCGTCTTCTGCTACCCCTTCTTATCCTTCTTCTTCTTTGGACACTAAGTATTGTAGTGACGAAACTCACCACATCTGAATAATTTGATCTTCGACATATCTTTCTTCTTGTTTCCTCCTCCCTTTGATTGTTATCCTTGAATGGGACCTTTCTTCACCTTGCCTTTAGATTCAAGGGCTACATTCTCCTGATCTTTCATAATCTTTAGTCCTTTACTACTATTGCTGTTGATATTACTCTCAATAAGATAAATCCTCATCTCTTCCTGAGTGAAATCACTCCACAATCGATCCCAAATAGATAGTTGATCTCGTCTAATGATACCCTAAACGAATGTTGCCCAATCCTTGATGAAACTATTGAGAGATGTACACACTAGCTCATTATCTAGAGGTGTCTCTCCAATTGTTTCAAGCTCATCTCAAACATTTTGAATTATGGTGATATAAAAAGTCACTCCCTCACCCTTCTGCATCTTGGTAGTCCTCATGTTCTCCTTCCCAAACATCTTCTTATTCTTAGAAGGATCTTGGAAAAGCTTTACAACGACATCCCACATCTCTTTAGCAATATTATTTCTAGATAGATACGGAACTATATGACCTCAAACTCCATCAAGGATCATCCTCTTCACCTTGGCCATCTCCTTATTGTAATTTTCTAGCTACTATTGATCTATAGGTATGACTACAACATTCTCTACATACGTCTTTAGCCCATACTCATCTACAAGGGAAGTCATTCTGGATTTCCAGACACAAGAGTTATAGGTTCCTTTAATCCTATCCTGATCTCGAAGTCCTGCTGAGGCCATCTTTGCGAAAAACTAAAAACTAGGAAATAAATAAGAATCTCCTCCCTTTCTTGCTTGACCTCTCTCTGCTACTCACACTCCCTTCTGGAATGCGTAGGTCTGCTACTGATTTCCTCAGGATGTCCCTTCTCTGGTATTCACTCTACCTGCTACCTCAACTGGGAAACTCGCTACCCATTCCAGAAGTCCTTCTTTGGAATATGGCACATGATCTGTTGCTCCTGAGGCTCGCTCTGGCTCACTGGAAAAACTGATATGACCTACTGCAATTGGAAATTATGGATCTCCTCCTAAAAACTAGATCTGAAAACCCTCTGAGAAATTCTTAAAATTCCTCTACTGTGTGCTTTTCTCTCTTCCACCTGACTCTGATCTGCTATTGTGAAATATGTTTCAAACCACCTATGTCTAAATATGCTCAACAAAATCACTAATCTTCTCACTGGAACTACTTCCCGAAAAATACACAACCTACAATTCTCTGCTTTTGAGGCTATTCAAATTTTTCTGTTGGATGCAACTAAAAATTGAACCCTTGCCTCTACAATGGCCTCTATGCATATCTAGAAAATTTTACTCAAAATTCCCTCTAAACTACAAAATTTCCTCCTTTGCCTATGTGATTCTAATCTATCTTCAAAACTACTTTGGTACCATGTCAAAATTCCTTGAAATCCAACAATTGGAATTTATTATTCTAACTGATTATTTATATAGTTTATTTGTTACGGAAAATATCGAATAAATCACACTGCAATTTCTTCACAATAAAATTATGCTGCAGAAAATAAACTAGAACTAAGAAAATAGAGCACGCACACAAATAAAAATAACACCAATATTTTTGGACAAAAGTCCTTGGAAAAATCCAAATGGGAAAACCAGTGCAACAAATGAGTATTTATTTTATTATGTGCAACAACAAAATTTGAGTACAATATTTGGATTCCAATCTAGCAATCCTCTAGTAAAATAATATGACCCAATACTTTTGGAGAAAATTTCTCCCTTCTACAAATTATCTCAGCCTCCCTTTGACTTACTCAAACCCCACTGAGAAAATCGACCTCTAAGAATTCGCACTGCTTGGACTGAGAAAATCGTATGGTCTTCTATTTGGGTCCAAATGAACCGTCCTGCCTCCCTCTTCCACCAAAATAGATTCTCTTGGCCTTATGGAGATTAATCTGACCTTCAACAATGCTACAAACCTTTTTCCAACAACTTAGACTGGGTTTCTGGCTACTGGCACTGGCTATTCAGCCTTTTTGCATAAATATTTAGGCTTCCTTGCTCTAATGTTGGGAATATATATTAGAATACTCTACTGCTGCTCCCTCTATCTCACTCCTCCTTTCCTTCTATCTCAAACCCTTCTTCCTTGCTTTATTTCTCCAATTGCAGAGTTTGATCTACCAAGGAACTCACTCTCCCTCTCGCTCGATGTATCTATCTCCATACCCATTGACCCACTCTTATAATCTCTCGTTGGTGAACCAATGGCCATGATTATATCTCCATCAACTGCTAAGATAATTTCAAACTCAATTCGCATGAGTTTCTAGAGCTTTCTCACATTTCTTTAATTAATTACTATTAATTAACCAGTTTTCCTAAGTTAGACTTAGGAAAAAAATTAAATGTTGGTTAGTTAATTTAATTAAGGCGTTCACAAGCTTATCTTGCGAAACATTTTATGGGTTTCGAATATCTCGTGTTCTTAGCCTCTCTGACACAAATCAATACTAGAACACCTATCCGATGCTACAAAAAATAACACTAGATAGTCCTGAAACCAAATATATACCATTATTTGTTAGTGATTGGTTACAGTGAGAGAGTAGAAAACCAAACAAATTGATTTAGAATCCAACACACAAATATTACAAAGGGTATAAATCAAGCCCTGAAATTAAATTACATAGAACAAAACAATTACATGGGAATCAATAATTTCCCTCTCGCTCAACTCAACTCATCCTTTTTTCTCCAACTGGCTCTCCATATCCTCCTTAACTAATAAAATATCTCTATTACAAAATTGAAGTTGTTAACTAACAACCCTCTCTTATTTTGCTACATCTATCCCCCTTGTAGAAACTAATGCCACCTCATCCTAAAATTGTTTTTTACATCTGTCCCTTAATGACGCTTTAGCATAACCTCCTAACTACATAGATTCTCCTAAATTAAAATATCACAATTTAAAGAAAATGCCAAAGGGAACCACTCCCTTTAGTGAAATAAATTTTCTGTTAAGATGCTTCAGCATCAAACTCCTGGGGAAGAAAATATTTATCCATCAGGTCTTCAACATTAATGCCAAATTTGGAAATTTCTATTTCTTTCATCCAACTGGCATCTTCTATTGGATGGTTTTCCCATTTGAACAAATTATGAAAATATTCTCTTTCTCTAGTTCTCTTGATCACCCCCATTTCTAACACTGGTTCAACCTCCTTCTAATTTTTTTTTTGGAAATCAATCCTCCCATCTGTAAGTTTGGACTTCATCGCTTGTAGGTGCATATTCTACCTCTTTAAAGGGATATAGATATGCTACATTGAAAATTAGTAAAATCCTAATATCACCTGGGAGTTCTAGTTCATAAGCATTGGAAACAAATTTCTTTAGGATTTTACATGAATCATTTTCTTAAGCTTCAATCTATTGTATGTCCCTCTAGGAAGCCTTTCCTTCTTGAGATAAGCCATTACTAAGTCACAAACTTCAAAGTCCAACTGTCTCCTTCTTATTTATACTTTATGTTTGTACTTGCTTCTGGTGTCTTGTAGTTATTTCTTGACTCTCTCTTACGGTTCTTACGTGCCTACTGCAAATTATTCACCTTAAACACCGATTTCCTACTTTCCCAAATTCCTCAGATCATAAACCCCTCTTGGGGGCATTCCATATACTATCTAGAATGTACTCATTTTGGTGCTTCTATTAGAAGCAAACTTAGTTTGAGAAAACACTTGGTTCCGCTACTTGGGATGTTCACTTTCCATACTTCTACAAATTTTCCCCAAACTCCTATTCACAAGCTCTATCTACCCATGTTTTTGTGGGTTATAAGATGCACTAAAATTCAAGTTATTTCCTAGCTTCTTCCACAATGTGCTCCAAAAATGACGTACAAAATTTGTTTCTTGATTTAAAGCAATACTTTTGGGCAACCTATGTAACCTTACTCTTTCCTTAAAGAATAAATTGGGTACATTTGTTGCATCACTAGTCTTGGCACAAGTAATAAAATGAGCAATTTTAGAAAACTTGTCCACAACAACATAGATAGAGTCGTTGCCCATTTGGGTTTGAGGTAATCCTCAAACAAAATCCATACTAATATAACCCCATGGCCTGGTTGGAATTGGAAATGTCTGGTATAATCTTGTGTGTCAACTCATTCCTTTGACATCATGGAACATTATGCATTTCAAAACAAATATCTTTAGATAAACTCACATACCTAGCCAAAAATAAAAATAATTTAACAAAGAAAAATTTTTGTCAGCTCCAAAGTGCTGAGATAGTCAATCACTGTGATTTTCCTTTATTAAATTATCTCCCATGGAGCATTTTGGTATGCAAAATTGACTATCTTTGAACAACAAGCCATCCTGTATCATATAGATTGACCAACGTGTTCTATTCATGTTGGTTGAGTTTTCACAGGCTGCATATGCTTCTTTGAAATATGTATCCCACTTACATATTTCTCTTAGTTCATCAATTCCTAAAATATGAACTTAGAATTCTTGTAGCATCAAGTTGATTCTACTTAAGGCATCAACTACCTTGTTTGATGAACCACTTGTATGCTTAATCACAAAAGTAAAATTCTATAGAAATTCTACCCATTTAGTATGTATTTGGTTCAATTTGGTTGGATGTTAATAAATTGTAGAGCATGATTATCCGTACATAAGACAAATTCCTTGGGCATCAAGTAATGCCTTCACTTTTTCAAGGTCTAAATTATAGCATAAAATTCCTTGTCATATGATGAATACTTCTGCTTCGCTTCATTACACTTCTCACTGAAGTAAGCGATCAATATCCCTTTTTGACTTAGCACTTCTCCAATGGCAGCTCCACTCACATCCGTTTAAACTTGAAAAAAATTGATAAAGTCTAGTAGGGCTAGAACATGCTATTATGTGATCTTGTGTTTTCATAATTTAAAATTTCTATCAGTTGCTACAGTGCATTTGAAGGGTCATTTGCTCTATATAATGGTCTCTATAATAGGTGCACATATATTGCTAAGTTCTTGATGAATTTCCTATAAAAACTTGTGATACCATGAAAGCTCTTGGCCTCAAATACATTCCATGGGATAGACCAATCGATGATTGCTCTAACTTTTTTCAGGGTCCATCTCCAAACCAACTTTAGAAATTATGAAGCCAAAATATACCAATTTATTTTTCACAAAGGCACATTTCTTTAAATTAATCATCAACTTTTCTCACTAGAAGGTATTTAAAACAAACCCAAGATGTCTCTGATGTTCCTCCTTTGTTTGATTGTACACTAAAATTTCATCCAAACAAACGATAAGGGACTTGCCCATATATTCCTTCAAAATTTCATTCACCAACCTCATAAAAGTACTAGGTACGTTAGTGGAGCCAAAAGGCATCACTAACCACTCATACAATCCATGGCTTGTCTTGAAGGTCGTTTTCCATTCATACCCACTACAAGGAAAATACTTTCTAGCAGAGGTTATAATAGAGGTTTTTAGTGTTATAAAATTGACAAATTTTGTCAAAAAAAATATCTACTAAAACATTCATTTGAGATAACGGATGTTTTAGCGGAGATTTTAATGAAACTTCATTAGATTTACTGAAAAAATCTGGGTGGTTGGAGGTTTTCGCGAATGTTGTTGTTTCTTTTTTTTTTTTGTCACGCTTCATGAATGAAGTAGCACTATTGCGCTACATAATAAATGCACTGGGATGTAACTAAAAGCAGGGAGGTGTTGAATCACAAGAACACTGGTGCATAATATATAACACACTGGTGCTAATAGATAACAAAGGCATGGGGCATTTGTGTAAGGAACGACACTGGGGCACGCAAAAAAAATTGTTGTGTTGGTGCTTTTGTTTAAACTTGCAGTGCAGATGTGTATAGTTTGCATAAACACCTCGATGCATTAGTGATATAAAGGAACCAGTGTTGTTACATTTCATAATGCACCTGTGCTAATAGATAAAAAAATCCCTAGGGCGTTCGTGTAAGGAATGACATCGGGGCATGTAAAAAATAATTACAATCCCGATGCTTTTGTTTAAATTTGTAGCGTTGATGCGTACCATTTGTATAAATGCATCGGTGTGCTTTTTATATAAAAGGACCAGTGCCGTTAATTTTAATAATTCACCGGGGCTGGAAATAATATTTTGTAGGACTAGGGTGTTAGTTCTATGAAAGTACTAGTGCGTTAAGAATTACAATGCATCAGGGCATTAATTACAAACAATACTAGTGCTTGAAGAAATAAAAGCGTCGGTGTTGTTGTTTTCTGAAAAGGAACCGACCATGCAAAATGATTCAATCACGATGCTTTTATATAACATAATGTGCCGATGTGTTCTTATCTTATGGATGCACCAATTTTTTGTATGAGATTTTGTCTTTTTTGGAAACATCGACCTGTGAGAGTGCAATTATGTTAGGAAACCAACTCACAAAAAGATAGAAAAGATATATCAACGCCTTAGAATTCATCCTCTTCAAGGGGGCAACCTCCTTTACATTACACAAATGAACAATTCTTGGATGATACAAATAACTAAACCTCCCTTCTATATGTAGGGGTCTAAGGGGTCACAATGTAATCAAGCTGAGATAACAGTAATAACATAAGGGCACAAAAATAACAATAGTGGGTTTCTACGGGGCATACTAATAACAATATGGGGACAATAGGGGCACAATAATAACAATAAGGGATACAATGACAATAGTAATGGGGTAATCACTAGTATTATAGGGGCCTAACAAATTATTGTAATTTTTAAAATTTGTTATTCATCAAAAAATCAACATATATCTTATAACAAGATTCATATAAATTAAAATTTGATTAATGCATTTGTATATGATGTTTGTATTAATTTGCTATATTATCTGATTTCACATCTCTTCATTATAACATTTAATCATCCATATATTTAATCAAAGGTGTAACATTTCACAAAGACATTGAAAAACACAATAGAATAAATTAAAATGTATTTTATTATATATCAATAAGATGCTATTTGTCATACAAAATATGATTGTTATTGGTAACTCCTTGTCTTTCAATTGGAACACTATGTCCATTACATTAAACAAACATTCTGATTTTCACAGATAATTATTTCAAAAAATATAATAGGCTGCATTGATATCAAAATAAATCATCATTCTTCATTGAAACTGTTGTCAGTGCTCGAGCTACTTCCATGACTTGGGTTATTTGATTGCATTGATTCTTTTCATCTTCTTCAAATTCCGTCTGCAAACATGAAAATAAAGTGTAATGAGTGTATCTACATTGGTGAGAATAATGAATATTGAAATAAATAATATACACCAATGTAAATTGAATAACATGTTGGAAATAGTACTGAGAGGGGGGGGGTGAATCAGTATTATCACATTAATAAAAAAATTTCATTTCCATAATCAGATTCATATATGCTACTTCCACAACTTCTTATGATTAAGTTAATTGATCTTCAATGAGTGCAATAGAACATTATCAACCATATTATCAGATAACAGATGCAGTAATAGAGAATAGATCATCACACATAAGGCACACACATGAACACCATGATATAAGGTGGAAACCCAATGCGGGAGAAAAACCACCTGCTGCAAGTCATCTCAATCTTCTTCTTAATAAGAAAATCCTTTTACAATATTTGTACTGGTGCAGTCTTATACCAGTACGGGAGCTACAACCCCCTTTGCTCTTGTACTAGCCGATCCATTTACTAGTATGCAGGCTACTACCTGCTACAATGCTCCAAAGATCTCCCTTAGCTTTTGTACTAGCTTAGATACTAGTACATAGGCGCTGGCCTACAATCTTCTCTCCTCCAGGTACCACGTTTCATCAATTTTCAGACTGGATACACTAAAGCACAACACATAATCTGAAAGGCCACTTTTCATCCAATTTTCATACTGGACCCAACAACAACATTGAAGCTCATAATCAAACAACCTTCTGAATCACCCAATCACCAGATCCATACATATACAATGATATTATGAGAGTTATCAACCAGATCTAGTACATAAAGATAAGTCATTAATCATGCTATTATCTGAACTCAATACAAGTAACCAAACATCAGTTATGCACCCAAAACCCTCCGCATCTGCGCCTTCTGTGGCGCCACGACCACCGCACCTGCGCCTTCTGTGGCGCCTCCGCACTGCGCCTTCTGTGGCACCTCTGTGGCGTCTCCGCACTACGCCTTCTGTGGCGCCTCCACACTGCGCCTTCTATGGCGCCTCTGTGGCGTCTCTGCACTGCGCCTTTTGTGGCGCCTCTGCACTGCGCCTTCTGTGGCGCCTCCGCACTGCACCTTCTGTGGCGCCTCCGCACTGTGCCTTCTGTGGCGTCTCCGCACTGCGCCTTCTGTGGCGCCTCCGCACTGCGCCTTCTGTGGCGCCTCTGTGGCGCCTCTGCACTGCGCCTTCTGTGGCGCCTCCGCACTGCGCCTTCTGTGGCGCCTCCGCACTGCGCCTTCTGTGGCGCCTTCGCACTGTGCCTTCTGTGGCGCCTCTGTGGCGTCTCCGCACTGCGCCTTCTGTGGCGCCTCCGCACTGCGCCTTCTGTGGCGTCTCCGTACTGCGCCTTCTGTGGCGCCTCCGCACTTCCACAGCTGCAGCGCTCGAGAGATCACCCTTCACAGATTCGCTTTCAACCTCACTTTCATAGATCAAACTTTAAAAACAATAACCCAATATTTCAGATCTTAAGATATTCAATTGCAAGGATGAATTAGCCAAGTGATCTCCTTCCTCTTTTATAGTCTTAGGCCTTTCACAATACCACGGGCCAAAACCATAGGATCAAAAAACTGTCAGACTAATACCATGAACCAACCATGAAAGTACGTGAGATCAACACTTTTGGATGCAATACCACGGGCCAAAACCATAGGATCAAAAACTGTCGGACTAATACCATGAACCAACCATGAAATTGCGTGAGATCAACACTTTTGACGAGGTACCATGGTCCAAAACCATAGGTTCAAATACCAAGGACTAACTACCATGGACCAAAGGTAAGTTCTCCAACATATATGCACTTTTCCTTGCATGAAAGTGCGTGAACTTTTTCTCTACATGAAATAAACTTTTCTCTGCATAAAAGTGCGTGAACGTTTCTCTACATGAAATAAACTTTTCTCTGCATAAAAGTGCGTGAACTTTTCTCTACATGAAATAACCTTTTCTTTGCATATAAGTGCGTGAACTATAATTTATTATCTCAGATGAGTGGGTTGCCATCAAGTACAACATATGTATCATAATGCCAACATAACAATGTACCATAGCAAGAAGTGACTCATGCACTATGCACATGGTCTCAAAACCAAGTCTCATACCTTGTTGCAACAAGTCTTCTGTTGGTGCAGTTCCATACTTTATTTCCTGCATGTTTTAAACCCCATTATAAATCATAGATTTGATATCAATGATTATTTTGTTCTATTAATTATAATCTCAAAGAAGTAAAACAACATAGATACTTACAAATTCCACAATTAATTTTTGATATGCCAACATATACTCACAACCCTTATTTAACCCAACGTCAAATTTTTTTTCCGATGACTCTTCTTAGTATGTTAACACCTATTTGAAGACATTCAAGGAGGGTTGCTGTAAAATAACTTAAAATATACAAAAATGAAATCTTGAGTTGTTATAAGGAAATATTAACAATTACTCACAAAATTTGAAATCAACCCTTTTCTTCCTTGTCGTCATGTTTTATGTGCTAAATGAGTTCTATTTTGTTTTATTTTCTGCAAGAAAATACTTGAAAATTAATATTAATGCTAAATTATTTTTTTATATGTACAAATTCAATCATGATTACATACATTTGAAGCACGTTGTTGTTGAGATGACTCCTCTTATGATGCAATTATGTCCATTTCTTTGACCATCTCCTTGTACATTTTTTTGGACATTCCTATTAGCATGTTTCGCATATTAGCTCGTTGATCATTTGAGATTTTCATAATCTTCCTGAAAAAAGTAATAAACTATTTTTATATTGATATATGAAAACTAAATATAACAAAATCAATATTAATAAATGAATGGTTTGTAGTAATATATATATAATTTTAGAAAATCATTTTAATTAAGAATATTACCTTTTGAATGATTCTTTTTTGTTGTTGTATGTTTTTGTTATTGCAAGTTTGACATGTCTCATTGACCATTTCTCTAGAAATGCTTCCTGTAGTTTAGATATAATTTGGTTCTTAGAATCATTGGATTTATTTTTGTATTGTAAGTGGAAAGTATGTCTATACGTTCATTCCACTAGATCCCTCGTAGTATGTAAAAAACTTCCAACGCCACTCTAGATGAGCTAATGACCAATTCATCGTCATTTACATGTTCTATAGTTTTTCTTTTCTTAGAATGATTTGATCTGTTCCTTCATTGTTTCCCCCTGTAGAACATTAAAAATATATGAATTAGTAGATTGTTTGAAACATGTTATCTAATATTATTAAGTATATTATTAATGAAAATTCAAAAAAAAAAAAATCGTATAGAATAATATTTGTTCATTCACTTGATTTATCCTTCTACAATTTTTCTATCAGGATTTTACACTCTTCTGCACTTAGATTATAAATAATCTTATCGACCTTCTTCATTTTGTGGCTCTGCATGACACACACCAACCAATACATATTAGTTAAACTTACATATAGTTCAAACATATTAATTTTGTAAAGAATTTACAAAGAACTTGTTTTCTCTGCTTTTTTTGATGTGCTATCATTGTGTTGATCAATATTTTTATTACTTGACATCTTCTAAGACATTTTTTTATCAATATACAACCTATACCATTCAATACAGAAGCCATTAAATATATTTTACAAATAAATCAAATAATTTTTAGCCAAAAAGAGCTTTGGTAACTGGTGCGTTTATCCCATTAAACACATCAGCTGTTTAATTATTCAACACTATCATGGAAAATTATTATTTTTAAATAATTTTAAATTATTACAATACGATTTGTAAGGTTAAATGCACTACAATGATTTAACAGTGCTATTTGGAAGAGGCATTTGGAAGAGGCTTGCCAATGCGTTATATACATCGGGATCAATGATGAACAAACTGGACATAATCAACAATGTTATCATACACTGGTGCGTTGTATTACATAGGGTGCACTAGTGTGTTATATTGCAGAGGGTGCACCGCGGAACATATAACCATTTAAAAAATCATTGGTGCGTTATATTACAGAGGGAGCACGATGGAACATATAACCATTTAAAAAAAAACGAAGAGGGTCGACAGGGTTTGGATCTAATTCTATAAGTGATTCCCCTAATTTACATGTCAAATGCCCTATATATACAAAGTCAACAAACCCATTAAATCTAAAATGCCTCAAATGAGAAACCCTAATTGTGAAGTGGTAGAGATAGTTAAACCCTAAGGTGAAAATTTGCAATAAAGAAGCAAGGATTTAAGATAAGTATTACATTTTTCTTTGTTTGTTTTTTTATTTTTTATTTTTTTCATATATATATATATATTCTTCTGAATTTTAATTAAATTTAAAGTTGTTTCCATCCACGATTTTTAGTGAATCACCTTACCTTTCAAATTCTGATCTTTCTGCAGTTCCAAAATATTTTGCTAGTCTAGAGTGCTCCTAGTATGTCTCTTTTACAAATGATCTCTTTTAATAAAACCCTAATAGTAATTGTAAAATTTTTACTATGCAGGGTTTTGAGTGAATCACCATACCTTTCAGCTTTTGATCTTTTGAATAGTTCTGTTGTTGCACAATGTTCCCGGTATGTCTCTCTTGCAAATCACTCTTTTGAAATTTTGGGTAAAAAAATAAAATAGTGAATAATTTTTTACTATTTAAAATATTTTATGAAATCATATTTCAAAAAATCAATTGCCTCTCATTTTTGAATATTAAAAAATGAAAAAAAAAGTCGTGTTTTTTTTTTTTCAATTTCTCTGCACATCGATGCCTTCCATAGTCAAGTGTACCAGTGCGTTTATAGGAAAAGTGCATTGACATTGTCAGGTGCCAAATTTTTTCAATGCACCGACATGATACACATTTTTTCTTTCTTTCAATATCCCAAAACGGTGTGATTAATTTTTTAATGCAATGATGTTGTTTCTATTTAAAAGCATTAGTGCTCTAATTGTTATAAGAGCACCAAGTTGGTTGAATTCATTTTTATATTTTAAAATCTAGAAGCAGGTGCATAGCGGTGTTGTATTTTTTGAAACACATCGTTGCGGTTTTGTATAAGAGCACAAATATGATGACATATTTTTTTGGAATGCCAGAAATCGATGCGGGATTATTTCAATGCCCCAATGCTAGTATTTTTAAACTCATTGGTGCATTTGGTTCTCATAAGCACACTGGTAGGGTTTAAAATCTATGAATTATAGTAGTTTGTAGTATACATTATAAGAGCACTCAATTGGTTGAATTCACTTTTATTTTTTAAAATTCAAAAACAAGGGCATATTGGTGTTTTTTTTTAAACACATAAGTTCCTTTTATACAAGAGCACTGATATGATAACAATTATTTTTTGGAATGCCAAAAAATGTTGTGGGTATTTTTAAACACCCCAGTGCTAGTATTCTTTAAAAGAATTGGTGCACTTTGTTATGATAAGCACACTGGTTTGGTTTAAAAACTATTTGAAATTTGATTTTCATATAAATTGGCATAATAATCTCAAATTATCCTTTTAAGAATGCATCCACACGAATTACATTAGTTCATAGTATACTTTTTATGCTTAAAGTCGTATTACTCTTGAAAAATGGTTTGAAAACTATATTGAAATTTAGATAATGGTTATATGGTTCTCAAGATTAATTTTAGATATGCACACAAAATTTTATTTTTGGTTTTTCTCAAATTCAGGGACAAAATCTCAATAATATCAAATGGTCAATTCTTCAAATTCTAGCTAATTCCATATTGATGATCAAAGTCCTTCATGGAGTTATCCCTTTCCATCTCCAGTAAGTTCATATTTTATTTATATTTCAATTATCTCATTGATTTTTTTTTAATCCATGCCAATTTGAATAAAAATGTATCCAAACTTATAGGATCCTAATTCAGAATTGAGTTTAGATGTAGAAAATATTCCTCCATTTCAAAAATGCCAGAAGCTCTTATCAGGAGCAACATATTGCAAGAAGTTGGTAGATGAAAATGGACAACATTTTCACCCTGCTAATTGGAACATGGCATCTTCCAACGCAATCCTGGAACAACGATGTTAATAATTATTTGGTATCGTGTAATTTCAACAAACCAATTGCATTGACGTGCTTACTAATATCATTGATATTGTACTAATAACGTTCAATATTTTTTGAAATTAGGATTCTAGTGATGATGAGCGACCCACCTACCATCTTCCGGTGCACCCCACTACAATGTCAACTCGAGAGAAAGTTGCATTAAGAGCAAGACTCAAAGAGGAAGCATACAAAGAATGGTTGAATCAACAACCTATTCAATTCCCACTACGTCTAGATTCACCAATTAGGAATGATTACAACAACATTAAATCTTCGTCACAAGTTGGAAATGGAGGCAATCAAATAGAGGTTGGTATGGATGATTACTTATGGGATATGAATTCCATGGAGGCAATGTTGTTAGATGCATTCCAGAACAATGAGTTAGGGAATGATGTTCATATCATTGATACCTTATTCGAAAGCCTGAAATATGCTTCCACCACCCCTCTCTTTGGACCTAATAGTAAGTCAAAGTCTACTTAGTTGGGGACAACGATGTTGTTATACAATGTGAAAGAAAAATTTTACATGTTGAATGCATGTTTCTCGACAATATTGAGGTAATTGACCTGCATGATTGATCAAGTTCCTTATATTTTGTCACATACTCAAAATTAAAAATGGTTGATTTTATGAATGTTAAATATTAAGATTGTACAATTATATTCCCCACCAACTACATGATATTCAAAGATAAGGTTCTTCCGAGTGAATTTCTTGCTAGGTAGTTGACAAGAGGAAAAGAAGTTGTTGAAAATGTTGGGTGTTGAGTACATATCATATCATGCATGTACGAATGATTGTATTCTATATGGAGGAGAATATGCAGACAAAGAGATATGTATGAATTGTGGGCATGAAAAGTACCGTAATTAAAGAAAAAAAAGTAAATCACAGGGTCCTCCTCATAAGATATTGAGGCACATTATAATCCCAAGGATTCAAAGCCTCTTTCATTGCAAATAAATAATTATATTGTGGGGATGGCATAACTTACATAGAAGTGAGTCAGGAGTTATGAGAATCCCAACAAATTCAATAACCATGAAGCATATAGAGGATACATGGCGTGAAAAATTCAGGCATGAAGTAGAAAGTCTACGACTTAACATAGCCATGGATGGCATCAACCCATATTCCCTCCAAAAAACCGACTATTTTGTTTGACCTGTAGTAGTGATCAATAACAATATCCCCCATGGTTTTCCGTGAAGAATGAACATCTTATGTTAGCTCTTATAGTCCCTAGTAGAAGACAAGTGAAGAATATGGATGTCTACTTACAACCATTGGTAGATAAATTGAAAGAATTATGGGAAGGGATAAATGTGTACGATGTATCAAGGCCCATCGCAACAAAGAGGAGTTTTACGTTGTATGACATATGTGTTTACACCATACATGATTTTCGTGGGGAGTTTGCTCTAGTAAATTACATTTTTATTGATTTGTTTATATACATAACAATATTGTTTTGCATATTAATTGTTCAAATCTTCATGGTCGATAACACGTTGGGTTGTGTACAATAATTTCCTAGGTCTTGTAACAAAAGGGTATTATGGATGAAAATGTTGTGGACCTTCTCTAAATTTTCATGGCGGTGTGTCGCACTTATGCACCAATTCATGTATAACCTTTTCGCATTGATATAGAATGTTCATATCATTTATGATGGTGTTTAAGAAGCATTTGTTCGACTTTCAAATAGACTTGATGATGCATCTTTGTTTCATATTTAGATTATGTAAAATAAATATTTATTTTATTGTATTTATAAGTCAATTATTTAAAGTAGACATGCCTTTATCATTGTGAATATGATGTAATATTAACTAGGAGAAATATGAAAACTTGAATTTTAGTGACTATCTCACGATAAGTATGTGGAGAAAATAATATTTTTTGAGTTGTTCATTAAGAAATAATCAAATATATTATTTATCAAAATTTTAAATCTATTATAGTATCATTTTTGTATTATTTAACTCATATTTATTATTAAGTACAGGCTAGATCCATCTTAAGGGATCAAATCTCCCCAGGTGAAAACCTCTTTTTGAGTGCAAAACTTGAGGAAATGTTTGCACCTCGAGAGATAGATAGCTCCGTAGTTAAGATGGATCTAAGCTACTTTAACTATTAATAATTAAAAATTATAATATATATATTTTAATTTTTTAATTTTTTTTTGTGTAATTTCCCTCGGCCAAAATGTTTTAATTAATAAATTTATTTTTTTGCTTTTACTTTTATTTTTATTTTTAACTTAAACAAGTCAAAATATTTTGATAACATAACATAAGAGGACATTAGAACATCTCTTCCAAACTCGCTGGAGAGTGTCTCTTCATGCAAAAATGTAATAAAATTAAATTAAAAAAATATAAAATATTTTGATTGAGAAATGAGAGATGGTTTTTGAGCATATGGCATTGATGAGTCATGGGAAAATGAGGGTGACTATCCATGACTAAAAATCTTATTATATTGTAAGTATTAAGTTTTTATGTGCAAGTTAAATATGATTACAAAATCATTATTTTAATTTATATGGTGATTAATTGTAGCTATTATTTATAACTTATATAATTAATTGTGATAGAGGGTTTAGATATATCTCGAAAGTAATTATAAAATATTTTGATTGTGAAATAAGAGATGGTTTTTGGGCATGTGGAATTAGTGAGCTATGGTATTGGCCCATAGTATTGTAACAAAGCCTATTTACAACTTAATAATATCTATGGTAACCTGGACATGAATATCCATGGTTAAAAATGTTATTGTATTGTAAGTCTATTGTAAGTATTAATGTTTTTATGTGCTTATTAATTAAATTTACATATGGTTAGATAATCATTATTTTAACTTTGAAGTAAATGAATCTTAACTTATAGCTACAATTTATATGTTATATATTTTAATGGGATATGTGTATTAGGATTTTCTTTTATATAAAAAGTTGTTCATAATTTTATGAAAAAAACAAAATTACAACATAAAAAATTGAATTTTATTATTTTTATTAATTTTAACATTTTAGGGACAATGCAACATGTAGCCCATATTGGGTTCTATATTAGTTTTAACATTTTATCATTATTTAATTGAGCAACACTTACAAATCTTTTACCTTTTGTAAATTGAACATATTAATATAAATTCAACATATTGAGTCGACATTTAAAAAAGCTGACAAAATTTCTTACATTACACCTACACATCTACAAAATTTCTTACATTACACCTACACCAAAATAGCACCAAAATGTTATATCTTTATTACTAGAAAAAAGTTTGCTTGCCTCTTTAAGGGAGAACTTCCAATAGAGCAAATCTTCAACTACAAGTGACTTCACAAGCCTTATTTTACATCTCTTGATCTTCAATTTTAGAGAAGAAATTTCTAATTTAAATTGGTAAGAGTTGCTATAAATATTAAATATTAAATTGCTTGAAAATCTAATAACTTTAGCAATAAATTAAATTTTATAAAAATATAAATTTTTAAGTTATTTTAAATCTAAATTAATTATAAAAAATATTGACTTAAATTTTTAAAATTAACAATAGATTGAATTTTATAAACCAATATTGAATTAGTTCAATTTAATTTTTGAATAATTTATTATTATTAATATTTTATAGTAAAAATTGAATGGGTTACATTTTCGTCTTATTTAGAACTAATTAAATTATTTTACCTTTAATTATTTTTCCATGTGAGTATTGAGATATTTTACTAATCAAGTTAGATTGAATATCAATGAACTATTTAAGCAATAGAAAAGTATTTATCTTAATTTTACAATCATAGTTTCAACCATACTAAACTTTTTAATTTATAAAAATATCTTTGCATTTTTTTTGAAGTAAGTCATTTTGCATGCAATTTCATATATAAAAGTTTGATATAAGTTCATCAATACATAATCTATAATAAATATTATTTCATAAAAATAAAAATAATGATGATAACCATCTAACAAACATAAACATCATCTAAGATACACATTCGAATTCACTACCATCATCTAATTAGATACAACTCTAGCACATATAAACGCCATTAGCTAGCACACAAATCTAATAATCTAGCAAGGCATTGTTTGGTCAATTTAGAGTGTCCTAAATTGCTATATTAATTGTCAATCCGGGAGTCGTAAACTGTTGAAGTGTGGCGCACTATATGTGCAAGATAACCTATTTCTTACTTTTTGTCGTTTTTTATTTTTTATTTTGTTTTGGAGGTTTTTATCTTCGTTTATCTCCTAATGTGAAATGGAAATTCTAAAAGACAAGTATGGATATAAATGTTCAAGGCAATTATGTCCTTTATAATGGTTTCCAAAACTTCAAACTTCAGAAGGTCTTAGAACATGCTAATGATGAAATTAATTCCTAAAAGAAAATGAAAATGTGCCACTATTCTAATCAAACAAACAGTGAACTATTGATCATGAAACCATTATCCCTGCTGCTGTCTAAATACAAAAGAAATGAATTAAGCTACTGTACTCAAAGAAATCCAAAAAAATTGCAAGTAAAGTAAAGCTAAAATCAAATTACATCAATTCATATTCTGACCCCTCGCTAGTTAGTCTCGCTATGGCTTTCAGAGGTAATCATCAACAACTTGAGCAATCTGATATCTAATTGCAGAAAAGTAAACTTAAAATCAAATCACATCAATTCATAGTCTGACCCCTCGCCAGTTAGTCTCGCTATGGCTTTCGGAGGTAATCATCAACAACTTGAGCAATCTGATATCTAATTGCAGAAAAATAAAACTAATATCAAATTACACACTCATACTTCAATCCCTCGCCATTAGTCTCGCTATGGCTTTCGGAGGTAACTGACAATGATATGAGCAATTTAATATCTAAGCTAACTAATAAAGCCAATGAACAAAATTGAAATAAACAAAACAGAACTAGAATTAAAAGCTAAGAAAAGTAAGTCAACAGAAAGACTGATTCCATGTCATTAGTCATTGTGAAAATTATATGCAAATGCCCGGGCTGCCTACTGTAATCTGGAACATACACATTGATCAGCGTTAACAGCAATGTAAAGCATGTAAAATTATGAACAAGAATGAAACGTTAGTACCATAGTAAATGAAATATACATAAGTGAATAACTATGGCATAATAAACATAAAGAAACACAGCATGAAACTGTACAGCAAATAAGAAACAAAACCTCGGCATGTGCAGGGGCCCTCTGCACAACCTCGGGCAACAGCTATCAATCAAGAATTATGCTCAGAAACAGAGTCTTCTCATATATTTCAGAACGCAGTCACAACAATGAAACTAGTGTCACGGCACAGTGGGCTTTTTAACAGCAAAATTACATTCCAAAAAACTAACTCCTATGCGTATAGGAACACATTATTTATAACAAAAGGCTACATAACTATTTTCCTATAAACTACGCTGACAGAGGACACATGAATGACAACGTCCATGGATCTAGCATCATGGCTGCCGAGATGATGCAATCTATTGAAAGCAGCTTGTTGGATTTACATCGTGGGCAGCCTACAGGTGTCAGTGTGCCTCCAGAAATCTAGAAATGGCCACGAAAATCTTTCACGTGCTTGGAAACAGAGTCCTGTTGCCGTAGGACTCTTCTGTTTGACCACCGCTTGACCACCGTTGACCACGGCCTCCTCTGATGAATCCGACTGAGCCAATAGGACTCGGTCCATGTCCAAGTCATTTCCAACTTGCCCATGTGGCTCGATTTGCCTGAAGACACTTGTAATGTAGACTTTAACAAAAACAGCTGCGGAAAGTGACAGGATTCCACAGCTCAATGAGCAAAAATCTAGTTCAAACAGCAGACACAAAACATAGTTAAAAACCACTTTAAGTGATCTTTTATGATTAATATGCAATGATGTTAATAGCTTAGGAGGTCCAGGTGAATGGAAAAAGTCTAGGAAGGTGTATAGGAAAGATGCAAGTTCAGGGCTCAACAGGCATCATCATTGTGATCACATCTAACAAAACACAAACATTGTAATCTAACATCATCACCACAAACATCCTCAAATTAATATAAATCTCATGTCAAATAACTGCTATTACATACACATCTATCTGTAAGCACATTAAATGAACATATCTAACATGACTTAACAATATAAACATCAACACCAACATATAAGTTAAGTACATAAACATGAAAAGAAATATGCAATATATATATATAAACACACACACACACACAAGTCAAATAACTGCAATCAAATATATGATACAACATATGTAGTAGAACCAGCCTGGTCTGTAGTAGAAGATGATGGATGGTCAACTACTATCTCAAAATTTGTTGAACTCAGCTAAGGTGGAGGAGGTGGCTAGTCTATTCTATCAGGAGAAACATAAGGCACATCCTCTAGCTCTGGTATCTCATCATCAGGGGACTAACGGAGAGGTGTACTAAAATAAGGATCACTGACACCCTGATGATCATGATCCAAAGGGGTGGTACTACCAGAAGCATCATGATCACCACCCTCATCATCATCATCACCACCATCATCTGATGTATTTGTTTATGCATGCCCTGCATCCCTCATTGTTGCCAATACCCTACTAGCTCCGATGATATGACACATAAGAGATATCATATCACGAGGAAAATCGCTATACAGATCCACGAACCTAGGATTTGCGCTGATATCTTGAGCCTTTGTAGGGCATACTTCCTCATCAACCAAAAGTCTAGCCAATCTAACATAGTAGTCCATCCGAAATTGCAGACTAGCCCTATGACCCCAGACACCCACGCCCCCTTGAGGATGTGCCTCATGCTCTTGGGCCTCGCCCTTCTCCTCATCTCCTCCATCCGATGGGAGAGGAGGCATGTCCCCATAAAATGTGCCAATGTCTACAAAATATATAGTACACAACAATAATTAGACAATTTCATTAAACAATTTAATATAATAAGTTAAAGAATGTGCTAGAATAAATTTTATTCTAATTAATTAAAAAAATAAAATGAAACTAGATTAATTTGGAGAAAACAATAATATAACCTCTATCATCTAGAGGCTCAACTGTTTTGAAGAGGATGTGAGACATTATCTCTAATCAATCCCCATGTATGGAAAATCCAACACGACAAATGCATGGTCATCCTCACTGGCTAGTAGCGCCAATACCTCGGCAGAAATCTTGGCCAAATACTCTAATAGGCCCCTCTTTGGCATCATTTACCCCCACATGTGCATCTGGACCTCTGTGATCGGCCTAAGATGGTGATGGTCAAATGTAGGCCATGACTTTGGAAACCTCTCAAAACATAAACAAAAAAGCTCTAAAGCACAAGGGAAGGTCATCCTTCCATGTCTAAACCCACGACATCTATTTAAATCCATACACAACTGCCTCAAAAAATGGCAGACCATCTAATAAAACGTGGCACTTGAATCAAAGAATCGACACAATACAAAAGAGGGAAACTAATGCATTTCCCATCACTACTAGAGTGTGCAATGGTGGTTACTAATAACGAGAGACACCTAACCTCTACAACAAAAGAAGAAATACATAGTTTTGCACCATGCACCTGAAAATCTGTTGGATGTACTACATGAGGCCCTACATATATCTAATTGTAGGAAAGCTGAGTCTCAACTGCAACCCCATGGGGGACATCAGGGAATTAGGGAAAATCCTCCCCTCTCCTGAATAGGCCAATGATAAAGTATATGTCCTCCTTAGAGGGTTTATACCACGCCCCATGACCGACATGGAAACCCTGCTCCTAGGCACTCCGTCGGTGGATCAGATATGCCAATAAGACAATGCACCTTCAGGGATGTAGCCTCCTCATAGTACTTGAGGAGGCCTATATTACTTAAGAGCGCTTGGGTCATTGCAGTAATAGGGCAAGAGTATAAATACCTCTCCCTCTCTCTGGCCACCCATGTTCAGACCATATTGTATGGGTCCACCTGCTACTCCTGCTCCCGATGATTATCCCTCTACTAACATCTCTGCTACATGATTGACATATAAAATACATTAGACTCATACATAAAATACATTTTTTTTATTAAATGAAACATGTATTTATAAATATGGAAACATAACTTTCAATGAAAAAAAAAATCATCGGTGTGTTCAAAACATAGTCATGCATTGACTCCAGTGCGTTGTCAAACATAACCACACCATTGTCAGTTCGCACATAAGTTTCACACGCTGTTGTTGGTTTACAAATTTAAATTTTCATTGTGGTGCATCACCCTTATGCACCAATGCGTACGTATAACCTTTTCGCACAGATACAAAAATTTCAGGTTATCAGACACGCCAAGCTATATCTATATTTTTAAATATTATTTTTGTGGTGCGTTTATTAAATATAAACGCACCGAGAGTAATGAATCGATGTACAATTTATCTCTTTCCTAGTGAGTTTTCATTTAAGAAACGCACCGTAAAATTCGTGGTGTGTTATTTTCATGCATCGAAATGTGGCGCACTCTGTAAATTTACAAGGTGCACTGCTATTGGTGTGAGCCGAACATATCGAGCACATCGTGTAGGGATTTTTTTTTTTCAAAAAAAATGGAAAATTTAATCTAATTTGCAATTCTAATTTGCTAAAAAATTAAATTAGAGAGAAACATAAACATTATCTAGGCATTTGGTCATTTGGGAGGCATTGTTGACACATAATATAGAAAAAAAAAATTTAACATGGTTTGAAAAAGGTGGAAAGTGAGGCAGTGAGCATAGTATGAAAGGATGGTGAGCAAGAGAAGCACTGACGTCAGGGTGCTTGCATGAGGCAAGAGTGGCACCGGTGCTTCAGAGCTGTCCAACATGGTAGATGGTAAAAATGAAATTTACGACCGAGAGGTTTTCTTTTATTTAACCCTCCTTTGGTGTGTTACTCTAACCACACTAGTGTTAAATAGATACAAGAGCACCATGTTTTTTTTAATTAAGAAATTTATGTCAATGCTTTTATTAAGACACCCCAGGGCATTGTAATACAGGTACCTCACTGGTGATTTTCTTGACTACAACATTGCTCTATTTTTAAAAATTAAAAATTGCTTAACTGTTCTCTTTAGAAGACACCCTCAAACGTTTTAATACATTTACCTCACTATTGCATCGTTGGAACATATCACTGCATTTTTTCTTAAATTTAAAAACTATAGCAGTGCTCCTTTGTGGTATGCACCAGGGAGTTTTACTACATGAAGGGTGTCGATGTTATCGATTATTAAAGTGTCAGTGCATTGTGTTATTTAGCACACCGTGTTTTTTTATTTTATAAAAATATTTTTTCCACGATGCACCATGTTCTATGTGGCACTGGTGCTTGTATGGATGGTAAAGCATTGATGCATTTGTAGATTGTAAATGCACCATCAAATAAACATCCGCTAAAAATCTTCCCACCACCTCTACTACAAACAAATTTTTGGGCTATTTTTATAGGGGATTCCATAAAAACCTCCACTAGAACGTCTTTTTATTGTAGTGACGCTTCTCTAATTAAAATTTGACGGTACCCACTCTTCAAAACAAATTTTGAGAAATATCTTGCACCACTCAAACAATCAATTAGATCATCAATACGTGGAAAATGAAATATGTACATGATAGTTATCTTATTGATGGCTCTTGAATCAATGCACATCCTCCATCCACCACCCTTCTTTGGACTGATAACAATGGGAACAACACACAGAATGAGGCTTTCTTTGATGAGGTCCTTATCCAACAACTCCTGTACTTGCTTCATCACTTATTCATTTTCTTAAGGAGCCATTCTATAGGTCACTTTATTTGGAAGACTTGCTCTAGGAACTATATTGATATGGTGCATAATGCTTCAAACAAAAGGTAATTTACTTAGTAATTCATCTACAATTATATTAATAAAATCATCCAATATAACCTTGACTTCCACAGTAAAATCATCTAAACTTTTGCTGGTAATAATTACCTTGGGTTTATCAATCAAGGCAAAATTTGCTTCCTTTGTTTTGACCCCTTGCAACATCTCCTTTCCACTCATCAACAACACACTATGATCGACTTCTTCATTAACTCCTTCATCTTGTAAAGGTAGTAGTGTGTGCTTATGACCATATTTCTCAAGTTTGTAGGTGTTCCTTCTTCCATCATGGATAACTCTCATATCAAACTACCATGGTCTTCCTAACAAATTATGGCAAACATCTATAGGAATTACATCACAAAATATTTCGTCTTTGTACCTTCCAATCTAAAAATCTATTTTACATTTTTGATTGACTAGGATTTGATGGCCTTTTTATAACCATGAAACTTTGTAAGGAGTAGGATGTGGTGTTCTTTTTAAATATAGTTTCTCCACCATATTTGTAGAAACATGATTATTTGTATTGCCACTATCAATTACAACAACACTCACCTCTTGACTTGCACATGGTCCTAAACAAACTTCTCCTCTACGATGATTCCTTAATTTCCTTTTTTGACAGAGACTCTCTTGCTTTAGTAGTTACTTTAGTGTTTAGTCAATTTAGTGTTATCTAAATTGCTAGTATTTATTGTCAACCCGGGGCTCGTAAGCTGATGAAGCGAAGGTGTACTATATGTACTTAAGCAACCTCTTAGAGTTTTTCTTATCGTTGGGGGTGTTGTTGTGGTTAATTATGTTCCTAAGATGGAGTGATAATTTATAAACAAGTGAGTGATGGTGTGTGTGTAGAGTGAATCCTAAATGAGTGAAAGTGTGTGATTAGTGATTTCTAACTACTTGCTTGAAAGGAAATGCTTGAAAGGAATAAGTAAACTGAAATGACTTGAAATAAAATTGAAAGCAAATGACCACTTCCAATGGCACTAGACACCGTTCAAGCTGCTGCTAATAAAAGAAAAGAAAGTCACTTTTAAAACCCAAAAATAAAGATTATCTCTCTCTAACTCGATGCTTCAAAGCACATGTACTGTGTAAAGCACGGATAGAAAGTAGCTTAAGTTGAATTAGAAAAGTGAGAAAAATCTGCTTGAAAGACTAATGATAATGGTTTGCTCTTTCTAATTCTCTACTTCAGCCATATGTACTATGCAAAGTATGATTAGAAAGTAGTGAAAGAATAGTCTAAGAAGCACTTTAAAATCAAAACTCTACTTTAAAGACTAGTAGTAATATTTTGCTCTTTCTAACTCTCTACTTCAGCCATATGTACTATGCAAAGTATGGTTAGAAAGTAGTGAAAGAATAGTCCAAAAAGCACTCAAAACTGACTGCAGGTTAGTGATATTCTGATCTTAAAAGATAACAGTTTATGATGAAGATCATTCATGTGTTAGCAGCTCTTTGAGAAATAAGATTAAAAATCAGCTATAAAAACAAAAGCAGCACTTGAATTTGTCAACTTCAAATACCATTAGTTTGTAAAGCAAACACACACACATAAAAATAAATCCCGGGCTAAAAGAAACCTGCAAAGAAATAACACTGATCAGCTTGAAAGAAAGGAAAACAAGTAAATGAAACTATACATGCTTAAGGAAATAAACAAGAAAATAAAGAAATACTGCACATAAAATACTTTACAGAGGCTGAGATGAGCAGGGGCCCTCTATTCATTCAGCCACGAGAAAACTCAAAGATCTGGAAACTTCAAAACAGTGCTATGTTTATTCCTCCATTTGCAAAAAGTGTACAAAACAGAGTGCTAGGATAGCACTAAAAAAACAGAGTTCACAACGCTCTTAAATTTAACACAAGTTCAGAAATTACAACTAATAAAAATCTGATGAGCGTACGCAGACGCAGCTATTTATAGAGGTTTCTAAGATAGCCTACTCGTACAGCTAATTAACTGAAAAACAACAAACAGTCATGCGTATTTATGGTTCCTGGACACATCATACGGCTGCGTGGATGAGTTTAATGCTTCTGTCGTCATGGGTAATGAATCCCATGTTGGATCATGTCCCCTGCCACCTGTAGAACGTGGACAAGTCACCGTTTAAGATGACGTGACCAAGCAGCTCACAATCACCGTTAAACAGCCTTGAGTTGACCGTAACTTGACCAGCTTTGACCATGGGTAAAGATGATGTGGATGGCTGGAAAAATGGAACAGGAACCTCGAGCACGTTGATACCTAAGTGCCCATGTGGCTCATCTAGCAAACTGACACGTGGAACATTGCGTTTAACAAAAAGGCTGCAGGATCTTCAAATAGCTGCAGGATCGTCAGATAGCTGCGGGATTCCTGCAAGTAACTCAAAATCTAAACAAATAGTCATTCATTAGCAAAACTTGCTTGATCATGCTTAATGACACCTAATGTAATGATCTGGGTGGTTTTATGGTGAAAATGAGGCAAAAGTGAAGGAAAGATAAGGAAAAACTGAGGAAAATGGTAGACAAGTAGGTGTAGAATAGAGGCTCTACATACCCCCACTCCGAGGGTATTGCATGTCCTCATGCAATGAAAACACAATTCAATCCACCTGCTGGGATGCCTCAGCTAAGACATCCAATCTCCTCCTCTTCCTTTGTGTGGAAACATTAACCTTTGGTCTCTTGAACATGCATTTGAATTTCAAATTGATTAAGGCTCTGTTCAGCCTTCTACATCTCTTCTTGAGTCTGCTGTGTTTCTTCTGCCACATGCTCATGTGAAGAAAGGTGTTATCTTGGATTGCTTTGGCAATATCAGCTTGCTGCTTCATTTCTTCATTTCTCTGTTTAATGTGACGGTTTAGCACCTCAAGTTCATAGATCTCTTGTTTGAGTAAGTCTATTTGCTGCTCATGAGGTATGACATTACTTGGGCCAGCAGTGTTCTGCTCCAATGTTTCAAAATAGTTGTACACCTCTTGTTGAACTGGGTCAACAATTGGTGACTTCCTTGGACTGTATTCATGCTCAATTTCAGTTTCAAACTCCGGCTGAAATGGACTGTCCTCCCTTGGAGGAGTAGCTGCCTCACGTTGTGGACTATCCTCAAGGTCTGTTTTTATAGCACCCTTCTCAGGTGTGCTTAGATCAACGAAGAGTATCCTTGTGGCTTTCCCTTTATTCTGCAATCTACTACTCCTTCTTACAGTGGCAGCACTCTGTGTTTCTTTTTGTGCCTTTTTCCTTGGTTTTTGTACTTTTACTTTCTTGGAGAGGGAAATTTTCTCATGGAGTTTAGCTACCCTTTGTGCTAAGGGCTGGCTATCTCTTTCTTCATCACTAGCATGCTCTGGAGTCTGATCAGTTTCTTGAATTATGGATTTTCCCTTGTCTTGTTTTTGTTTCTTTTTATCTTCTCTTCTCTTTTTGGCAGCTTCTTTGGCAAGTTCAGCGAGGGTTTCTGAGATAATCTCTTGAGCACTGTCTTCAGTGGGTTCAATCTCAGGTTCAGGATGATGTACTTCTATTTCCTCTACAGTTTGTCCTTGAACAGTCTCAGAGATACTTTCTTTTCTCTTCCTTCTGCTTTTCCTAGGTATAGAAGATTCTCCAGGTTCTTCAAAATGATTCCTTACAAGGAATTTCTCCCATGTGTCTTGTTTTTCTTTTAATTGTTCTTCTATCAATAACTTAACAAGACTATGGTGACAGAGGTAAGCTTCTATGTTTCGTGGATTCCGTTGAGCCATGGAACACATTTTCCTAAGGCTTTGGAATAGAAAGTAGGGAAGATTTATATCATGTTCTCCTTGAAATTGCAGCATAATTTTACCATGATAAACGTACAATACTCCAAATCTCCCTTCACACGTGAAAAATTTTTGCACTAACAACAGTAGAATTTTCCATTCTTCTTTAACATGAGAGATAGGAATTCCTTTGGTGAAAACACTTGTATCCATACCTGGGTTTTTAAAAATCCGCTTCCATTGTTGATCCTGGACTGCCCGGTTTTTGAACCAGCGTTCACCGGTTTGTGGAAGAGATGTAGCCCTTGCTATGCTTCCTTCACTGACTGCAAATGTTAAATCACCCACCTCTACTTGACTGTCTTTATCCTCGAATGACCTTGCAAAGGCTTTTGTTACTTCTTTGTGGTAGCCCTTAAACTTCTTGATGCACTGTAGCCAATTGGCTTTTTGCAATGTCTCCTCAACTTGAGGGTATGCCTCCAAGAATTTCGAACCTTCTGGTTCAGCCCTTAAAAGTTTTCCCATCGATTCCTCAGCTCTGTTTAAAACACGACTTTGATGGTGACTTTACACAGTAATTCCGTGACTTTACACAGTAATTCCTCGGTTCCTGTTCAGACTTTGTGGAACAGAGGATATATGGGTGCATCAACAGCCTCAGACACCGAGAATTCACGGCTTGAATCAGAGTTAAGTGGTGGATAACAGCGTGAACACAGTGAAACGGTGACTAGCAGTCGTAATACAACTGTATCACACGTTTACTGGCTATACAGCAGAGGGAAAAACAGAGTATGGTTTATGGAGGTAATCGTAGTGAGTGAAACGGAATAAGGGAGATGATAGCGAGGAATGGAGTGTTATGAGCGCAGAGGGTTTCGAAATAATGAATGGAACAGCTATATTCTCCGATTTCGGCTGGGGATTGACACATGGCTGCGGGATGAGAACTGAGAGACGTAATACGGTAGGTTACGTCATTAGGGTATGAGACCTTAATGACGGAAACAGCCATATGTGATTTCAAAAATCATGGGTATTTATGAGCTGGTAGACGTGGAGGATTCGTGGATTTGTGGTCGCATGGGAAAAGAAAATGGGTAATCATTACGATTAGTGGCCAACAAGACATAATCCAGAAAATTCCGCGTAATGAAATAACTATAGGTTTAAAATTTTAAACATACCTCAGATCCGCATTTGATTTGGCTTCTGATAATTTGCTACTAACCTTTTGTTAACTTTATTGCTAGCACATGATTCTTTCCTCTTTGTCTTTGATGATTTTGAACTGTACATATTTTCTTCAGACAGACTGTGTTTCTTGTGCAGGTGCAGAAGGCTGCAGAAAGGCTAAACGGCTGCAGAATTGTCAAATAGCTGCAGGAACTGTAATGAAGTCTTCCAGCTGCATAAAATACTTTAGTTGCCTAAAAAAAACTTTATTAATGAAATGAAACGGAATGAATGAATGAATGAATGAGTGGAAAGCAGTGAGGTGAAGTGAGGATGGCGAGATGGAAGGAAATGGTGAGATGGAATAAATGAAATGAGATGAAAGAGAGAGAGAGATTTTTTTGGAAAACATGAGGTGTCAGGTGACCCTGATTTTCACCTCATGTTTTCTGCATGAGACTGCCAATCAAAGATTGGTTTTCAGGCTCATACATTTATTTATTTTTCCTCTTTTTTTTTTCTTTTTTTTTTTATTGAAATTGAAAGAAACAGAGATTAGGCTGATGGAGGAGAAGAATTCTTCTCAACCAGCCTCATTTCAGAATCGCCTTGGAATAACTTAACAAACTCCTCTTTTGAGAGTGGCTTGTGGTAGACTTTCAACCTGTGGCCATTCACAATAAAGGGAGTTTGAAGTTCATCAATAGTCTTCACTCTAACTGCTCCATTATTAAAGACTTCATCAATCTCATATGGCCCAAGCCAATGAGTTTGAAATTTTCCTTTGAAGTCCTTAAATTTTGAATCAAACAAGAGTGCCCAATCACCCTTTTGAAACTTCTTTTCTTTGATATTTCGATCATGCCATTTGCTTCTTTGGTGCTGAACTAGATCGGTTCTTAGAATTGCATCTTGTCTCATTTCATCTAGTTCGTTTAACTGGTCCATTCTGTGCTTCTGGGCTTCTGATAAGCTCATCCCCAATTGAACTGCTGTCTTGAAGGTCTTGATTTGGAACTCAATGGGGAACATGACTTCCTTCCCATAAACAAGTTCATAGGGAGAATGTCCTGTGGTGTTCCTCCAGGTAGTTCTATAGGCCCATAAGGCTTCAGGAAGCCTTTCTGCCCAATCTCTTCTATGAAGATGAACAGTCTTTGTGATGATGCTTTCAAGAACTTTATTTGTAGATTCTACTTGACCATTCGCTTGCGGATGGTATGGAGTAGACGTTCTATGCTTGATCTTATATTCCTCCATCAGCTTCTCTATCATCCTTGATGTAAATTGGCTTCCCTGATCTGTTACAATTTCTCTTGGGACACCAAAACGAGTGAAAATATCCTTGAAAAGAAATTGAACAACTGAATTTTCAGTAGCAGAAGTTAATGCTATAGCTTCTGTAGGAATTTACAGGGTAAGTTCCTCAGAAAGAATACCAAAAGGACACCGCTCACAACCAGATCTCAAATCAATACACCAGTATTTTTGACGTGGTTAAAACCCTCAGAGTGCAAGGAGGGAAACAGTCCACGGCCTGTCCCAACGTGGGTACAGACAATTTATTAATCAAAGAATGAAAATTTACATAAGCTTCTCTCATGCACGGATTACCCGAACAATGACCCTCCATGCGCTTTAAATAGAACTCATGGACCAATCGGGTGTCAAGCCACGGATCAAGTGTCGGTAATACCGAGGTGAGAGTGAACCGTCGGATCACTACATATCGTGACCGTCGGATTGTAAGTTACAAAATGTACAACGGTAAAAAAACACACTTTACCTAACTCTAACCTAACTCTATACTAGACCAAGTTGAACTTAACTATATCCTATGTGTCGGAATATCCTAACATCCCCCCTTAAGAACAACTTGGGATAGGATTGAAGGATTTACAAATATGACACAATAGGAGAAGGAAGGAGGCACTAGAGCCTATCCCCCCTTAGTGACAACTTCCTGAACTCCAAGCATATATCGAAGTTTAGTGAACTTCGCCTCTGTGAGAGCCTTTGTGAAGATGTCTGCAACCTGATCATCTGTTGGACAATATTGCACTTCAAGAACATGGTCATGAATGAGCTTTCTGATGAAGTGCATGTGTAGTTCAATGTGTTTGCTGCGCTGATGCTGGACTGGATCTTTGCATAGCTGAATGGCACTTTGATTATCACACCAAAGTGTGGTTGGATGCTGCTGCTCAAAGCCAAACTCTGATAGGATCTGACGAAGCCACAAGGCTTCCTTACTAGCTTCCACGGCACCACGATACTCTGCTTCTGCTGACGAAAGAGAAATGGCAGCCTGTTTCTTACAAGCCCATGTAATAGGTCCTGAACCAAGAGTGAAGACATAACCGGCAGTAGACTTCCGATCATCAAGGTCACCAGCCCAATCAGAATCAGTGAAACCAACTAACAGAGGAGCTGCTTTGGCACTGTAATGAATCCCAAACTGTACTGTACCTCGAACATAACGAAGTATTCTTTTAGCTGCTTTCCAATGACTTTCACGGGGGTTTTGCATAAAACGAGCAACAAGGCCAACAGCAAAGGAAAGATCAGGACGAGTATGGGTTAAATACAAGAGTTTTCCGACAAGTTGACGGTATAAGGTAGCATCAACTTCAGGAGAAGTACAAGAGACTGAAAGTTTGACTCCAGACTGAAAGGGAGAAGGGGCTGGCTTACAGTCTTCCATGTGAAAATGACGAAGAATATCACAAGCATACTTGGACTGGGAAAGGAAAATACCTTCTTGGGATTGCAAGACTTGAAGACCGAGAAAATAGTGTAAGTGTCCTAAGTCTGTCATTTCAAATTTCTTTTTAAGGCTGGACTTCACATGGTTTATAAGGTTGGGATCACTACCAGTAAGAATAAGATCATCAACATAAAGAACAAGGATGATAAGAGAGTTGCCCACTTTCTTGGTGTAGACAGTATTGTCAGAATGACACCTAGAAAAGCCAGATTCTAAAAGAAAGCTATCCATTTTGGCATACCAAGCCCGAGGAGCTTGCTTGAGGCCATAAAGGGATTTCTTAAGTCGACAAACGAGGCTGGAGTCTGTTTGTATGAAGCCAATGGGTTGTTCCATATAGATTTCTTCCTGCAAGTCCCCATGCAAGAAGGCAGATTTAACATCCATTTGATGGACTTCCCATTTTAAAGAGGCAGCAAGGGAAAGAACAAGGCGGATAGAGTTCATTTTGGCAACTGGAGAGAAGGTTTCAGTGTAGTCAATGCCTTCAACCTGTGAAAAGCCCTTAGCAACTAGACGAGCTTTATGTTTATCAACTTTCCCATCTGGTCCATACTTGGTTCTGTAAACCCATTTGCATCTAACAAGTTTGCGTCCCTTTGGTAGAGGAACAAGATCCCATGTATCATTTGTCATCAATGAATGATATTCTTCATTCATAGCTGCTTCCCAATGTGGATGGCCTGAAGCTTCTGCAAAAGTGTCAGGATCATGATTTACTGGAGCTTGAGCCAGTAAAGAAGAGGCTCTTTCAAACTGAGAACGTGTACGTCGCTGATCTGTAGGATCACCGGCAAGATCACCTGCTGCATCCCGAGTAGCACGGACCCATCTTGGAAGTTGAGGATCCTGAGAAGGTGGGGGAGGATTATCATCCTCGCTTTCATCATCAGAAGAAGAAATGTTTTCAAAGATAGAAGAGATAGGAAGAGGTGGCACATCCGCCGGACTAGGCTCGCAGGCCGATTTATTTTCATCAAATTTTACATCTCTTCTAATGATAACATTTTTGGACTTAAATGGAATAAGTCTATAACCTTTTACATCTTCAGAATATCCAACAAAAGTACATTTCTCACTCTTAGGTTCTAAAGCTTTATGCTTTTCATCTGGAATATGGGCCCATGCTTCACTTCCAAACACACGAAAGTGACTTACATCTGGTTTAATGGAACTCCAAGCTTCTTCTGGAGTGATATTCTCTAGAACCTTAGTAGGAGTGCGATTGATTATATAATTTGCACAATTAATTGCTTCGGCCCAAAAACTAAGACTGAGTCCTTTAGATTGCAGCATACAATTAGCCATTTCCTTTAAGGTGCGATTTTTCCTTTCAGCTACACCATTTTGTTGTGGAGTGTATGGAACAGTATGTTGCATTTGAATTCCATTTTCGGTGCAAAAGTTGATGAATGTGTTTTTAACATATTCTCCACCATTATCAGTTCTTAGCTTAAGAATTTGATGTCCAGATTGTTTTTCAACAAATGCTTTGAAGGCCAAAAAAGTGTTAAATACTTCGCTCTTGAGTTTTAAGAAGTATACCCAAGTGCGTCTGGAGAAATCATCAATGAAAGTTAAGAAGTACTTGCAGCCAGAGAATGAAGCAACAGGAAGAGGACCACATAAATCACTGTGCACAAGCTGTAAAGGGGCTGAGGCGTGCCAAGAGGCACGTTTGTCAAAACTGTCCCGATGATGTTTTCCGAGTACACATCCGGAACAAACACCATCTTTGCAAGATACCATAGGAAGACCTGTCACCATATTTTCTTTACATAGATGCTGAAGGGAGCGATAGTTTAAGTGACCAAATCGCTCATGCCAAAGTTTGCTCACTTCATCATTATGAGCAACAAATACTGAGGGAAGATGGATGACCCAAAGTTGTGAAACTTATACAACCTTTTGGAATCATCAGCAAGACCAGTAGCTAGAATCTGTTTAGGATCTTTTAGATCCTTGATTACAACATCATGAGGTGAAAATTCAACAATTTTACCTTCACCTGAATGAGTTATCTGATAGACAGATAGAAGGTTGCAGGATAAGTTTGGAACACATAATACATCATTAAACTGACCATTGTCTAGATGAACAGTTCCAGTCCCTACAACATTAAGAGATCTATCATCACCAACATATATATTTTTGGTGTTACAATCATTTAAAGAAGAAAACATGGCTTGGTTTTTGGCCATGTGACAAGAGGCTCCAGAATCAATGAGCCACTCATGAGAATGAGAAGAAGAAGAAGATACATTTAATGCATAACCAGACTGAGATGATTGACGATGACATGCAGAAAGTGCCATTCCGGAAGTTGAAGTTGAAGTAGGCTCCACATGGATGTTATGTTTCTTCATTGCGGCTTCCAAGGCTTCCATCTTCTTAAAGCATTTAGATTCTAAGTGGCCATCTCGATTACAAAAGTTACAATGTCTATCAGTCTTCTTCCATTTGTTTTTATTGGTCTTATCATTTTGCTGAAATGATCTTTCATCTTGAGGCTGAGTTGGTTTAGGACCATTCCTTTGAGGATAAGACTTCTTAGGATTCTTTGAATTTGGTTGCTGCTGGGCGGCTAACGCTTTCGTGGAAGAGTTTCCAAGATTAAGAAGACCAAGGTGTAAGAGTTTTTCTTGTTCTCTTATTAAGGAATCACAAAAGGAGTCAAAGGAAGGGGGTTTGTAGTCTTTGCCTTGACAAATGAAAGCTTCCCTTGTAGAATGGAAAGTGGAAACAAATACAGAGTAGGCTGGTCCCAACTTAGTAAGGATGGAATAAATAAGGTTACCATCTTCTTTCTTAACTTTAACACCTTCCAAGAGATATCTAAGGGTCTTGAATTTGGACAAGAAATCTTCAATGCAAGAAAAATTATTAGGATCCAAAGTAAGCAACTCATTTTCAAGTTGATGGGCTCTAATTTCATTTTTAATCCCAAAAACTTTAGCAAGTTTTTCTAATGCTTCATGAGGAGTTTCAATTTCTGCAATGTGGAATCTAAGATCAGGAGAAACAGACATTCCTATCAAACCACGTGCTTGATCTTGTCTATTTTCCCATTTTTCGGCCTTGTCTTCATCTTTGGGTTTCTTCTCTTGGTCTGTGGCTATTCTGAAGAGACCTTTACTTCTAAGTAAATCTCCCATGTAGGCTACCCATTGGAAGTAGTTAGTGCTGTCAAGAATGACTTGGCATGGACTTTCCATTTTTTGAAAAAAAACTGAAGCTGAAGATGCTGAAAGTAAGTGGTCCAATGGATAGATCTCGAAAAAATAGGCGGTTTTAAAAAAAACGGCTCTGAAAAAGGCTTCCGGATGAAGAAGTTATGGCTTTTTGAAAAAAAATTGTTGACGTTGCCGGCAAAGTGCGCGAATGTGCGGGAATGAAAAAATCCGCCCCCACAAAATGGAGACTTGAACCCAAGACCTCTACTCTCTTAAAAAGTCTTTGAACCAATTGATCTATACAAAATATTTGAGAGAGAGAGAGAGAGAGAGAGAGAGGGGGGGGGGGGGGGGGGCCTCGATTTGCGTGCTTGCCTTGGGAAGGCTCTTTTCCCCTACAAAACACAAAACACAAAACCCAACACGAATATGCAAAGAAAAACGAACCTTACGGCTCGAAGTTAGCTTTAGCCAAAAAACTAGAATTTTTAAAAAAAATCTCAAAGTTAGCTTTAGCCGAAAAACTAAATATTTTTCTCAATGTTTCTGATTTTCCGAGATCACACTAAGGTGCAGGGAAAAGAGCATACGCATGAGAAAAATCCTTTCTTTCTGTTTCTGATTTGCCCAGATCGCACAGAGTCGCAGGGCAAAGAGCATACGCAGAAATGAAAGGTATAGATCCGGGAAAAAAAAAGGCTAAATAAACCGAAACCGAAATAAGCAGAGAGAAAATGACAGTAAACTGCAAAAAAAACACTGTATACCTCCCGATCTGAAAAATGACGCAGCTAGGGCTACCGGAAACCTTTTCGCGTGAAACGAAAGGGGTTCCTCACTGAAACAGATGCTCCGAACGCAACAGAGCAGTCCTCTCGGCCCGAAAGCAGTCAGAAACAGCAGATCTAGGAAACGACAGCCGCATGCAGTTCTACCGGCTTCAGATTTGGATCACCAACGGACGCGGCCCTCAAATAGCTCTGATACCATGTAGGAATTTACAGGGTAAGTTCCTCAGAAAGAATACCAAAAGGACACCGCTCACAACCAGATCTCAAATCAATACACCAGTATTTTTGACGTGGTTAAAACCCTCAGAGTGCAAGGAGGGAAACAGTCCACGGCCTGTCCCAACGTGGGTACAGACAATTTATTAATCAAAGAATGAAAATTTACATAAGCTTCTCTCATGCACGGATTACCCGAACAATGACCCTCCATGCGCTTTAAATAGAACTCATGGACCAATCGGGTGTCAAGCCACGGATCAAGTGTCGGTAATACCGAGGTGAGAGTGAACCGTCGGATCACTACATATCGTGACCGTCGGATTGTAAGTTACAAAATGTACAACGGTAAAAAAACACACTTTACCTAACTCTAACCTAACTCTATGCTAGACCAAGTTGAACTTAACTATATCCTATGTGTCGGAATATCCTAACAGCTTCTACCCACTTGGTAACATAATCAGTACAAACCAGTATATATCTATTTTGCTTGGATGGCGGATTAATTGGTCCAACAAAATCTAGAGCCCATTTCTCGAAAGGTTCGATGCATACCTGTGGCTGTAGTGGCATTTCATTTGAAAGAGTTGGTCTCCCAATTCTTTGACAACTGTCACACCTTTTAACATATTGCTTTGCATCCTTAAAGAGAGAAGGCCAATAATATCCTGATGAAAGGATTTTATAGGCAGTCCTCTTATCAGAAAAATGTCCGCCACAAGGTTCGTCATGACATGCCTTAAGGATGTCAGGCATCTCATCCTCCCGTACACATCTTCTGATCATCAAATCTGGCCCTGTTCTGAACAATTCATTAGAAATCCAAGAATAATGTGAACTATCCTGAATGATTTTCCTTTTCTCATTAGGAAATAAATGTAAAGGTAACTTTCCAGTAACTAAATAATTAGTAATATCAGCATACCAAGGGGTTTTGGTAGTTACTACAAACAAATACTCATCTGGAAATTTATCCTCTACAGGAGAGTCCTCATTAGTGTTTTGGATTCTAGACAAGAAGTCAGCTACCGTGTTCTGTTTACCTGGTTGATCTAACACAGTTATGTTGAATTCTTGTAAAAGCAAAAGCCATCTTGTAACTCTACCATTAGTGACTGGTTTGTTCATGAGGTATCTAATGGCAGAGTGATCAGTGTGGACAAAGGTTTCATAGCCGGTTATATAGTGTCTAAACTTGTTTATAGCATGAACAACGGCTAGAAATTCCTTTTCAGTAACAGTATAATTTAACTCAGTAGGAGTCAAATTCTTACTTGTGTAATAAATGGCATAAGGGATCAAATCCTTTTGTCCCAAAACAGCTCCTAAAGCTGTATCTGAAGCATCAGTAGAAATGTGGAAAGGGAGTTTCCAATTTGGACCCCTTAAAATGGGTGCTTCAGATATTCTAGTCTTTAAAGCTTCAAAGGCAGATTGACATTCAGGATCCCACTTAAATTCACAATCTTTAGTAAGTAGTTTGAAAAGAGGGGATGCTATCTTAGTGAAGTTTTCAATAAATCTTCTGTAATAACCAGTAAACCCAAGAAAACTTCTAACATCTCTTTGGCAATTCGGAACAGGTAACTTAGAGATGACTTCTACTTTAGATCTATCAACTTTGATTCCATCTCCTGAGATATGATGTCCTAAAACAATCCCTTCAGTAAACATCATAAAACACTTTTCATGACTTAAAGAAAGATTTGTTTCCTTACATCTTACCAGTACTTTTTCCAAATTTGTCAAAGCTTCTTCAAATGTATTACCATAGACTGTGAAATCGTCCATGTATACCTCTACACAATCATGAATCAGATCTGAGAAGATTCCTAGTACAGCCCTTTGAAATGTAGCGAGTGCATTGCACAATCCAAAAGGGAGTACTCTATAGGCAAAAGTTCCCCAAGGACAAGTAAAGGTGGTTTTGTCTTGATCTTCAGGTGCTACCTGAATCTGATTGTAACCACTAAAACCATCCAAGAATGAGAAATACTTTTTACCTGCTAAAGTGTCTAATACCTGATCAATAAAAGGTAGAGGAAAATGATCCTTTAAGGTTGCCTTGTTCAATTCTCGATAGTCAATGCAAACTCTCCATTTACCATTCTTTTTGGGCACTATAACCAAGGGAGAAACCCATTGGCTATCTGAAATGGGGTAAATGAAGTTTACTTTGAGCAATTTCTGAAGTTCTTCTTTCACAATTTCCCTAAGATTTGGATTCATCCGTCTTTGTGGCTGCCTAATGGGTCTGCTGTTTTCTTCAATATAAATGTGATGAATACAAGTCTTAGGGTCGATTCCTTTCATGTCAGTATATTCCCATGCAAAGGCAGTGGAATGTTTTTGCAATAGTTTAGTTAATTCTTCTTGTTGTAATCTTTCCAAGTTCTTGTTAATGTTTAATGTTTTTCCTGGAAAGATTTCAACTGTAGAACTACCAAACTCTTCCATTGAGAAGAGAGACATCTGTCTAGAGGAGAGATATTCAATATCTGCATCTAACTGAAACTGTGAAGAGTCATATTCTAAAGGTACCTCAAAATTTTCTAATGTATTTAGAATTTGACTGTCCTCACTGATCTCAGAGATGGTTAGAACAGGTTGAAGAGTATCCTCATCATCAATCCACTCATCTTCTCCTATTTCTGTTATTGCCTTTGTGGGAGGATACAAGTTGAATTTCTTGGTAGAACTACCATCTGATATATACATGTCTCCCGACCTACAACTTATGAAAGCATCAGCTGTGGCCAGCCAAGGTCTTCCTAGAATAAGAGGATGTCCTCCTAGATTGTTCTTGGGAGTTAAAATCATAAAATCAACTGGATATTCCCAAGAGTCTAGTGAGACTGGAATGTCTTCCAATACACCATCAGGTTTAATGATTGATCTATCTGCAAGTTGCAACAAAGTAGGTGTAAAGAGAAGGTTAGGAAGTTTTAACTGATCCATGGTCTGTCTACTCATAATGTTGATAGCGGCTCCTAAGTCAATCAAGGTGTTTGGGATTTCTACCCCATTAATATGAGTTTTAACAATAGGGCTACCGGGATCTACATATTTTTGCATGGTAATTTTACCCATCATAATGTCTGCAATTTTTCCAACTAGATGTATCCTTTTGGTATCTCTAGTTCTTTTTATTGTTTTTTTCAAACTCATCTCCTTTATTGTCTTTGCTAGAATGGGAATCTCCTTAATGGCTGTTAACAAGGGAATCTTGATACAGACATTTTTCAATTCATCTAGAAAGCTATAGTCAGGCAACCAAATCTGCTTCTCCACTCCTTTATCAATTTGCAATCTTTCAGGAAAAGGAGGAATAGCTGAAGATGTGGGTTGCTCTACTAAGGGAGTTGATTCTTTTTCTTTTTCTTTAATGCTTGGGTTTTGAAGGGATACTTCAGAACCCTTATTGGCTTTGAGAGATTCTTCCTCAGAAATGCTTGGTTGTTGAGCACTTGTAGAAGGTTGGTCTAGGATTCTACCTGATCTGAGTTGGACCTCATTGAGAGGAACAACCATATAGGTAGGGAATGGTTGACCTTCCATGAGTGGTTGACCTTCCATCACATAAGCACTTTGAGGATTCCTATTATTGGGGTTTGGTTGAGGTTGAGAGGGAAGTTGATTTGGCCTCTGTTGAGATTGTAACAAGAGTTGAGAATTTTGATTTTGTGGAGGAGGTTGTTGTTGTTGAGGGAATGGTAATGACAATTGTTGACCTTGATTTGGAAGTTGGGGAGCTTGCTGATTTTGAAAGGATTGAGGATATTGATAGAATTGGGCAAATCTCCCATAAGGATTTTGCATTTGCATGCTTTGCAACCATGCTTGGAAAGGATTTTGTGGTTGTGACCAAGGTTGTTGCCAAGGATTCCAATTTGGTGGGGGTTGAAAATTCATAGAGTTATTAAACCCTTGATTTTGCTGCCCCTGCCAAGGTTTTCTTGCAACAAAACAAAGGGATTCAAGCGTACTTGGATCTTCTTGAAAGACTGCTTTGAGGCCAGGGATTGAAGGACATTCCTTGGTCTCATGGGTTTCTAAGCAAATTACACAGGTTTCCACAACTTGTGCTTCCAAGGGACATTCCCTTAAAGCATGCTTCTTTCTACACTTCGGGCAAAAGATAGTCATAGCCTCGGCTTCTGCTTTTTGTTTATTTTGAATCTTAAGGGTATCAATTTGTTCACTAAGACTCCCTAAGATGTCAGTTTTAAATTCATCTAGCATATTACCGATTTCAGCCCTACTCACTGATCCTGTTGCAGATTTATTTGCCCTAAGGAGAGAAGGATCTCTAGGCCCTTTTTGAGTTTTTGATTTGCCCCTTGAGAGATGGATACAAAGTTCTGCTATATCATTGACAGAAAGTTGAGAAATATCCCCCTTTCCCATCATGTTTAAGATATCTATCCATTCATCCCTAATGGCTTTTAATAAGAGGGCTTTTAAGGTCTCTTCATCCAAGGTACTCATTTTTGCTCTTTTTAAATTATATTGAAATCTCTCAAGTAAATCTTCTAAGCTCTCATCTTCTTTTTGCACCATTTTAAAAACCTCATCCTTATGATTAGTAGGCATACAATAGTCCAAATACCTATCCAAAAAGGTTTGTTTCATTTCATCCCAGGTCCTAATGGATTGAGTAACTAACCCCATGAACCATTTCAAAGCTTGATCTTTTAATGTTGATGGGAACAGTTTGAGTTTCTGAGTATCATCCAGATAGTCATAGGTTCGACACACAACTTCAAATTCAAACAAGAATGTTTCAGGGTCCTCAGTTCTTAATCCATGAAAATTTGGGAGGACGGATGGTGATATATTTTTCATGGTGGCTCGGGAGTCCTCATCAACAATGGGAAACCCAAATGAATTATCCCCATCTCTATTTCCTCCAATGGGACCTCTACCTCCTCCATTGTTATTATTATTTCCTCCTCCTCCTCTACCTCTACCTCTACCTCTACCACCTCCTTCTTCTTCTGCCATGATGATTCTCCTAGGGATTTCAAAATCTTCTGGTTCTTCTACAAAGGGTGAATGAGAAGAGATTTCTCCTTCCTCTTCAGGTGAGTCTATTTCCTCAATTACAATTGGTTTTCTTGTAGGAGAAAGAGAAGAGTCTCTTCCTAGTTCAAACTCAATAGAAGGTGTAGGAGAGTCAACTCTTGGCTCTTGAATTTCAGGACTAGGAGTTTCGGTTGGAGATAAGGGAGGTGTCTCTTGTCTATCTCTTGAAGCAGATGGACTTGTAAAAATTGAACTTCGAGCTCTAGCTAAAAACCTTCCCCTAGAATCTCTAGCTCTATGCATGTCATTTTTTATTTTATCTTCAAGTCAAGTTAAATAGTTCTTTTTCTGATCTTCCAGTTCACTCTAGGTGCAAGAAGAGAGCATACTCAAGAAACTATTAAATCAATAACTTTCTCCTTTCTGATCCTCCAGATCACTTCAAAGTGCAAGAGGAGAGCATACTTAGATAGGCTATTAACTTCTTTCCTTGAAACTTTATATTTTTTTTCTTCTAAGAATATGGCTACTTAATTTCACTTCCCCGGCAACGGCGCCAAAATGTTTAGTCAATTTAGTGTTATCTAAATTGCTAGTATTTATTGTCAACCCGGGGCTCGTAAGCTGATGAAGCGAAGGTGTACTATATGTACTTAAGCAACCTCTTAGAGTTTTTCTTATCGTTGGGGGTGTTGTTGTGGTTAATTATGTTCCTAAGATGGAGTGATAATTTGTAAACAAGTGAGTGATGGTGTGTGTGTAGAGTGAATCCTAAATGAGTGAAAGTGTGTGATTAGTGATTTCTAACTACTTGCTTGAAAGGAAATGCTTGAAAGGAATAAGTAAACTGAAATGACTTGAAATAAAATTGAAAGCAAATGACCACTTCCAATGGCACTAGACACCGTTCAAGCTGCTGCTAATAAAAGAAAAGAAAGTCACTTTTAAAACCCAAAAATAAAGATTATCTCTCTAACTCGATGCTTCAAAGCACATGTACTGTGTAAAGCACAGATAGAAAGTAGCTTAAGTTGAATTAGAAAAGTGAGAAAAATCTGCTTGAAAGACTAATGATAATGGTTTGCTCTTTCTAATTCTCTACTTCAGCCATATGTACTATGCAAAGTATGATTAGAAAGTAGTGAAAGAATAGTCTAAGAAGCACTTTAAAATCAAAACTCTACTTTAAAGACTAGTAGTAATATTTTGCTCTTTCTAACTCTCTACTTCAGCCATATGTACTATGCAAAGTATGGTTAGAAAGTAGTGAAAGAATAGTCCAAAAAGCACTCAAAACTGACTGCAGGTTAGTGATATTCTGATCTTAAAAGATAACAGTTTATGATGAAGATCATTCATGTGTTAGCAGCTCTTTGAGAAATAAGATTAAAAATCAGCTATAAAAACAAAAGCAGCACTTGAATTTGTCAACTTCAAATACCATTAGTTTGTAAAGCAAACACACACACATAAAAATAAATCCCGGGCTAAAAGAAACCTGCAAAGAAATAACACTGATCAGCTTGAAAGAAAGGAAAACAAGTAAATGAAACTATACATGCTTAAGGAAATAAACAAGAAAATAAAGAAATACTGCACATAAAATACTTTACAGAGGCTGAGATGAGCAGGGGCCCTCTATTCATTCAGCCACGAGAAAACTCAAAGATCTGGAAACTTCAAAACAGTGCTATGTTTATTCCTCCATTTGCAAAAAGTGTACAAAACAGAGTGCTAGGATAGCACTAAAAAAAACAGAGTTCACAACGCTCTTAAATTTAACACAAGTTCAGAAATTACAACTAATAAAAATCTGATGAGCGTACGCAGACGCAGCTATTTATAGAGGTTTCTAAGATAGCCTACTCGTACAGCTAATTAACTGAAAAACAACAAACAGTCATGCGTATTTATGGTTCCTGGACACATCATACGGCTGCGTGGATGAGTTTAATGCTTCTGTCGTCATGGGTAATGAATCCCATGTTGGATCATGTCCCCTGCCACCTGTAGAACGTGGACAAGTCACCGTTTAAGATGACGTGACCAAGCAGCTCACAATCACCGTTAAACAGCCTTGAGTTGACCGTAACTTGACCAGCTTTGACCATGGGTAAAGATGACGTGGATGGCTGGAAAAATGGAACAGGAACCTCGAGCACGTTGATACCTAAGTGCCCATGTGGCTCATCTAGCAAACCGACACGTGGAACATTGCGTTTAACAAAAAGGCTGCAGGATCTTCAGATAGCTGCAGGATCGTCAGATAGCTGCGGGATTCCTGCAAGTAAGTCAAAATCTAAACAAATAGTCATTCATTAGCAAAACTTGCTTGATCATGCTTAATGACACCTAATGTAATGATCTGGGTGGTTTTATGGTGAAAATGAGGCAAAAGTGAAGGAAAGATAAGGAAAAACTGAGGAAAATGGTAGACAAGTAGGTGTAGAATAGAGGCTCTACATTTAGTTTCCATTGTATTCACATTCTCCTCTTCATCTTCTGCCATATGTACACTCCTTTGACTTTTTGGAGTATTCATTGGGCATCCCCATGGCGTATGGCCCAATTTTCCATATTTGTAGCATCTAGGTTGGTAGTTTCTACCTCTGCCACTACCTCTGGAGAAATATCTTCTACCTCTAAAGTCACCTCCCCTTGGTAGCTGCTTATTTGAACTTTCACCTTCTTCCTTTGTAGGTTGGAATATTTCTATTCTACTTAATTGCCCTTTTCCTATAACATGACCTTTTTCTCCTCTTTTGAATCTCTTTCCTAGAAATAATTTCCTCAACCTTCAAAACAACTTGGTAAGAATCCTCGATTGTGTTCAGAGTCAAGATATCAATCTCATCTTGAATCTCATACCTCAAGCCATTAATATATTTGGAAAATTTCTTAGCATCCTCTTCAATGTGTCCAAATCTAATGTTTAATTTATAAATTTATTTAGTGTATTCTTTCACTATCATGGTTTTTTGTCTAAGGTTCTGCAACTGCTTGAAAATATTTAACTAGTAACCCTTGGGCATGAATTTATTTTTTATTTTTGCCACAATTTTGTCCCAACTTTTGTTATTGGAGTACCCTTTTCTTTTCCCATTTTCCTGCACTTCATCCCACGACAAGGTTGTGTGTCCTTTGAGCCCTTTGACAATAAATTTCACTTTCTTTACCCCATATATTTCTTCATAATCAAAATACTTTTCCATGGAATTTATCCAATCCATTAATTCATCAACATTGAAATTACGTATTACCTTCATATACAAGTACTTCCATCTTTGGTCTAGCATTAATATTGGCTATCATCTTCAACATTCCCTCCTTTATTGATTCCCCTCCTCCTTCTCATTAGAAGGTTCTCCTTCTGATTCAATGACATCTCCTATGTTAGCTCCTCGCCTTTGAGCAATTTTCATCACTGTCAACCTTTCTTGAACACGCCTCATCTCCTCTTCTAACACTACATTCACTACATGCCTCCCTCTACCTACTCCACTAACTATAGGTGTCCTTCCACCTGTTCCTTGAGCTGCTCCTCTGTGTATTTCTACCATGTTCAAGAGCAACTGTGCTATGTTACCACAATTTGATGCCGAATTAGCTCTTACGATTGCAACTCCAAAAATTCCTTCATCCGTCAATTTTTTGTTGAATATTCCCAACCTTTCATTGTGTACGACCCTTATTTAATGGGTGAGCACTTTTGAATGGTGCAATCATGGGGATAAACAAATATATGACCCAACATGATTGTGGGGCCTCTCGGGACTACCATGGAGCCCTCGTTTAATGTGTGACCACTTTTCAATGGTGCAATTACGGGGATGAATGTATTTATGGACTAACAATTGCATGGCCTCTTGGGACCACCATGGGTTAACGCTCGGGAGGGGGTAGGGTGGGCAACCACACCATAATACCACTAATCCATGTGGATGACCTAGATCTCCTACGACCCCCCCAGGCGCATTCGATCAAACCACTCTTGCACTCCCCCACAAAAAGCACCCAGTTTGCTAGGACTTGGAGTGGAACCTAGTGTTGGATCCTCAAGTTTTGGTTGTAGGAAATGGAATGTCACATGACTTAATATTAAGAGTTCAAATTCGCCAATCAGGGTTTGCAACTTGGTATTTTCCAAGGGTCTGACGACCTGATTTTCTCTCCATACTACACAGAGTTGTCGAATGCCGCAATGCACCTAGATGTGGATGACTCTGTGAAATGTGGTCGACCCTACGACCTCAGAGAACTAGATAGTCCCACAACTAGAGAGAGATGCCCTAATGCGCTTGGATGTGGATGCCTCTATGAAATGTGGTTGACCCTGCAACCTTAGAGAACAAGATAGTCTCGTCAACTGAGAGAGATTCCTCGTGTGCTTGGATGTGGAAGCCTTTGCAAAATGTGGTTGACCCTACGACCTTAGAGAACTAGATAGTCTCAAAATTAGAGAGAGAACATTATTCAATGGTGCTTAGTTACATTGAGAGGGTAGAAAACCAAACAAAACCATTTGGAAGCCAACATACAACAATTACATAGGGTATAACTCAAGCCTCGTTATTAGATTACATGGAACAAGACAATTGCAAGAGATTTAGTAATTTCCCTCTCGCTTAACTCAAATCGTCCTTTTCTCTTCAACTGACTCTCTACAATATCCTCGTTAACTAATAAAATATCTCTATTACAAAATGGAGGTTGTTAACTATCAACCCTCTCTTATTTTTGCTATCTTTGTCCCTCTTCTAGAATCTAATACCACCTCATCCTAATAATTTTTCTACATCTATCCCTTAAAGACACTTCAACATGACCACCTAACTACACAAATTCTCCTAAATTAAAATATCACAATTTAAAGAAAATGAAGAAGAGAACCACTTCCTTTGGTGAAATAATTTTTTTGCTAAGATGCTCATAAATCATGAACAATGAACAATCTCATATTCAAATTTCGACCTTTAGGAATGGCATGAATTGTCGTTCGCTTGGAGAAGGATGTCTGGGTGGCAAGAGGAGGAATTCTATACAATTTATCTATTTTTTAATAAACAACCTCCAATTTGAATTTGTTAAATTTAAATAAACATATATACTATAAGTGATAAGTGAGACCAGGCATTACACCTAAAAAACACTGAGATGGAGTAAAGTGACGAAGTGCCTTAAAAACAGCATTGTGATCCAACTAATGCACATGTTCCCTGCCACTCCAAACATATATCCTTGCTTGCTTGCACGTGCGAGTGCGCAGTGAGTGGCAGATTCGACACGTGTCCATTTCACAGTGTAATTGTGATCCAACTCATGCACATGTTCCGTTCCACTCCAAACATATATCCTTGCTTGCACGTGCGAGCGCGCAGTGAGTGGCAGGTTCGACACGTGTCCATTTCACAGTGTAAAGGATGATGCACAAAAGACATGGATGCTGGAAACATCCACGCTCTTTCTCGATACGCACAAAGACTTGCTTATCACACAAAACGAAACGATAAAGGCGATAACGAAACAATACTTTTTATAGTTGTTTTTGCCCAGTCTAATTTGTCCGAGGAATTGTCTTGAAAGTTATGGAAATTCTGGTCATATTTAGAGAAAATCCGGCAAGGATTTTTGTAAATCTAAGTTATTGTTGTTAAATCTCAAAATTTTAGGTGTTTTAGACGTTTTTGATGGTGCTGAATCCATGTCCACCATAAAAAACACCATTCAAACACAGCATCTACAAGATTTTTTGAAATTTTTTTGGCCCAGATTCCGATCAATTTTAGTCGTCTGGGCAATTCCTCCGCCTCGGTAGACGACTCCATTGTTTTTACTTCTATTTTTGATATATATACCTTTTATAGTTGTTTTTACTTCTATTTTTGATATGTAATATTGGTATTATGTAGTTTTATGGGAAAAGTTAAGGGCGAGAATTACATGTTTTATTGGGTGTTTTGGCTCCACTAAATCACACAAATCATGGTGAAACATATTATTTTTCCATCCAACATTAAAGTTGACCTCGACCTAGACACAACTCTTTCTCTCATGGAGCATTTACATTTGAAGCTCTATCATTAATCTAAATGTCTCCATCATGGAGCATTTATATTTGAAGCTCTATCATTAATCTAAATGTATCATTATTCATTATTTATAGATAGATAAATTAAATAATTTAACAATAAAATGTTGCATCTATGTCATCTAGGTCTTATAAAATTATTTATGAATATATTGAGTTTGAGTAGGTTTAATGAATAAGATTATGTGTTTCTTTCTTTAATGTTATAAATTTAAATGTGAAGAGCAATTTAAATGTGAAGAACACTAAAGTATGTACATTTCCATAAATTAAAAAATGAAAATGCTTTATAATAAATAATTATTAAAATTAAGTGCAATACCTTTATTATATCTTTTTTAAATAAAACAATGCTATGATCTAATATTTAATGTACAAGCAGAAGCTATTTCACATGAAAAATCAGGGGTATGATCTAATATTTAATGTACAAGCAGAAGCTATTTCACATGAAAAATCAGGGGTTTCTATCATTACTTCAAACATTAATAAAACATATTTAAGGTTTAAAAAAAAATGACATCTCGAGTTAAACAATTATGAGATGATATGGTTAAACAAGTATGAGATGATACAAAAGGATACCCTCCAATATATAAACCTCGTTAAAGCACTATTATAATTAAGTTTAAAAGATTAAAAAAATGGAGTTATACAAACATTAAGAATAAATCATTAGTTCTAAGTTAGAATATCAAATTTATTTTTCCAATATTGTCAACACAAGAAAGAAAATAATACCAATATTGTCAACACAAGAAAGAAAATAATAATGAAAAAAATAAATTCCTATATTCTTCATAGTGATACAAGGTGTCAAACGGAACCAAAAGACTTTTGACACAAAATAATTTCAAAACTTAGTGAGATGAATATTATAAAAGATGAAAAACTCTTTCTTTTGAATTTCCCAATCTACATAAATATTATATTTATTTTTCAAAATATTTATATGTGTAATAACTTTCAAAATTATAACTTTTTAATTCATAAAATGGAAAAAAACTTAAAAATTTCATTTCCAAATAATTTAATCACTGAAATAACTTAACAAATAAAGTTACTTGACATAAATTTTAAAATTTAATAAATCAAAATTGATCACAATAAATAATAACCATTACATTCTTAATTTAATAACTATAAATAATAAAAAGACATATACACTTTCATCACTATTTTAATACAATAATTTAATTAAAAAACATATAAATCTTTTAGCGAGAGAAGATAACCAATTTAACATATTTTTCTGTGGAATTCTCATTTCATTTCACCCTAATTTTATGTATAATATTTTTTTTTAAAGAACCAAGTTTAGTTAAAGAACTAGGTTTACAACATTATTTTTAAGCTTAACATATATAACCATGTTGTGCAATTTTGATTAATTTATACTTTTAAGTTTAACATTTTCAACATGTTCAATATACCACCTTGATCGGTTGGGGAATTGAACTAGTAACTTCACATCAAGTAGTGCCTTCACAGAGTACCACCACTAACTTCACATCAAGCAATGCCTTTACAGAGCACCCGATCACCATCTATCCAAGACCTCGTGAATGCTTTTAAGCTTAACATATATAACTATCGTTTTCAATAATTTGTTTATATTTTATCGATATTTTTTGCTTGGAAGTTCAAGAGCAATGGAAGGAAAATAGGACCCAATAGTATTATTCAGCCATATATGGAATTATAAATTTTGCATATAAAAATAAGTTTTAGGTATATGGAATTTGAAGGAAAATGAAAGTTAAAAAAGTTTTGGAAAAAATGTAACAATGAGAGTGGAGAAATAGATTCAAATCCATGTGATATACAAGTTTTGTAACAGTAAATTCACTAGCTTATAAGGAGAAGAGGAGGATTTCTTTTCAAAATATTAATATGGAGTTGTTTGCAACTTTTCTTAATGGAATTCATCATATCATGAGTTCGATAAGGAGAGTTTGATCTAAATCATTTCAAATTATAAGGAAAATTCAACCCATATTTCCACTTAAAGTTCACAAATCCTCACAATGCAATCACTCAATCATCTCATCCATTATGAATGATATATTTTGGAAGCTCTATCTCTAGTAAAATCCTTAATCATGAGTAAGAAGGTCTTTGAAACCTACCATTGCATTTAGAGGAAGATTGAATCAAATATGTGGATGTTCTTTGTACCACTCTAAAACAAATAATGTACTTTTTTGGGTCTCTTGCCCAATATCATAGAGGAGCGAAAAATCTTCACCTATTCTTTAACCCATCAACACTTCCATACACAAAGACATCCAAAAAAATGATGTGGAAGTCAAGGCCTAGATTAGAGGGGAAGAAATATTCATTTTTTGGATGAGTGGTAAAGTTTTTACCAACCAAATCCCAAGAAATAGTTGGAAGAAAACCCTCTAAGAACAAAGATGAACTTTGGGAAGTAACGAATGGAGTCCAATATACTATATTTTATTTAAAACTATTGCTTATAATCTCATGTTCAATTCAAAATTTTAATAGCCTTTCTTTGGATGAATTAGTAGGGGGTACACCACCCTACACTCATTTGGGGATGGAGAAGGAGGGCATTCTTTTTTTTTTTCCTCGGGGAAAAATCACAATTTTTCATTAATATAGAAATTACATGTAGTAGATGTCTGTATGGCATATGCTGTAAATTTGGCCATAGCCATCAAAAAATATAAGTCTATACATATTTACCACGCAGGGTATACTGTAACTGTTCATAGAAAAAAATATATACAATGTATAAACCAAGTATTGATAGTAATCATTGCTATATACTACAAAAATTAGGGCCTATCGGCCTGCTGGTAGAAATGATCTATATAAGGACGATGATAATATTGGAAGTGATCAGCTCCCTGCTGCTCCTGTATTATCCATAGTCCTCTAGGCTGGACCGTGGTCGCCTTGGAAAGCTGGTTGGCAACCATATTACACTCCCTGTAAATATGTTGACAAGAGATATAAGTAAATTGTGCTTTTAAGAGCATGACTTCATCCAAAATTTTTCTAAGAGAGTGCATATGACATGCAAATGAGTTGTTGAACTAGTTTATGATTATTTTAGAGTCTCCAAAAATTTGAATATGTCTGCATGCATGTGCAAGAGAAAAATGGAGGAGATGTCTAAGAGAGATCAATTCAGCATAATTGTTTGTACCAATCCCCAAGCCCATCTGGATTCGAAAGAAATGATTTTCAGATTTATGCAAAAGTATACCCCCCCCCCCCCCCACATCCTTGTTCTTGAGCTGCACCATCAAAGTATGCCCAAGAGAGATTATGATCAATGACTTTTGGTGTCACAACGCAGCCAGTAGGTGTGGGATCATCTTCCGGGATATCATGATAGGCATAAACAATTTGGGCAGTAGATGCTGGCCAGCGAGCCACTCTATCTCTGAATACGAAACGTTCCTATTTAGCTAGATGATCCAACATATTAATAGAGGAAAACAATGAAGTTTTTGGTACGAGGACCCCTCCCTCCATCAATTCCAGACCTCCAATACATTTTTCCCGTGCCATCTGTTGGAAATGGATAGTGTTGTCAGAACTTGTTCCCATATAATGTGGATCACCGAAGGGAAAATTAGAAAAAGGTGGTCATTTGTTTCCTCTGCTTGATGACAAAGTACACACCAAGTGGGGCCAAAGAAGGATCGTTTCATAAAGTTACCCCTAGTTGGTGTCTTATTCATTAAGACGTTCGAGATAAAAAAATTTGTTCGAGGAGGAGCTTTAAGCTTCCAAAGAGTACGCCACCATTCCAGAAGCATAGGCGGTATATGGACAACATGTATGATGGGATATCCATCTTTGGGAGTGTATGCACCATGCCCAGTAGGGGCCCAAATGAATTCATTAGCTCCCTCCTTAATGCGAACATGAGATTCAAATAGCACATTGATATATCCATCCCAAACTTGTTGCCACTGAACATGTATACCTAGTTGATCAGTGAATTTCCATGCTTGAGCGAATAGGGAGGTATTCTCTAGGTCAGCAATGTTGGTGAGCATGAGGATATCTCTATTCTTGAGAAATTAAGTGAGGTCAGTTGGGAGACAATACATACTGCCACATCCCATCCAGGGATCAATGCCAATACATATAGATGAGTCGTCTCTAATTTGCCAAATAAGGCCATTTTTTATGCTGGGCAGAGTATGTAAGACAACGCGCCAAATCATGGATATCCCAGATGTTTGCCATGTACGTAGGTGAATCCAATCCATAAGCTGGTAAGGCTAAATATATTTATAGTGTATCACCTTGGTCCAAATATTATGGGAGGTAAGAATAAGGGAGGGCATTCTATTGTTTTAATAAGGCATAAGAAAAAGAGAAGAAGGAAGTTTGGTGTAGAAATTCATAAGGAAAATAAAAAATTAGTTTTAAGGGAGGACATGGTAACTAAACAGATCATCTTATATCAAAAAACTCTTTTGATAGGGAAGTTCCATGGTAGTGTGATATTGGAAAATTTCTTCTAGTGGATAGCTAAATTGTAGAGATAAGAACTTGTCTACTACCCCATATTCCATATTTTAGCTGTCAATTTTTTCTCCAGATAACATATCCTAGGGGAAATCCTTTAGCACTTCCCTTAATTTTGTGTATGGTACCCATGGAAACCCTAGATTCTTTGGGCACAAAACCAGGTTAAGAACATAGCTCAAATCCATTACAATAATATACTCATTATGATATCAACATGTTACTTAGGGGAATAGAATGTAGGCAACAAAGATAAAATACCATCCTATAACCACTCGCACTATACCCATTGAAAATATTCCATATATTACTTTATGAGGTGAGTGAGTAACTTTTACATTAAAAAATGGAAGAGACAAGGTGAATTGTAAGAAACATGAAGTGGTATCAGAATAATCTCATCATATTCTTAAGATTTTGATGCCTTGCTTTGATCCAATTAAGGGGAAAACACATTTTCTTCCAACATGGGTAAAACTTCCCTATCTACCCCTAAAACTCTAGGAGGTGAGAATCCTAAAATATATTGGAAACAAAATTGTTGATTCCTCGGTATAGATGAAAAACCAACTAAAAGGAGATAACCGTTATTGCAAAAATATGTGTACAACTCAACTTGGGTGATGAGCTTACTTAATGAGATGAATATAAAATTTGGTAGGTGGTATTGTAGACAATAATTGAATTATAGTAACATTCCATTTTAGGTGTTGTTTATGCGAGGCATATGGACATTTAAAATGAATATGCTTTAAGAAAGATATGGAAGAGGAAGAAATTTTCAAATTTAGAGAAAGAAAGAGATTTCTACACTCTCTAAAGGAGCAAGTATATAAAGATATAAAAAACCTTCTTGAAAAGGGAAATTTTTAGAGCAAGTATATAAAGATATAAAAAGCCTTCTTGAAAAGGGAAATGAAAAGTGCCCCAAAAAGAAAAGTGAAAAATGCCCTAAATAGAACATGTAAAAGAAGATGCAAATCACCTTCTTACCCATTACATTATCGCAAAGATAAGAAACTTTCAGAAAAAGATAACATTTCATGTACACATAAGAATATCACATTATAGAAGGTCATTTTGAAATATTAATACAAATAACCTAGGAAATGAAGATCATATAAAGTAAATGGATTTTGAATATAAAACATTTGTGAGTAGGATTCCAACCACCAAAAGAGAAAATGGAAAATGACTCATCTCAAAAGGCAATAGAAAACATTTGTTAATAGGATTCCAACACCAAAAAGGAAAAATAGAAAATGACTCATCTCAAAAGGGAATAGAAAACATTTGTTAATAGGATTCCAACACCACAGAGGAAAAATGGAAAATGACTCATCTCAAAAGGGCATAGGGCATTTATAGCTTAGATGATAGAGAACCTGACGAGGCATATTTAGAGCATAATGTGAAAATCATAGGGATCTCATTATGGCGAATAAGTTAAAAGAGTGATAGTGAACTAGGCAGTGTAAGGAGAAAGTGAAATTCTTCTTTTGCAAAGGTAGACAGTAAAATCAAAGTACCATAAGAATGTCGAATATATTCTCTTTATTTTTCAAAGGATTTTTTTTTATGGAGGGCCACTGAAAGAAGGGTTACAATTGTCTTCATGTGAAGGAGACGAAGAAAGTAGGTGTTTTACGGTGTTTATATGAAGGAATGGAATCCTTTTAATAACACCAACTCCTTTCACATTTGTCCTCCTCATATAATATTCACAAAATACCACTTGTAGCTCTTTCCATGTCCATTCTCCGCGTACAAGATTGTCGTGTTATATTGAGAAGGTGATGGCTAACTAACATTCGAAGCTTTATCCTTGGGTTAAAGATTTATTTATTTCACTCTATACTTTAGAGTTGCGTATGTTGATATGGGTTGATTTCGCTTGCCACTACTAGAAATTGTGTTTGCCACCACCACTATAATTTTTTTTAAGGTGCACTTACACCTGGTTTACAAGTATGATATATGGGTTGCACATACCTGGGTTAGGCAAGGTTTAAACTAGCGATTTTGCAAGAAGTGTAGTAGGAGTATATCTTATTATTAACTAATTTACACTCTTTAAAATTTAATTAGAAGGTTGAATATTTTAAGGTTTTGATTTTGATTTATTATTATAAGAATTTGGTTATATTTTTTTTTTTTTAATTGTAATTTTAATTGGTTAAAATTATCGTTTTTAATGTGAAAATGGACTAATGTCCTAATAATCAATCTATCAATTTATTTATTTATTTTTTAGAATTAAGTTGAGTCTAGGTTGGGGCTAGCTTCAATGTTGGATGGAAAAATGATCTACCCACCAATAGAGTGTTACCCCTAGGATTGTGCGAAGCTTAGTAAAGTTTGGACGCCACTTGGGATAGTTTAATTCCCCCAAATATGGTTCCCATCCTCAATTGTTCCCATGAGATTTGAATGTGAGATTTGGTGGAGACTAAAGCCCACACAAACCAATTGGTCTACACATCATGAGTTTTTTAAAATTTGAAGGACATGGGGTTGGGCTTTGATCCACTTATGTGTGCATGAGTCACAAGATCACTTAATGTAATCTCTCTGGGTACAAAACACATTTTACCACTAACTCAAGGTGCCCCGTGGCTTCAAGTTAAGTTCTTATGGAAATTTAACCTTGACGAAAGACAAATCAATCCATCAATTTATATTTTCAATTTATTATTTCAAAATTATCTTGGTCAGATTTTAGGAAAAGAAAACATCGATTTCTCCTTAAAAGTCATAGTCATGTGGCTAAAACATATTGGGTCGGAGATGAAATTTATTGGTTAAACTATACAAAAATAACAAAAATCAATGAGAAGTGAAAATGGAGATCCTGCGAACCCTTGGAGCTGGTTCTGGCGCACTCTCATCGAGAACTCCTTCTACCCTTGATTGGGGCTAGACTGCCACACTCTCCCCCCTGCTGATTGCCATTTCTTGATGTCCCTATCTTTCCATTTTTCTGGCACTTGGGTCTCTCATTGGTTCTTGTTTGGGCAACTGTTTGTCGACATGTTTTTCTGGGTTGCCTTTCTCCCACGACTTGTCGGCTAGGATGGAGGAAGATATTGTAGATTATTTAGAGGACCCATATGATTCAGTGCCCTTTTGGACGGTTTCTCCTCCACAACTATCGGTCAACAATTCTAACATTTCATCGCTGCTACCCTTGTCATTGGCTAATGATCCTAGGGTTTTTACAGTTTCGAATTTCCCTCACCTTTCGCTCTTAGCTCAACCATTTTCGCCGTCAGCCGGTCCATCTACTTCCTTGTTGCTGGCTTTTGGCTCTCTTGATGATGCTTTTTTTGTTCCTGGCACAAACTTCTCCCTGCCCTCTCCAACATCGCTCCAGTTCCTAGTGACATGTTTGGACCCATTCACTGCCTCATTTATGCTGGAGCCCCCATTCTCCCCTCCTCTAGGAACCCTATTCCTCCTCTATCTTCGGAACTGGCCCTCGATTCCCCCCTTCATCTTTTCCATCATCACCTGTCCCGCTCCCTCAGATTTCAAACCCTCCTACCTCAGAATATTTCATTGGTACCTCTCTCCTGCTTCTGGATTTGGGCGGGGGTCCTCAGCTAACCCCTCCACAGGAAAGTCGTCCAGGCATGCGAAGAAGTATAAGCGAGTCAAGGCTGGGACTAGGAAGATCTCTCTCACCTTTGGCGAAGACCTCCAAATGGGTGATGTGCTCGATACAACTGATAGGGTATTGTTAGGATGGGTCCGTGGAAGATCATATTCAGTTGCTCAATTGCGACAGTGGATATTGGAAATTTGGGGCCAGGTGCTTGATGAAATATCTTCTATGGTTACTCTTTCACATGGCTAGTTTTCTCTTAGCTTCCAGCGCCCTGAATTCATCCCCTGGATCCTCTCTAAGTATTGGCATATCAAGCTTGCTCCAGTTCTACTTAAACAGTGGAGTCCTCTCTTTGATTTGGAGCGTGAAAATTTGGGGGCTAGTCCTATATGGGTTCAACCCCCTAGATTACTGCTTCATTTCTGGTCGGAAGACGTCTTCAAGAGAATTGGTAATGCTCTGGGCACCTACTTGGATTATGAAAAATCCTACATCGTTACTGGTAACATGGCTATGGCTCACATTCTAGTGCATTTGGACACAAGAAAAGGGGTAGAGGAGAATCTGCAAATTCATTGGAGAAACATCTGCTGAATTCAAATTCTTGATTATGAGAAGGTACCCTATCGATACCGGCGATGCCATAAAATTATGCACTTATACAAGGACTGCCCTTTTCTTGCATCCAACTTTGCTTTAGTGGCTCAACTAGAACATGTTGTAGAGGAAAATCCCACTGACCTGCGGGGCAAGTGACTTGCTCAGGCTGATGATTGCCCATCAACGTCCACCCATTCGAACTGTGGATCATGCATGGAGACTGTTCGCCCCCCATCTCCTCATATTACTAGATCTCATGCGGTTGCGGAAACGACTTCCTCCAAAGCATGTATTTCTTCCACTACATAATCTTTTAATTGCGCTTCTTTATCTTGTTGTTTTCACAGTATATCCATTTTGAATTTCATCTTTGCACTTGCATTTACCCCCCACCACCCCCCCCCCCCACCCCATTTTGTGCTCACTGGCTCCCTCTCCGCCTACTTTTATCACCACCACCACATCTTTACATGATGTCCTTGGATCTGTCCTCTCTTCTGAGCCTTCCATTGACTCTAGTCAGATTCATCATTACAACCTCTGTTATCTTTCCAGGTCCTCTCCCGATGATCGCTATGGCATTAGAATTATTCCTCCCCCCCTTCCCACTAAAACCCCTCAGGTTCGACACTCCAATATGTCCAAGGCCATTTTCTAGGTGGGATTGGATGTAGCTCATGGTTAACAACCCCCTATAGACAAGGTCCTTAGAGTATTAACCTCTCCTCCCCTTGGTTCCCCATGAAGTGGTTATCCTTCAATTGTCGTGGGATGGCTAGTCCCGCCAAGAAACTAGCCTTTAGACTTTTGCTTGAGACAGAGATCGTGGACATCATATTTTTACAGGAAACTCTTGCTCCTTGTACCCTGATCATTCTCCCCTTAGAAGCCCTTTTCCTTGGTTGGCATGTTAATGCGTTGGATGTTCATGGGCGATCTGGAGGTCTGGCATTGGGATACAATCCTCAGGTTGTCAAAATTTTGAATATTTGGGGAGGGGAGGGTATCATTGGCATTGATATTTTTTCCTCTAAATTCGGGAAGGAGCTGAGACTTATCAATGTATATGGACCCTGCATCAATCGACCATCTTTTTGGACAAACCTCCTTAACCTTTTATATATGCAAGCTGACAATATCATCCTTGGAGGTGACCTTAATTTTCTATTGGTCATGCGAAATCCTGGGGACATAATGCTCAAATTGACCCTCTATCTAATCATATCAGTTCTTTGTTAGAGGATCATCACTTATCTGATATTTCAATGGCTTGGTCACAACCTACCTAGTGTAATCGCAGGACTGGAGATGTCATGCTTACCAGAAGGTTAGACAAGTTCCTTGTCAAAGACCCTCATTTGGACCACTTTTCTTTATATCGACAATGGGTGGGATTTGGTCAATTGTCTGATCACTCTCCTATTTACCTTAAATTTGCTTGCATTGATCATAAGCCCAAAGCTACCTACAAATTCAACTCCACCTGGCTTAAAGATGAGGGATACATGAATATGGTCACTGATTACTGGAAGGCTCACCCTCTAATGTCTAGACAATCTATTTATGAATATTTTGCTAAAAAGATGCTCTATCTCAAGCAAAAATCTATCGATTGGGCTAGAGAAAAAAGAATTAAGGATGACCAAATTCTTAAATACATTGAAAAGGAACTTGCTAATATGGTGGACAGGGATGGTCGGGGGTTTGTCTCCATAGAAGCCAAAGAACGACTTATCATAATTGAAGTAGATCGAAACAATTTTGAAGGATAGAGAGGAAACTTGGAGACTTCGGAGTCATGCCATTTGGCTACAGTCAGGGGATGATAATACAAAATTTTATCATCGGTTTACAAATGGACGACGGGCTATCAACACCATCTTGAATTTGGAGGATGATACTGGTCATCAGGTAAAGACCTTCAATCAATTGGCTACCCTCAGTATTACACATTTTAGTCGGCTATACAAAGCTCCACAGGATGCTACTCGCACAGAGATCATCAAGGTGGTTGGGATTTTTCTTAGGTTTGTAAATCATGAAGTGGCAGTGGACCTTGATCAACCTGTTTCCTTGGAAGAACAAGAAGGCACACTTAAATGGTTTAAGAAAGACAAAAGCCTTGGATCGGATGGCTGGCCGATTGAATTTTATCTTGATTTTTTCTAAGTATTGGGAAATGATCTCCTCCAGGTAATTGAAGAATGCAGGATGGGTGGCCGAATGTATGATGCATTCAATTCTACCTTTATTGCACTCATTCCCAAATCAGATGACCCCCAAACTTTCAATGATTTTCGACCTATTTCACTCTGCAACTGCATATACAAGATCATTGCAAAGATTATAGCAAATTGCCTCAAGCCTATCTTATCAGAGTATATATCCCTAGAACAATTTTCTTTCCTTGACCACAGGCAGATTCATGAAGCAGTTGGTACTGCATAGGAGGTCCTACACTCTATCAAAATCAAGAGGTTAAAAGGTATGATTCTTAAGATTGATCTGGCTAAGGCCTTTGACCGCACTAGCTGGCTCTATCTGAGGATGCTATTGACTCACCTGGGTTTTCCTTTATCTTTCATATAATGGATTATGTGTTGTATTACTAATGTCTCTTATAATTTTCTTATCAATGGCTCTACCTCACCATTTTTTCATGCTGAGCGTGGCCTCAGACAAGGTTGTCCTCTCTCACCTCTTCTTTTCTTGCTAGTCATGGAAGGGTTGAGTCGATACATATCAGAGGAAAAAAGATAGGGCAGACTGATGGGCATCAAGATCACAAATACATGCATCCTTACCCACCTCCTTTTTGTTGACAATGTACTCATATTTCTTAATGGATCGATTGGTGATATTACTGCATTCTCCTATGTTCTCTGGTCATTTTGTTTTGCTACTGGAATGGAATGGAATCATATAAAATAAACACTAACCACTACATGATGCTCTCCAAATTAAATCCACACAACCCAATAGTTACTTCCATACACCTTTCTCCCCTTTGATGAAGGGCTCAAATATTGAGGATTTCGTCTCAAGCCTGTTAAATACAAGATTGTTGATTGGGTTTGGCTTGTGGCAAAGATTGAAAAGTGACTGAATATCTAGCATCATAGATGGATTTCCAGGGTTGGCATACTCATTCTCATAAAATCTATTTTGGAGGCTACTCTGATGTACTAGATGTCACTGGCTTGGATTCTGAGGGGAATTTTACACAGAATACAACATATGTGTTGTAGATTCTTGTGAAAGGGCAAGCAAGAAGGGTATACCTTTGCTTAGGCTAGATGGGATATTCTTTCTCTTCCAAAAAAATGGGGAGGATGGGGTATGAAAAATATAGAAGCTTTTGCTAGTGCTCTAGCAACCAAAATGGGTTGGAATGTTCATACCTCCAAGAATCTCTAGGCTGAGGTGGTCACACAAAAGTATATCTCCCCACTCCATTCTCTCGATTGGATCAGACAACCTTCCTAGAACATATCAAACATTTATACGATTTGGAGGGTGGTCCTCAAGTCGCTTGCATATATCAAAGATGGATTGACCTGGAAGATTGGTAATGGATATTTTATTGAGAAATGGCAACAAAAAATTCTAGTTTAATTTGTCCTTGAATTAAACTGTGTATTAAATTCTAATTCTATTCTCATAGCAACTTAAAAATAGTTAATTAAGTTTATTAAACTTAGCTTAGGAAATTTGAGTTGGAAGTCTTTCTGTCGTCATGTGTATGTTCTCCCTACTTTGTAGGAGTCCAGTATGAGTTAATTGTGAGTTGTAAAATAGAAGACTCAGTTTCATGAGTCAGTTCAGTTAAATTAGTTCTCAAACTGATTGAGGAACTAATAGTGAGTTAACAGTCAGTGGTGACACTAATGAACTGCACCAGTGCTACTCTAGTTAACTGAATATTTACTTATCAGAAACTCATGCATGTCGAATCAGAGAAAGAAATAGTTGAGACTAGAGCACAGGTACAGTGTGCTATTTATTTTAGATTTTTTTGAGTTGCACTGATAGTGCATGCAATCAGGAACTGATCCTTGAGGGATTGCGCAATTTTTAGGGGCTTTATTTCCCTTTAAATACAAGCTATCCTCCATAGGAATTAGACATTTTAATAAAGACTTGGAGAGCTTGTGAAGAGGCTAAGTTTTGGCCTTGAGCTTTCTTATGAGTTGGATATTGAATTTTCTGAGTATTGGAATTGTTATACAGAGAACAAGAATTGTAATTTCATCTTGATTTTCCAGATTAATACAAAACAGATAGTGGGGTTTTGAGTTGTGGCTTTCCCCATATATTTATTGTGTTATGTGCCTTTGATTCTCTTCCTCTATTGATTATTTTTTGCTCGATGTTTATGGGCTTTCGTTGTAAAGAGTAGAAGTAGATTCTTATCTCTTGCTTTAGCAAATTGCATTAGCTTGTGAATCTACAATATTTTCTACATGGTATCGGAGCAAGATTGTTTTTTGGGTCGAGAGTTTGCAGAGAAGATCTAAAAATTTCCATGCAAAATTTTCAGAAAAAAATTGCGGATTTGGATTCCTTTGGAAAATATACCTAGATTCAAAAAAAAAAAATGGCCGAATCGGAATTCGGATGAGGGAGATTTCGAAGTTTTGAGTTTTTGGGTTACAGGTGAAAGTCGAATTTGAAATACATACTTCAGGATTGGCAGATGGTGTTCCATGGGTTGAGGCTTGAGTATACCTTGGAAGGTAGCTCGAATTTCATAGCCTCGAGGGACGGGATGGAGACTGTGCTAGAGGACAATGACTTGAAGGAATTTGTTGAACAAGTAATTCCTAAGCCAACAACTACTGATGCACAAAACTTGGCCGAGTGGAAGAAGTGTGTGGCGAATGCAAGGCGAATAATCCTTGAGGGAGTTATAAATCATATTGTCTCAAGTCTCCATGGAAAGGAAACCCCACATGCTATGTGGAAAACATTGACAGACTTGTATCAAAATAGCAATGATTAAAGGAAGTTGGCACTGAAGGATAAACTTCGTAAAATCAAGATGGAGAAAGGCAAGACGATTCCAAAGTACTTGACCAAGTTCACTCAATGTCGAGATGAACTTGGAAGTGTTGGAATCATAGTTTCCAAGGAGGATATGGTGAGCCTTGCTCTTCTTGGACTCCCAAAGAGTTGGCATAGTTATCAGGACTCTGTCAATGGTCAGGAGAAGTTGCCAGATTGGGAACGACTATGGTCAGATTTGATGTAGGATGAGATTAGGAGGAACACCAGGGATGGCTCTTCATCAAAGACTGATGATGAAGAGAATTGTGCCTTAGCGATTAAGGCAAGGAAGGGGAAAGGTAAACTTTCCCATTCCAAATCAGATTCTTATCATGGAGGTAAGAAGAAGGACATGATGAAAGTTAAATGATTTCATTGTCACAAGATGGGACACTTTGCTACAAATTGTCCATTGAAGAAGTCCAAGGAGAAGTCCTTAGGAGGAGCGGTGGGTGAGGCTTTGGCCTCCCAATTCAAATTGGACTTTTCCCTCATTGCATGCATGGTGTCTTCAATGATGGGAAGTGTTTGGTACTTATACAATGGAGCTTCTTTCCACATGATTGGTGGCAAAGAGTTATTCAGTGAACTGGAGGAGAAAGATCTCAAGATGCATATCGAGATGGGTGATGATGGTAAGTATAATGTTACTGGTGTGGGTACTATTAATTTTTAGAGGGAGCATGTGGCTCCACTCACCTTGAAGAATGTTATGCATGTACCTGGACTGATGAAGAACTTGCTATCTGTTTCCATGCTTGAGGATAGAGGCTATGATGTGATCTTTTTGAAAGGAAAGGCATTCCTTTGACACGTAGCCACGGGTCAAGTAAAGAAGATAGGGATTTGATTTCAGAATCTCTATAAGATAGAGGTAGAGGATTGTGCTGCTTTGAGTTCAAAAGCGGAAAAGATGTTGAGACGAGACGTCGACGAGTTGTGGCACAAACGATTGGGCCACTTGCATCATGTGGCTTTGAAGATATTGCAACAAATTTCTACTGATCTTCCCAAAGGTACACTTGAGAAAGTTGATACATGCAAGGGTTGTACTTTGGGAAAATACACCAAGTCTTCCTTTAGAGACAAAGATAGTCAAGCAGAGTCTATTATGGAGAGATTCCATTCAGATGTGTGTGGACCATTCTCAAAAGCATCCACAGTCAAACACAGGTATTATGTTATATTTGTTGTTGACTATTCTCATAAATGCTAGGTATTTTTTATGCACAAAAAGGATCAAACTTTCACAAAGTTTTATGAGTTCAAAGCATTGGTAGAGAAAGAGTTTTGAAAGAAGGTTAAATATTTACGGAGTGATAGTGGTGGTGAGTATGTCTCCAATGAGTTTAAGAACTTTTGTGCAGTGGAAGGGATTAAACGAGAGTTGATGATACCCCATAACCCTCAACAGAATGGGGTTGCTGAGAGGAAGAATAAGAGCATAGTAGGGGCAACAAGGGCGATGTTGCATGATTAGGGCCTACCACTACACTTGTGGGCTGAGGCATGAAACACAACGGTTTATATTCAGAACTGTAGCCCACATAGGATACTTGAGATGAAGACACCATAGGAGGCTTATTCTGGTAAGAGGCCAGATGTTGGTCACTTCAGGATTTTTGGGTCATTGGTTTATTTCCATGTGACCAAAGATGCATGGAAGAAGCTTGAGCTAACAAAAAAGTTGGGGATCTTTGTGGGGTACACTAATACACCCCACAACTATCAGGTGTACATGCCGACCAGTTGGATGACAGTGGTTCACAGGGATATCAGGTTCGATGAGGAGAAGGCCATGCGAGTATCCCTTGAGAGGGAGCTTGAGCTACATGCAGATGAGGAGATTTTAGCTCCTAAGGTTGAGGGGCCTTAGATTGATGTGGAGCAGCCACATGCAGAGGTTCAGAGAGTGGAGACATCCACTCAAGTAGAGTCTTCCAGAGAGGGAAGAAAGCGCACTAGAGAGGTTGACAGATTGTTGGATGATGCATGAGAGAATGTGGGAGCACCCTCTTCTCAGCGCAGATAGAGGAGGTCACCAGAGAGGTACACTGGATACATGGAACTTATGGGTGCATGTGTTGTGACAGAGCCATCTTCCTTTTAGGAAGTAGTGCAACAACTGGTTTGGGTTGATGCGATGGTGGAGCAGTATGACTCCATAGTTCAAAACAATGTTTGGGATGTGGTCCGGAGACGAGAGGACAAGTCAGTTGTGAGCTCCCGTTGACTTCACAAGGTAAATCAAGCTACAAATGGTAGTGTGGAGAAGCATAAGGCCAGATTTGTGGCCCATGGATTTTCGCAGGTAGAGGGGATTGACTATGATGAGACCTTTGCTCTTGTTGCAAGGTACTCATCAGATTTATTTTGGCACTATCAACACAGATGGGTTGGAAGATCCATCAGATGGATGTGAAGAATTCCTTCCTCAATGGCATGATTGAGGAAGAGGTGTACATAGAGCAACACGAAGGTTTTGAAACCTTGGAATGTGAGTCGCATGTTTGCTGACTCAAGAGAGCGTTGTATGGGTTGAAGCAAGCACCCCGTGCTTGGTACACTAGAATAGATAGCTACTTCACTCGGTTGGGCTTCACGAAGAGTGAAGCGGATGCAAACTTGTATCACATAGTGGTGGGAGGTAAGTTGTTGATCATTGTAATCTATGTAGATGATCTCATACTGACAGGTGATGAGAAGCTCATCAAATCTTGCAAGGAGGACCTTGCAAGAGAGTTTGAGAAGAAGGACATGGGGCTAATGCATTAAGTTCTTGGCATGGAGGTATGGCAGGGAGATGGGGAGTTGTTTGTATCTCAGTGAAAGTATTCCTACGAGATACTCAAGAGATTTCGCATGGAGAGAAGCAAACCCATGGAGACTCCTCTAGCTGGTAACTGGAGGAAGGAGGATGTTGCTTTAGGAGAAATAGTGGAAGCTATTGTTTACAGGCAACTTGTGGGTTCACTCATTTACTTGGTGAACACACGACCAGATATGTGCTAAGCAGTTAACTAGCTCAGTCAAGCGATGGTTTGGCCTACGGAGTTGTCTTGGAAGGCAACAAAACATGTAGTGAAATACCCCAGAGGCACTACTCAGTTTGGGTTATGGTACAACCAGACAGAGGGAGTGAAGCTTCAAGGCTTCACCGATGCAGATTGGGCAGGGAGTCCATCCGACAAGAAAAGCACATCAAGAGGAATCTTTAGTATTGGGTCAGCAAAAGTTTCTTGGTACAACAGGAAACAAATATCGGTTGCACTCAGTTCGACAGAGGCAGAGTACATGGATGTAGGTCAGGCAACATGTGAGGCTATCTGGATGATGAAGATCCTGGTTGGTTTGTTTGGTCAGCAGATGGATCCGACAATGATTTATTGTGATAATTAGAGTTGTATCAAACTCTCTGAAAATATAGTCTTTCATGATCGGTCCAAGCATATTGATATCCAATATCATCATCTCAGAGATTGTATTGAGTCGGATCATGTTGTTAGCTTACATTCACACGGAGGAGCAAGATGCTGACATCTTAACAAAGGCATTGTCAAGATGTAAATTTGAGTTTCACAGAGATAGGATCTAGGTAGTTGATAATCCCTTTCTTGTTGAGAGGGAGTGTTGAGAAATGGCAACAAAAAATTCCAGTTTAATTTGTCCTTGAAATAAACTATGAATTAAATTGGAATTCTATTCTCATAGCAGCTTAAAAATAGTTAATTAAGTTTATTAAACTTACTTAACCTAGGAAATTCGAGTTGGAAGTCTTTCTGTCGTCATGTGTATGTTCTCCCTACTTTGTAGGAGTCCAGTATGATTTAATTGTGAGTTGTAAAATAGAAGACTTAGTTTCATGAATCAGTTCAGTTAAATTAGTTCTCAAACTAATTGAGGAACTAATAGTGAGTTAACAGTCAATGGTGACACTAATGAACACCACCAGTACTAATGTAGTTCACCGAATATTTACTCATCAGAAACTCATGCATGTCGAATCAGAGAAAGACCCAGTTGATACTAGAGTGAGGGACAATGTGCTATTTGTTTTAGATTTTTTTGAGTTGCACTGATAGTGCATGCAATCAAGAACTGATCCTTGAGGGATATCGCAGTTTTTAGAGGATTTATTTCCCTTTCAATACAAGCTATTCTCCATAAGAATTAGACATTAGAATAGAGATTTGGAGAGCTTGTGAAGAGGCTAAGATTTGGCCTTGAGCTTTCTTATGAGTTGGAGGTTGAATTTGCTGAGTGCTGGGACTGATCTAGAGAGAACAAACATTGTAATTTCATCTTGATTTTTCGGGTTAATACAAAGCAGATAGTGGGGTTTTGAGTTGTGGCTTTTTTCAGATATTTACTGTGTTATGTGCCTTCGATTCTCTTCCTCTATTGATTATTGTTTTCTTGATGTTTATGGGCTTCTGCTGTAAAGAGTAGAAGTAGATTATTGTCTCTTGCTTTAGCAAATTGCATTAGCTTGTGAATCTACAAGATTTTATACACACTTGGTTGGTATTGGTTTGGATCCTTGGAATGGATGCGGGAATGCTTATCAATTACCATAAGCTCTGATTCACTTCCTCACCAATGTTGGTATTAGTAGACTAACTCACATTATCAATAAGGAAGACTCTTCTATCTTTAGACAAGCCTGGAAATATATGGAAGGGTTGGGCATCCCTTCTATCTGGAAAAATATTTGGAAATCTTATATCAATTCTCTTTCTGAATCTCATGCCTAGATCACTAAGGGGGAGGACGAGCTAATTTGGGCTCACTCTCATAATGGAAAATACTCCCCTAAGTATGGTTACCTCTTTATTTTTTCTGATCACAAGTCCCCTGTCTCTGCTTGGTAGTGGAATGTTCTCTGGAAATTGAAGGTGCCACCTAGAGCTAAGTTATTCATGTGGTGCATCCTTTGAAAAAAGGTACCTACATGGAATAATCTCCAAAAGAAAACTTATCATGGCCCAACTTGGTGTACTCTCTACAAATAGGACTCAGAATCTGTTGATCACCTATTTCTTACATGTCCTTTTACTATTGCTCTCTGGCAAGAGGTACTTACACTACTTCAACTTCAATCTAGGTGGCATGGTGAGGATATCTTGGGAGCATGGAAATTGTGGTGGATGACAGCTCAATCACATAGGATCTGAAACCTTCCCATACTTATGTGCTAGAGTATTTGGCTTCAAAGTAATAAACTCATTTTCTCTGGCACCTTACCTCACTACCCACATGTCACTGCTCACCTAATCTCTTTATATCATAGCATCCCGGAGGAAGACTAACCCCCCACAACTCGCAATATCTCTGTTGAGATTATTGACAGGAACACTCCATGGGCATATTTTGATGGCTCGACACAGCTCCATGGATGTGGCAGGGGCATATTACTTCACATCATAATTAATCAGTTCTATAAGATACATATGGGATTAGGGGATGGGACAAATATTTTTTCTGAACTTATTACCCTCTGTCATTTATTATACTTTGCACTTGAGAAGGGTTGCAACCGATTACAGATTTTTGGTGACTCTAAACTAATCATAAACTGGTTTAATCATCAATCTGCATGTCACATACACACACTCCGACATATTTTGGATGAGAATATGATGCTGAAAACACATTCACATTTTGATTATATCTCTTGTCATCATATATATAGGGAACACAATCAAATTTTTGACCAACTATCCAAAGAAGCCTCACACCAGCCACAAGGGCTCTGGTTGATTCAATAACAATCAGATTAGGACTTCTATAGCTATTACCATCGGCCATATGAGGATCAACAATAGAATGGTGCCAACATACCCTAATTTTATTGTCTTATCTGAAGTTTTGATGTATTTAATCTTTTTTGCTCTGTACATTCATGTTTATATGTTACAAGAACATATCATATGTAATTATTAGCAGTCTCCCATCCTTGAGATAGATATATTTTTTGATAGAACATAATAGATAGTGGCATGACCACTAATACAACATATGCTTCTAGCATCTACAACATGTAATATTCAACTAAATTAATGAAAATTACGATTTTTCCTTGGGGAAAAAAATCTATAAAATTTATGACATGAATATTTTAAAAAGTTGAAATATCATTTTTCTTAAATTGATAGAGTACAAAAACGTTTGATTTAATTTCAAAATATTTGCAATAACATCAAATTTAGTTCATGAAAATAAAATGGAACTTGGAAATATTGTTTCAAAATTATTTGATCATAGAAACAATTTGGTAAATTAAACTAATTAACTTAAATTTGTATTTCAGATAAACTAAAGTTGATCTTAGTGGATGGTATCATCGTCTTGAATTAATGATATGTAAACTGTTGTGGATATTCATTTATAAGAATTTGTCTCAACAAATCTTGAAATATTATGAAATCTTTTATTCAACAATTTATTGTGTTAGATTCCAAATTTATTTGTACTACTTTAATGTTTAGATTTATGAAATAATTAAAATCTAAAAATAAAAGAATAAGCAAATAAACACACCATCAACACAAATGAACATAAAATGTGATTGTGGGAAACCCAATATAGGAAAAAACACAAATAGAATGTGAGATCTATGTTATACTCTATTTTCTTAGGTTATTAGCTATAGGTACAAAGAAAGGGTTACTCACTAAGAAAATGTTTATGACATTGTGGTCTAAATGACTACTACAAAATCTTCTATCTTCTTTATTATGCTTTCAAATCCAACTCATAGATGCTCTATTCAACTATATAATAAGTACAATTTAATCTACCGAAGATATATTACAAACACGGGTAATCATGATGTATTAAATGATAATATTCATGTAATAGTTAGGACAATTATTATGAAATAACTAATGTTTAATAATGACAATTCATGTCCTTTTCCAAAAACGTGACCTATCACCCACTACTACATCCATATATAAAATTATATTGGATTCAATCAAAACCAACAATGATATACATATTTAAATATAAAAAATAATCATTATTTGAAATGAATAATTGAAATATTTTTTTGTTTGTTTATATCTTTTGAGAGAGGAATTAGTAAAAAAAAAAGGAGTAAAAAGCAAAATTTCTACAAATACTAGTAGTTAAAATTATTTGGAATCGATTTGCAGCAGTCCCACCATTGTGTTCAAATGCTTCCAACTATTCGTGTAATTGATGCCACCAAATCTCACCAAATCTTCTATCTTATTTATTATGCTTTCAGATCCAACTCATAGATGCTCTCTTCAACTATAGAATAAGTACAATGTATAATACCCAAGATATATTATAAACACGGGTAATCATTATGTATTAAATAATAATATTCATGTAACTATAAATAATAATATTCATGTAATAGTTAGGACAATTATTATGACATCACTAATGTTTAATAATGATAATTCATGTCCTTTATCAAAAACATGACTTATCACCCACTACTACATCCATATATAAAAGTATATTGGGTTCAATCAAAACCAACAATGATATACATATTTAAATATAAAAAATAATCATTATTTTAAATGAATAATTGAAATATCTTTTTTGTTTATATCTTTTGAGAGAGGAATTAGTAAAAATAAAGAGAGTAAAAAACAAAAGTTCTACAAATACTTGTAGTTAAAATTATTTGGAATCGATTTGTAGTAGTCTCATGCTAGTGTTCAAATGTTTCCAACTATTCAATGTTGTGTATTGATGCCACATGCTTCCATGCTTCCAACTATTCGGTGTTGTGTACTGATGCCACAAATTACCACAATTTCCTTGCTAGAATCCAGTAATTTTTTTTTTTTTCAAAAAATTAGAATGTTGGAGTGTTTGAATCATTTTTTTGATGGTGGAAATGGATTCGCTTCCAACTATTCGAGGCTGTCTATTGATGCCACAAATTCGTATGGATGACAATTTCCTTGCTGGAATCCAATTATTATTATTATTATTTTTTTAATTTTTAATTTTTAATTTTTTTAATTTTTTATAAATCAGAATGTTGGAGTGTTTGAATCATTTTTTTGATGATGGAAATGGATTCAAGGCCATCAAGGACCCTTGAGACACCCAAAATATTGAAGTTTGACAAATGTAACCTAAATTTTCAAATTATCATAATCTTGCCAAAATTTCCATTATTTTCGGGGCTAATTTGTGGGTTTTATAAACTACACTTTATATAAAAAAAGTAATTTTTTTTTCCTAAATATGTGTAGTAAAAAAAGAGTATATGAGATAACTTTCATTGAACATTAATTGGTTTTACTATTAATGTTTATGAGCCCATGGTTTTCTCATGGTATTGCCCATAATGTTTATAAAGTAGGATATATATTTTTATAATAAATAATTGTTATTTAATATGAATTGCTTTGTATATCTATGATGTTTTCATGAAATATATTACCAAGTTTGCTTCAAGTGATATCATAGTCACTCCTAGTTCATGGTTTGCTTAGCCCATAATATTACCAAATATATAAAAAAATTATTTACCAATTCAGTATAATGTTTTTTACTAATTATATATTTTTTTATTAAACTAATAAAAAATTATTAACCCTCCTAGTTCATGGTTTTCTTAGCCTATAATATTGCCAAATATATAAAAAAATATTTACCAATTCAGTATAATGTTTTTTACTAATTATATATATATATATATATATATTTTACTAAACTAATAAAAAATAATTGACTTAGTAATTTTTTAACTAGACTTAATAAAACTATTATATATATATTCTTCATAAATTCACAATGAGGTAAATTGGCAATTCAAAAAGACTTCAAGCCCGACTGGGCTCCACATTCAAAGCATATGTTTACCAATATGCTTTTAGAAACCAGCATTAAAAGCATTAGCGTTTAAAATCAAGTTATCATCCTTCTCACTTAGTCCAAGACAAAAGGAAGTGCAAAGGTTTAAAAAACCCATAAATACTATAATATTTTATGGTTAGCCTTAGACATTAGATTCTAACGAGGAACATTTGATGAAAATGAACAGATAAGGTGCAAGCATACATGTAAGCAAAGAACATCAAGAGGACATCAACACATTTTCATCGATTTGTTTGAGATAGAGTGAAAATTATAATTAGTGGAAAAGGCGAATGCAAAGGAGACAACTTAAAGGTAGTTTTAAAAAGTGGATGGACAATAAAGAAATTAAATATCATGCATCCCTACCAATAATGATATATGAGATTTCTTAAATACATGAAACAAATCTATATTCAATGACATCTAATCATGTCCTTCACAAATTTTATAAAAAATAAAATTGGTTTATCTAAATATTAAGAAATTGGCTCCACATAAAAAGTATAGATGGATAAAAGGCTATATCAGTGAGAAATCCAATTCTTGGGTCTTTTTTTATGGAGCAATTAAAGAAAACCATGACCTTAATGGAGTAGGACACCTTATCTACCTTAATGAAAAGTTTCAATTATCTTTCTTCTATGAATTATGAAGAAGAATAAATAACAAGGTAGAATGAAAAACAATCATTATTCTCATGTTCTTGATATCTAAGTTAAGATTCATGGACATCTAGATCTCTAAAGACTAAAAAATGGTGATTGGATGGATGAATATGAAAGTTGCCAACAAAAAATTTATTTAAAGGACACAATCAATTAAGACAAAGAAATGCGTCAAGGGTTCAAATTTATATATATAGGAAAATGATTAACATGTAAGCATATGCCTTATCAAAGAGGGGAGACGACTTTCCAAGAAGGGATGCCAACTGTAACTCATGAGTAAAAGTAGGATGAAGCCATTTCTCTACCCCCCACAATTTTATTTATCTATGTATAGTTTGGTCTTTTTTCTCTAGGATGGGTGATCTCTTGTAACTTTGTCCTTTTAGCTAGAAATATTTTGAGATCATTCTAGATGTTGAGATGAAGTTTTGGTTAATCACAACTAATTTTTTAGTTCACAATGACTAAAATGTAATAGGGTCCTCCCCTAACCTCCCTACTTTAGGCTACCTATGATTTAGTCAATTGATGTATGCATCCATACTCTTTGAATACGACACATTACATAGTAGTGGATAGTCATTTAATGTAAAAGGGGCCTCTATATTAAATAAGGTCCACCATGTAAGTGAAAACATTCTTCCCATCTTTCCTTACACGCCTTTAGCAAGACTTAATATTGTATCTTTGCATATGTTCTCTCCTCATATTTCTCTTGCTCATTCTTGAGAGGAAAGACATTTTGTCTAAGTCTAGTAAGGCTCCTTGGAAACACCCTAAAGGGGAGGGAAGAAAGAGAAATCACAAGGGTACTTGGTGACAATGCACTAAAGAGCATCATCATTTGGTAGATGTCCTAGAATATGCCAAGGATGTGAAACCTAACAAGGAAAAAAGATGCTCTCAACATCAAATATCACTTTGTGGAGGAAGGTGTATGTTACTTCCTTTAAATAGAATGTTGGTATGTACCTTTGCTATTGTTGAAAATATGATATGTATGTACCTTTTCTATTGTTGAAAATATGGTATGACAACTGAATATTAATAAAGGGATCACAACATAATATTGACACAAGTGTTGGGTGGGTATCCTCATACCCAAACAAGTAATAGATTAAAATAATTTGTCATGGAAGGCTAGTAGTGGGAGTTACATTAGAGCATGATTCAATTATGGGATGTGGGAATGCAATTATATTACCTCTAGGGGATATATCACAATATTAAGGTTAAGTTTGTTTTCTTGATCCACCGTTACGTCCTCACTATCCACCAAGCCCTACTTAACATCAATTTCCACTAAAAATTTCATAACCATGTTGTAAAAAATGCTTTTAAAAGAAAATCCATCATGAGAAGTTTACCTAACTTATTTCCATATATACTTCATAGATGATTATCAAGAACTCCGACGAAAGCTCATGAACTTTGACCCATATTAGAATCTTAAAGACTAATTTTGTACTTACATAAAAACACGCATGCTTTAACTTTAGAGGCATAAATGAAGAACTTCATGACTAACTACCATTTAGAAAATTTTATTTCATCCTCGTAAATTTGAAAAGAAACCCAAGATGGTTTTTGGGCATAATATAATACATAGGTCCATATCCTATCATTGGCTTCTAGTAGAGATTCATCCATGAATTTAGGGTTTTAACTACTATAGTGTTGTTATATGTCTCCTATAAAATTTGCAATCAAAAATTTCTCAGACTAATGTAAAAATTACACTAACCTAAATTAATTACTGCAACCATATTAATTTTTTTTTCTTTCATTTGGTCACTAATTTATATTTCTTATATTATTTACCTTCAAGGAGCTTTCATACAAAAACCTTCCACTTAAGTCAACCACATAGCACATCCCAATCCAAATTAGCACCAATTAACCCTACCTTTCTAATCAATTCAATAAAAGACATTTTAGTGGATTTACATTCTCACCTAGATTCAAGTAAGGCTCATAATCTTTTGATGAGACCTCTAAACAACACTTAGTCTCATCAACTTGATGAGTTGGTTTTACTACCAATCCCTTGTCCTTCAGATCCAATGTTTGAAGTCCCTTTGTGTTGCTTTAATAAGCATTTCTTTCCCACCTTAAACGAAGTGCCAATGCTTGAAGTCTTTTTGTGTTGCTTTAAGAAGCATTCCTTTTCCACCTTAAACAAAGTGCTTTAGTGAAAATTGAGGTTTATTATTATATGATAAAATATCCACCCCCTTATTTGGAGACTATGTTTTCTAAATTTGGACTAGAACCCAAATCATATCATGTTTGACAACTTATGATAAAAACACGGTAAATTTATCTCGTCCACTTTGTATAAAATCTAGTGATTCCAATCTCATTTATATATCTCCCCTTAGCATCCATTTAAAGAAACCTCTCAAACGTAACTTGGATACAACCATGCATCCATCCCTTTAATAAGATTGTTAGAAAATATACCAATACTGGTTGGAAAAATCTTGGAAACCGCATGCTTCTTTCTTATTGTGCCGAGAGGCTCTCCCAACCGAGTATGGTAGAGATGTTGTAATGTTTAACATTTTGGTTCGGTCAAAATAAAACAAATGAAATAAAATAAAATAAAATAACATTTTTAGACTCCAACCCATGGTTTTTCCCATGGTATTCTTCTCTAATGTGGTCGATTTAAAGGATAATAACTAAACTAACCTAGATCCAAATTAACTCTGGATCTACCAAGCACCAATAGAGATCAAATATCTTTTCACTTTAAAAGAGGTTTGCATCTCAAAATATTTGATCCCTCTTGGCACATGGTAGATTTAGAGTTAAGATGAATCTAGGGTGGTATTAATATCATACTATATCATAATAATATAATCTTATATTATATTGAACATAGTATTATAATACTCAACACAATATTATAATGTTTAAAAATAAAATACTATATAATAATATACTAGTTTAGATCCATCTTAATAGCGTGCGCAAGTCAGCCCGCTGTGCAGACCTAGTTGCCTCCCTGATATCGCAGGTCTCTCTCAGCAGCCTCTCACTGCTGAGCTTTCTCTGACCATGCACCCCTCTAAGGAGGGCGATCCTCCCTCACCCAACCACCAAGGAACCGAAGAAAATGAAGAAGAATTCACATCCCTGATTGCTGCGAATGGAGCTCCAAGGAACAGGCCAACAATTAACAATTTTTTTACGAAGCTCGAGGATATACTAGAGATCTCTCTCCCACCTGCACTCCCTCGAAGAGCAGCTCTTTCTCTGGCAGAATGCAGACTTGTTGGATAGTTCATGGGGTTATGGCCGACACCCAAATCAGTACAAAAATAGGTTGAAAGAAACTGGAATGCAACCACCCAGGGGAAAATAGCAATACGATTTTGTGGAAGACAAAGATCTGATATTCAGAAACGGTCCATACTTCATAGATTTAAGAGGTTTATATTTAAATAGGTGGACGCCAGATTTCAATCCAGAAATGGATGTCCCAAGCGCAGTCCCAGTCTGGGTCCAACTTCCACACCTTCCACTACATTACTGGGGAGATGACTCAGTCAAACCCACAGGAAATGCAGTGGGCAAATATATAGACAGATGCGGACCAAAGGATAACATGCACGCATGTGCCAGAATATGTATGGAAGTAGATCTTGGAAAAGGTCTTCCAGAGGCAATAAAGATCAAGGTCGATCAGTGGACGCACATACAACAGCTGGACTACAAGCAGATACCATTCAAATGCAAGGTATGTCATGAGTATGGTCATTTTGCTAATAGGTGTCTTAAAAAAAAAGAGAATGAAAATGTAGAAGAACAAGAGAACACATGGGAACAAGTAAAAAGGAAAAAACCCATCAATAAACAGCCAATATCAACTAACTCCCAGCTTCAAGAACCAAATGAGATTACATCTCAGCCCTCATTGAAGGTTATCCCCCCTATACACACATCATTGAACCCTTTTGGGCCTTTGGAAGACCCTATTGATCCACCCTCTCCCAGATCCCCAACATCAAACCCCATCTCCTTTGCTCTCATACCCTCCTCTTCTCTCCCTATCTCCCCCCCACCTCCCCCCTCAGTGGACCGCATACTAACCAGAAATCAAGCTAAGGAAAACCCCCAATCTTGGGATCAACAAAAAAAAGTGGGAAGAAGATCCAACAAGGAAACAAGATATGAGGTAGCGGCTAAAGAAATGGCATTAGGAACTCAAAAACCAATGGAATCATTCCTTGGGAAAAATACAGAAAACAATGAAAAAAATCAGCAAAGAGGAAAGGGAGGATCACATCAACACAATAGTAAATAATGATAGTGGTCTCTTGGAATTGTCGCGGCCTTGGAACCACTCTTAAAGCCAATGCAGCTAGAGATATTTTAATCAATGAAAAGTCGGACATCTATATGATCCAGGAGACCAAAACAAGCAAGCAAGAAAATAAAAAATTGATTCAAAAATTAAGAAATTATGAAGGAATAGTGCTAGAGGCTACAGGAGCATCAGGAGGAATATGTACCATATGGGACAAAAGAAAATGGGAACTAATAAATCAAAAAATCAGCAGTCACTGGATTAGAACAGATCTGAGAGATCTCAACACAAAGGAACTGTATAGCTTCATGAATGTATATTCTCCAAATCACTACAAAGAAAAAGAACATTGCTGGAATTCGATTAAAGAAGAACTAGCAGAAAAAGAAAATGAGAAATTAATCTTTGGAGGAGACCTAAATCTGATAAGAAACACTGAAGAAAAATTTGGTGGGAATTATCATTCAGATTTGTCAAGAGAAGTCCTTGAAGAAATAATGGAACAACATAAACTAATCGACATTCCTCCAAGCAATGGGAATTACACAAAGAATAGACAAGCATAATATCAAGGAAAGTTTGGATAGAATCTTAGTACAATAAAACATAGCAGCTGAATTCACTCTTGTGAAAAGCAAGATTGTCCACACAACAGCTTCAGATCACAAGCCGGTGGTATTAAGCATGGGTAATTTGGAAAATCAAGGTCCGCTCCCCTTCATATATAATTCGAGTTGGGATAGCAAGGAAGAATTTGGAAACCAAATCAAAGAGAGTTGCAGAAAAAGTGTCATTGGGTCTCCTCAGTATGTTTGGGAAACAAAACTAAAGAATTTAAGGCTGCATTTAAAAATTTGGGCTAGAGAAAATGATATTTGAGACAAAACTAGGAAAATAGAATTACAAAAAAATGGATAACATTCATAGAGAAAAAGAAAACAAAGAAGAAAGAAAACAAAATTAGCTACAAGAAAAGGAAACCTTCTGGGAAATCTACAAGCAAAATAGGAAAGAAGAAGAAGAAAATCGAATAAAATCCATAGTTCTTTGGCTGAAATCAGGAGACAAAAACACAACCTTTTTTCATAATTCAATGAAAATAAAGAGGGCAAGAAATTAGATTGAATAGATCCAAGTAGATGGGCATGAGATAAAAGGAGTTGAAGAAATAAAAATAGCAACCCACAACTACTTCAAAGATCTACTTACAACAAGCAACCAACGAGCAGTTAATGAAGATTTCTTGCAGCACATAAATAAAAAAAATAAGTGATCAACAAAACACAGAAATAAATAAAGAGATCACTGAGGTTGAATTTAGAGAAGCGGTCTGGAGCCTTCATCCTGACAAAGCTCTAGGGCCAGATGGGTTTACAATGGCTTTTTACAGACAACACTTTGATATTACTAAAAAATATTTTATGAGAATGATAAAAAATGCATTTCAAAAAAAAAATTGGAGGAAACACAAAATCTTCCTATTTGGCACTCATACCCAAAGAGTCCAATCCAATAACCTTCAATAGATATAGACCAATTTCTCTTTGCAACTCTTCTTATAAGATAATCACCAAAATTCTTGCAAATAGAATCAAGAAAATTCTTCCGGAAATCATATCTGAAAATCAAGGCGGATTTGTTCCCAAGCGGCAAATCACAGATAATGTGATCATTGTTCAAGAAGTTATTCACAACAGTATTCAAAGGAAAGAGAAAGGAATGATAGTAAAGCTAGATATGGCAAATTCTATTGATAGAGTTAATCATAATTATCTTGCAGCGGTACTAAAAAACTTTGGCTTTTCAACAGATATTATAGAGACTATTAAGGCGTACATATCAAACCCATGGATAACCCTCTAATAAATGGAAGGCCCAGTAAATTTTTTCAGAGCACAAGAGGGCTAAGACAAGGCTGTCCTCTATCTCCATTCCTCTATATCATCATGGCAGAAACATTAAGTGCAGCGCTGGAAAGTCAGAGAAAGGAAAAAAAATAACAGGTATACAGATAGCAAGAGGGGTCAAAGATATAAATCACTCACTTTTTGCAGATGACACCCTTCTTATGGGGGGGCATCAAGCATAATAGCTAGAAGATTTAAAAGAGTGCTGGATGATTTTCTCCAAGCCTCTGGAGGAATGTTAAATAACACCAAATGCAGAATATATAGCTGGAACACTTCTCCAAGAGCTATGCAACATATATCACAAATTCTGGAAATTCCAATACAAACAAGATGGACCCACTTTACTTATCTTGGGCTGCCCCTAGCAAAGGAAAATGTAAAAGCGGAATTATGGAGCAAGCAAGTGGAAAAAATGAAGGATAAAATTCAGAATTGGGGAGTGATGTGGCTTAATTTGGTAGGAAGAGTGATCATGATTAAGGCACTCCTTTCAGCCCTTCCCATTTATCAATATGCGATTATTCTGGCCCCAACAAGTGCTCACAAGCAAATGGAAATAATAATAAGAAGCTTCCTATGGCAAGGAGGAAAACAAGAGAACAAAAAATTCAGCCTAGTCCGATGGGAGCAAGTCACCCTTCCCTATGAAAAAGGAGGTATAACAATCCGCTTACCAGGCCAAATGAACATTGCTTTAGGGACAAAAATAATTTGGAGAATGATAAGTGGAAAAGAACACTGGTGGGAAAAAGTACTAGCAATGAAATATTTAAATCATCATAGAACAAAATTGATAACTGAACCTATTCCAGTCAGGCCTTGCACACAAGTCTGGAAACTTGTAAAAAAGATAATTCCTCTTATTAGAGATCAAATTTCTAAAAATCCAGGGAATGGCAAAACAATTGCAATCTGGGAGGATCGAATAATGGGAAGAGATCCTCTAAATCTCCAGCGGAATCTAAGAGGACTTCATTGTTGGATGGAAGAGAGAATAATAAATACTTTATACTCAATATCCGAGTGGGAACAGGACAACTGGCTTGGATGGAAAATGCCAACAATTCCAAAGGATTAAAAAGTCAATTGGAGAAACTAAAATCTCACCTATCAGGGGCAGCTCCCATAAATAGAGAAGATCAGGATGACTTTGTGTGGGACCCAAATGGAGGGGAATACACGGTGAAATCAGGGTATAATCTCCTCCAAGAACAACAAAATCAACAAGACTGGAGTCTATGGAAGGCAACCTAGAAAACAGAATGTCTTCCCAAAATCAAAGTTTTCATTTGGACTCTTCTCAAAGGTAAAATCCTAACCTATGAAAATTAAAAAAAAAAAGAATACAAGGGCCTTCCAGGTGTGTCATGTGTCAAATGGAGGAAGAAACAATCCAACATCTTTTCATGAACTGTAGGGTGGCTAGAGAATGTTGGAGCCAGATAATAACTTCGTTGGAAATAAATATAAACTTTTCAAATTAGCTGTCAGCACTTCATAAAACTTGGGAGAAGAGCTACCCATATACAGAGAGAAACAAGGCCACACTATGCAGGATCTGGAATTGCCTCCCCTCAATTCTATGCTGGCATATTTTGTTAGCCAGAAACAAATGTATATTCAAAGAAAAAAAACCAAGTATAGGCAAGATTCTTTCAAAAACATGGAGCCTAGTATCAGAAATAATAAGCACCAATGGAATATCAAATATGGATTAGAACAACCTACAACAAAAAGAAAAATATTGGTATAGCAAAGCAATATTAGCATGAAAAAAATAGAAGCTACAACAAAAAAGAAAAAAGTTTCCACAACCAAGAATTGGAAATCAAGATTGGATGACAAAGAATTTGAAGAATGGATGAAAAAAAAAAGATACAACCCTTTTTCGATGGGGCTTCAAAGAATAACCCACGAAAAGCAGGGGCAGGCAGAGTAATTATAGACCTAAATGGAAAAAAAAAATATAGCATAGGAATGGAGTCTCGGAGAAATGACAAACAACAGGGCGGAAGCATACAACCTCCTATTAGGCACAAGGCTATTAAAAAACTTGCAATCAAGGATCCTATAATTATAGGAGACTCGACAATCATCATAGCAGCAATGGAAAATGAAAAGGACTTCAATAGTATCGCCATTAATAAAATTTGTCAGAGGATCAGATCAAACATAAAAAGTCTAGGAAACATAACTCTCAAACATGTGTTGAGAAATCAAAACAAGGAAGCAGATAAATATGCTAATAAAGCACTTGAAAGACTAGTTGGGACTGTCAAAGAAAATAATGAAGTCTATGTCAAAAACATACCATGATTTCCACAATTATGATGAGGACTGAGAAAGGAGAAAGTGGAAAGAAGCATAACAAAAGGAAAAAAAGATTATCAAATCTTCACTCCCAGATTCAGATTGTCTACAGAACACAATGAAGATTTGATAACAGTTGATCTCAAGTGCAATCTGCAAGGCTCAGAGCACAAAATCTACTCAATCCCAAAAAAGCTTCAAAGCACGTATGATAAGAAACATAGGCGTCCTTTACTTCTGAGCAAAGATGGTAATGGTCATATCAAACACAAGCATCAGGATCGAAATTGTCACACAAGTGCAAGGTTTGTTATAATGGGCAGCTGTACAAGCACAAAGGCGATCCACATCACGACATTCACCTACAACAACAGGTTATCCTTCCGCTCTAAGATCAATAAATTGGTCGATGAGCTCAGTAATCTTCATTATTTAGAAAATTCAGCCTATCCACATTCAGGCCATCTCTTAAGTGAACAAAATTCTCTGTATCCCCTCGTCTGTAGTCAGTCTGAAGCATTCAAAAGTCTGCCAAATTCTCCCTCTCGACTCATCAATTCGTATACATAGGTCCGAACTACACCAACGAGGGACATCTTCACTGTCTTCATTCGCTCCACAATACTCTTCCTTAGTCAATTGCTCCTTTAATATCTTCCACTCTCATAATCCAAGCACTCAGAATTATTTAACAACCTCTCCCCCTCTCAGTGCTACCCTCCTTTGTTTAATACACAGACTGTGCTTCTTAAGAATTACCTTCATCTTGAAAGCAGTCTCACCTTCTCAACATCCTCAAAGCTCAAGTTCTCTAGAGCCAAACTCTCCAATTATTTTCTACCTCTCACTTAATCGATATCTCCTGGCCAACACCTCAGTTCAAGACAACTCCTCTGATTGGTTTTGGAACACAAAGTAGGGTCATAGCTCCTTTGGTTCTCTTAGAGCTTTGGGGATTTGTCATCAAGAGGACTCCATCAATCAGAACTTCGCCATCAACAACAGAGGAACAAGCAGAACACATCAAAGTAAGAGGGCCATCACTGGGATCAAAAAAGACACAACCTCTGCAGTAAATCAAAGCAATATAATGGCCTGCAATCCACTAGAGAGAGCAGAAAAGAACGACAGTTGCCCAACTTGCAGGGCCAACAGGTTTATGATTAGAAGGTTTAATCAAGCCTTAAAGGACCTCAAGGCAGAAATGAAGACAGCCAATGTGTTCATGCAAAGAGACAGATTTACAGAGAGCTGACATAGAAGATCTAAAGGACAAATGCAAGCACTTGGAAGAAATAGTCGAGTACATCAAGACCCTCAATCAAAGCCAGCAAGGGGAAACATCCTCCAGGGATAGCAAGAAGCGCCACCCCCCAGCAAGAGGAATCAGTAAATCAGTTCTGGTGATCTTGTCTCTTCTACTAATGCAGTGCAAATATATTTTTTTCTAGGACAGTATGTAAGGCAATATGCCACTCTAGTTTTTGAATTTTATAGAATCAAGGCTGCAAGTGCGGATGCGGGGACTGTGCTCCCATTTTGTGCACTACACTTGAACCAGCCTCCTTTCGAATGTATAAGGAGCTCGCTCTTTTTCTTTTTTGCAATATAAAAAAATATCCGACTGTGTTTAAAAAAAAAAGATCCATCTTAACTTTGAATCTATAAGCATTGAGAGGGATCAAATCTCTTGAGATGCAAACCTATGTTAGAGTACAAAAGAGATTTGATCCATCTCGATGCTTAATAGATCCATAATTAAAATAGATCTAAGCTAATAACTATATCAAAATTGAAGATCTATTTCCCTAAACTCTTTATTATTATGAGACATCTTCATTATAGATAACAAATATTTACTCTACTATTAACTAAGAGTTGTATATACACACTATTAAATTTAAACAATTACATTATCCAACCATAAAATTACACGGTTCAATAACCTCATATATATATAGGGTTACCTTCGTTATGCAATAAACTAGGTCATAAAATTTTGTTGAGTCATCTATATATTCCTTTGTTTGCTTGCATGTGCCTTTGTACACATTTAGAACCATGAGATCTATCCAATTCATAAAGACATCTGTTCATGTTCCTCTTGGTTGAACTGTGTGCCTCAAGTTGCCACGTATTGGTTTTTTCATAGATCACCTCTTGGTTGGAGTGTGTGCCACCAGTTGCCACCTTTTGGTTTTTCTCTACGGATAAGTCCATTCACACATGACACGAATCAATAAACATGTTTCAACATCATAGAATAAGACAAGTATTTGTGCTACACTCTAACGTTGTAACTGACCACGTGGTATATAATTTTAACACCCAACATAAAGTCTTCTTGGGAAATGCGATAATGTGGTTGCACCTTATACATTCATGAGAAAAGGTCAAGGTAATTAATGATGAATTAAACAAACATCTCACATTTGCAAACATGGAAGGTTCAAAGGTTTTGATAAAACTTTATATTTATTAATAATTGTTTTTGAAAATTTAAATAATATGTTATATTTACTATTTTAAAATATTTAATGTTGAATATAAAAGATGTTGCACAATTAAGAGATGCATTGAGAAATTGGATGGTGAAAAATTCTGTCTTAATTAAGTATTAATGCATTTTGTTCATCTAAGTACTTAGGCTTTTATCGTTATGGATGTTTATATATACAATAGATTTTTAGTTTTTTCTCAGATGATAATTGAGCATTGTATCTAGGTTTTTGGTTTTTTCGGATTTTGTAGTACATTATAAAGAGTTTCAGTGGGTATGGGAGTGGATTATTTGTAAGTTGGTTTTTATCTCTTATTGGGTTGTTTGCACTTTCTCTTCTTTTGAATTCTTGTTGTGTTAATTTTTTTAGTCGTTAAATATGACTAGAAGAGGCACTTTTAGTGTTAGGAGGGGAATCACGAAACTAGAATCTTAACCACCTCTTGAGCCTAGTGAGCAACTAAGTAGTTTGCTGCAACGTACATAAGGAATATCCCTCCATCTATTCGAAGAGAAATTGAGGAGGTTGTGAGGGAGGCCAAAATTGATCATAGGTTCATATCATATGCTAAGGTGGAGGATCATGTGGACAATTGTGTTACTATCGGACATAGGAAAAAGAATAAGGAAAACAAGGCACATGCAAACGATAAACATCTAATAACAACTCAGAACTATGATATAGAAAGGTTGGAGGAACAATAGGAAATTCTACTAAGTGTTGAGGAGATGCAGAGCCAAATCAAAAAATTGGATAGCAAGGTAACAATGGTAGCAAAAAACTAGCCAATTTGGAATTCAAAGAATCATATGAGGAGACAGGACTACCAAGTACAATGTATGTTGTTATGATATTTAGTCATAGTTTTGTTGAATAGGGTGATTAAGAGAGCTCTCAAGAATTCAACATAGGATGTAGTTCTTTTTACTCATAGTATTGAATAGGCTTTGTTATTTAGTTTAGTCTATTTACTCAGTCTAAGTATTAACCAAAATATATTTTAAAATATTTAAGAAATACATTTAGATAATAATTATAAAAGAGTTTTATAAACTATATTTAATATATATTTTGAAAGTTTTTTAAACTATATTTAAGATATATTTTGAATTTTATTAAAAAAAAATACTTTCTTTTATTACTCTATTATAGGTATCTCAATATTTAAAATTAGTTTGTTATCACTTAAGATATTTTAGAAATAAATTTTATTTTCATTTAGGAGGTTTAAGTTCTATTCTAACTAGTTAAGAATATAATTAAAATCACATAATTTATAATTATATAAATTATGCAATAATAAATTTTAATGGGAAAAACACTTCACTTTTTCTTAGTGTACTGAGAGGCTTGTTACCCACCACCATTGGGTGACCCCTATAGGAGAATTTTTCTCCTAGATTTGTCTTTAGGAAACAACCAATAGCACCTTGTAGCCACCAGATAGCTCAATGTGCCACCATTCTTTGCCACCTGAGTCAACCATTGTCTGCCCTCACCCATCTATTATGATCGTATGTTTGAAGGTGGGCCTTCCAACCCTAAAGGTATGACTTTTCATTAGGTAATTGGGTGTTTATGCTTGCTTTTCTTGGGCAGATTTCGGCATGTATTAGTGGGGGGATTCAACAAAAAGAACGAGCATTGAATTGTACTCTTGTTCCCTTACCTCATCTTCAGGGTTAATCTTGTGTCTCAGTCCCATGGGATCTCCTCTATGAGTTATTAGCTTTACGAGTGGAACTACATGGGAAACCCTGATTTTGGTTGTGTGGTCCCGCTTCCCAACACCATATATCTCACTCCCCTTCACTCATCGCAAATGCTTTTTCACATTTTCCCATCCAGGTCCACATTTTTACATTGGGTCCACAAGGTGTTAGCCACCCCTCCCTTTATCCACACCTTGGTCGAGCTTGGAATGATGCCCCAGAGGTTGATGCAACTAAAAAGAAAAATAAAAGCATAATATGGCCACAATGAACATGAAATGTACCACAAAAGGCAAAATATGCTCGGGACATAAAAATTTAGTACGTGGGAAATATCGAAACATGAGCTTTACCCCCTATCACTATGGCCATCACCCTAGTTCCAAGGGCCCATATGAGTGCCCCCTGCATCATTAAGGAACCCATGATTTTCCCAACCCCAGGTGGGTGATGAACTGCCCAACCTTAAGGGGGTAATCATTGTTGCATCATACACATCATGCTCTCATCCCTTAAAGCCTCAATCAGTAAAGAAAGAAAAATAAATAAAAGGGAAAAGGCATATGAAGAAGGGTGGAAAAACAAATATCGGGGTAACTCATGTACCACAATTGCTCCCTTTTACATTCATATACCCAAGGTGTGTGATTCCCCCATTATAGCTACCCTTGTACCATGACATGTGGCTTGGAGCATTCCCTATTGCCCTAATTACGTTCCATCATTATTTCACACGTCACCTTCCATTTAATGGATGTACCATGGACCTGTCACTCCCTTAGAGGTTGAAACCACCTAATAGGGTCCTTTATTGACCTTCTAAAGCCCATTTGGAGGGACATGCCACTATAAAGTGTGCACTTTTTCCCGTGATTAGCAAGCTTATTTGCTCAATTGCGCGAATAAATTATTGTACTGAAAGGTGAGGAGATGCATTGGATCTTATACAAGATTGCAGGTGGGTCTTCATCTTGGACTTGATGTCCCTATATGGGATCCAAGCCCTCAAGAGGGTCATAATGCACTTATAGGGTGAGCGTTGAGAGCCATGGGCCTCTGCCACAAAAAAGCATTGATTGCCACACTATGGGCTTCTTCAACACCACATATTGCTTGTTAGTTCCCTAGCCATACAAAGACAGTGATGTACTTGGACCATGTTGCCCAACCGATCACACACTTACACTCAACACTTGGCAACTGATCCAGGGCCTAGATGGGGTTTTTGTCTCATCTGGAAGGACACATGAGGGCATACATCATCTTCTAGCCCTCACTTATGGAGTATCAACTTATTATTGAGCCACTGGAGACCCATGAGACCCTTGATTGTTCCCCACATCCACTTGGGAGTGCCATATGATGTTTTTCTTGGGAATCAAGGGGCCACCCCTTGATCATCCTTTTTTGATCCCTCCTCTTCATCATGTCTCATTGAGGACTCATCTTGGCCTTTCAACGACCCTTTGCACCATTATTTTATCATTTCAACCTCATTAGGAAGGCTTATTTTACACATATGAGCTATTTGGTGGGCTTGTCACAAAAAGTGTTGTTATTTTCACATTAAAATATTATTAGGGGCTCAATTAGGCTAATTAGACCAAATCAAACATGTGAGAGGTTCATATAAATTAAAGAGACCTCATTTGTATTTGGACGCCACACTTGGGATTTTTGGCCTGCAATATGTGGAATGATTTGGATGAATAAATGCATTTTGACGTGTGGAAAGATTTCACTATCTTTCTTAGAGATTATTGTTGACAAGATTGTGGATGGATATACTATTCTTTGTCTTGTAAGTGCAATATAATGCTAATTTTTGTTTTAATGGATGCCTAATGCATGGAATTATTTTTCTTATGGTGAAATAATGTGCCCTAATTAATGCAAATTAGTGGAACCATTGAAACTATTGAATATTTTTTACATGTCTTACTCATTGGGCAAATAATGAATGAATGTTCCTAGAGGATTGTTTACATGTGGATCCTTGAAACTCCATAATGATTTCCATCGAAGTATAAAAGTCTAAATTTTCCATGTAGCTACATTCATAAAGAGCGAGGATTATTCTTTAGGCCTCCTTGGAAAGCAAAGTTTCCTGAATCTTGATAATTTTGAATCCAATCTTCCCAATAGCTAGGCATTGGTCTTAGATCTTTGGTGATCAATAACTCAATGAAACATCATTCTTTTCACCTTTTCTTCCTCCTTTTCTTCATCCCTTCAATGATTGGTAGCCTCTCTAAGGATTGGTGCGAAATCCTTTAGAAGTGAGATCTTGCAAAACTAATTGGAAAAACTTTTGCGATGGTGTCTCCTCTAGCTCTTCTTCAACTTTGGGGTCATTCTCATGGTTGAATCTCAAAATAATTGATGTGCTAGCCTTTGTACCAAGTGGGAACCTTTGAAGCTGCTTTGACTTGGGGATTTCTTAAAGGTTTGCAAGTTATAGCTTATCATTCAAAACATTTTCTCCTAGTTATATTGACCTTTGATGAGCTCTCATCTTGTCAAATATCTCAACCCTAGGTCTCATATAGCCATTATCTCAAGGGTTTTTTGTGGAAATCCATCCTAACTTCTCCTAAAGCTCACACCTCAATTGATTCTTTCCATTAAATGAGCCATCCTTGCCTCACTTCAAACCTCCTAATAGATACATATATCACAAGTGAGGGTTATTGGGATTCCTCCCATCGGTGAAAATCCGAGAAAAGAAGAGGACATAGGTTGTGGTGACAATGGGCCTTTGTCCCAAATTGTTGTTGTGCTCTCTAGCCCTAGCCTATACACTAGGCTTGATAGTTTGTGCAACAACATTTTTTGCGTCGCTGTCAGGAACACGAGATGTGTGTCTTGTTCTCTTATGACATCATTGATATATCCTTTTGGTGACTCCATTGGAAGAATGAAGCCCTAGTTCTTCATTGAACTTTAAGATCAAATGCTTGTGGGGTGAAGCAAGCATTTCTCTAGGCATCTCTAATTTCATGCTAGCGACTCCTACATAATTGATATGTGTAACCCTAATAGGAGGTCTTGTTTCAATGAATTCCCTGTGCTGGACATCGCTTCCATCCCTGGGAATTCTAATCATGTCACCTGGAATATCATGCGTTGGAAGCCCAAGTTTGATGGTGATATTCTTTCTACACTTGATCATGTAGCAAGGTTTGTTGCATATGCCTCAAAGTTTGAAGTTATTCACCTATATATCCTCATATTTCTATTCATGAGATCCCTCCAAGGTCATATTTCATGGCTACATAATTTCAAGCCTAAGAGCATCTCAATTATTGAAGAATTCTTTGATGGATTTCTTAAACATTTACAACCATGCCAACCATTAGATATTCAAGAGCAAGCCTGCATTGAACATTGTGAAGTACTTTGGAAAAATTATCCCGCTATCCATTTAATCTTTGATATCAATGTCTATTTACATATTGAAGAGGGGAAGTGGGAAGTCCATGGACATAATTTTGACAAGGACCCTATCTATGACACCGATGATGATGATGCCAATAGGACCCTTGTCTTTCCTCACAATCCTGGGGATGTATTTGAGTCACATGTGGACCCTTTCCTCAACCCTTCTTACATTATCACTTATAATGAGGAATCCTTTCTCTCTCCTAAGTATGACCATCATGAACAACTTTCTTGTTGTGCCTCTCCATGTCATCAAACTCCTTTTCCTTCCAATCATGACCTTATGGTGGCCATGAAGCATGATATAAATGATAAGGACCATGATGAGGATGATATGCCCGAGGTTTCCATTCATCAGAAACTTATAAGCTTAATTGTGGATATCTCTATCTTTTGGTTGCAAGAGAGGATCCCATGGAGTAGATTGCATCCCTTTATTCCTTCTTCACCCATGATCCTTCATGTACGGTCATTTTATTTTCCCACGTCCTGCCCTCGTGATCTTCCATATGGCCATTCATGCCCATCCCTTTGGATCTATTGCATGAGAATCATGTGTTCTGATATTGATTGGATTATATGTTGGTTGCATTGGGTCTATGATTACACTTAGTACTTATATGATGTAATATGCAAGTTAGATTAGGGTGCATTGCATATTGATTTTGCATTACAAATTAACATCATATCATATTTTTCATGCTAGATTAGGTGCATTTAGATTATAATTGCATAGATTTTATTTCCTATTTATTTTTTTAAAGACTAAAAGCATGGGTGATCAAAAGATATGATAAAAACATCCTACCATGTTTAATTCATCTTTGATGTGCATGTAACAAGCCTATGGTCCCAAGAGATTGTTGGTGTTCTCATGACCTCCCCATTCGAGTACATAGTTCATGCAATCTATTGAGAGTTCATGTCCCAGTTGGAGCTAGATGTTACCCACCACCAGTTGGTGACCCCTATAAGAGAATTTTTCTCCTAGATTTGTCTTCATCTGACAGTTAGAAACCCCTTTCAGCCACCATATAGCTCCACGTTCCACCATTATCTGGCACCTGAGCCAACCATTGTGTGCCCTTGCCCATATGTAATGATCATATGTTTGAAGGTGGGCCTTCCAACCCCAAAGGTATGGATTTTCATTAGGTAATTGGTTGTTTATGCTTGCTTTTATTGGGCACATTTGGGGATGGATTAGTGGGGGGATTCAATGGAAAGAATAAGATTTTACTAGTACTCTTATTCCCTTACCTCATACTGGGGGCTAATCTTAGATCCTAGTCGCATGATCCATAATCAAGGTTTCCCATGGAGTGGAACTACATGGGAAACCTTGATTTTGGTTGCGTGGTCTCGTTTCTAGACACTATATATCTCACTCCCCTCTTCTCATTGCAAGCCCTTTTTCACATTTTCCCATCTGGGTCTACATTTGTCCATTAGGCCCATAAGGTGTTATCCACCCCCTCCCTTTGTCCACAACATGGGTTGGGCTTGGAACGATGCCTTGGATGTTGATGCAACTAAAAATAAATATAAAAGAATAATGTGGCCACAATCAATAGGAAATGTACCACAAAATGCAAAATATGGCTGAGACATAAAAATTCAGTGCGTGGGAAAAATCCAAACATGAGCTCTACCCCCTATCACTATGGCAATCACCCTGGTTCCTAGGGCCCCTATGAGTGCCCCCTACATCATTAAGGAACCCATGATATGTCCCAACATAGGGTGGGTGATGAACTTCCCAGCCTTAAGGGGGTAATCACTGCTACATCATACACATCATGCTCTCATCCCTTAGAGCCCCGAGTAGTAAAGAAAGAAAAATAAATAAAAGGAAAAAGGCATATGAAGAAGGGTGGAAAAACAAAGACTGGGGTAACTAATGTACCATTATTTCTCCCTTTTACATTCATATACCCAAGGTGTGGGATTCCCTCATTATAGATACCCTTGTACCATGGCATGTGGCTTAGAGCCTTCCCTATTGCCCCATTTTGTTCCATCATTATTTCACAAGCCACCTGTCATTTGATGGATGCACCATGGACTTGTCACTCCCTTAGAGATTCAAACCACCTAATAGGGTCCTTTATTAACCTCTCTTGTCGAGCAAGGAAACACCTATACCTTCTAAAGCCCATTTGGAAGGGCATGCCACTATGAAGTGTCCACTTTTTCCCCTGTTTAGCAAGCTTATTTACTTGATTGCACTAATGGATTATTGTATTGAAAGGTGAGGAGACACATTGGATCTTATATAGGCTTTTAGGTGGGTTTTCATCTTGGACTTGGTATACCTATACATGATCCAATCCCTCTAGAGGGTCATAATGGAACTTATGGGGTGAGCATTGAGAGCCATGAGCCGCTGCCACAACAAAGCATTGATTGCCACACCATAGGCTTCTTCAATGCCAGATATTTCTTGTTAGTTCCCCAACCATACAGTGATGATGATGTACTTGGACCATGTTTTCCATCCAACCACACACTTACACCCACACTTGGTAGCTGATCCAGGCCCAAATGGGATTTTTGTCTCATCCGGAGGGACATGAGAGGGCATACATCATCTTCTAGCCCTCACTTACGGAGCATCGACTTGTTATTGAGCTACTGGATACCCATGAGACCATTGATTGCACCCCACATCCACTTGGGAGCACCATAGGATGTTTTTCTTGGGAATCAAGGGGCCACCCCCTTGATCATCATTTTTTGTTGAAAATGCAACAAGAAAGTCTAGTTTTGACTTTGCCTTGGTCAAACTAGATTAAAATTCAAATTTATATTTCAACATAATACTTGGAGGTAGTTAACTGAGGTGACATGGCTCTTGTCACTCAGTTAACTCAGTAAATTCGAGTTAGAGAAGCTTGAGTTCAGTTCTATAATATTGATTTCTAATTTGTAGCAATATATTTGAGTTAATTTGAGTTATTCTCAGTTTAACTAGTTTTAATTGTCAGAAGAATTAGTGGAGCTCAAGTTGTGGAAGTGGAACTTCAACCACACTCAGTGATCAATCAACCCAAGATAATTTTTACATGTAGAGAATTCAAGTTACCCAGTTGAGATGGATATTCCAAGGCAGTGTACTATTAGTTGTAGGATATTCCCATGTGGACAGGTGATGCATGTAGTCAGAGATTGACCTAAGGCTATTGCGCAATTCCTTGGTGTGAAATTCCTAAAAAATAGGGGTAAGTTCCCAAAGGAATAGAGAAAGGAAATAGGAAATTGGGAAGGCTTGAAATTGGATAAGTGTTCGCTAGGTTCAGTTAGTCAGGTAGAGGGATAAACTATACACTTGCAGGTTGTGCTAAGGCTTGAGAAAGCATTGTATTTCTTCTCTATTCTATGATTAATGCAATATAGATAGTAAGGGGTTTTGAGAAGTTTCTTTCCCCTAGATAAATATTTGTGCATTGTGATGCTTCCTTTTGCATGTCTACGATTCTTGTTCTAGATGGTGAATTGACTTCCGAAGATCAGTAGAGTAGCTTCAAGTCTTGTGATTTAGTAAATTTCATGAGCAATATTGAATATACACATTAATTTCTACATTGTATCAGAGATGGAATCACTATAGAGAAGAGATTTCGAAGTTTTCATTGCAGGAAGTTCGAATTTGAAGATCAATGTTGCAGGTTTTCTTTAGGATAGAGAAGATGGCTTTCAATGGACTTAGGCTCGAGTGTGCCTTGGAAGGCACCTCAAACTTTGTTGCATGGAAGGACCGCATGGAGGCAGTATTAGATGATAATAGGCTGCTAGAATACATCAAAAAATATGTAGCAAAACCCCAAGCATCTGATGCCCAAAATATTTATTAGTGGTAGAAAGATGTGGCCAAAGCGAAGAGAATCATACTAAAGGGAGTACGGGATCATATTGTCTCAAATCTCCATGGAAAAGAGACTTCGTTCGTGATGTGCAAAACACTAACAAAGTTGTTCAAGAAAAATAGTGACCACATGAAGTTGGCGCTCAAGAACAAACTTTGAAGTATCAAGATGCAGAAGAATGACACAATTCCACAGTACCTGAGCAGGTTTAAACAGTGTCGTGATGAACTTAGTAGGGTCGGTGTTAGTGTACCTGAAGAAAACCTGGTAGCTATAGCCCTTTTGGGCCTTCCTAAGAGCTGGCATAACTATCAAGATTCGGTAAAAGGTAGAGAGAAACTACCAAGATGGGAGCGCTTATGGTCCGACCTAGTGTAGGAATAAATAAGGCGAAATACCAGAGACAGAAATTCATCAAGGGTGAGGATGAGGAGAACTATGCCTTGGATGGAAAGAAAAATAAAGGGAAAGGGAAGAAATCCTAATCCAAAGCATAATCTAGTTAAGGGAGCAAAAAGAAATACTTGCCCATAATCAAGTGCTTTCACTATCATGAATTTAGGCACTATGCAACAAAGTCTCCACATAATAAGGAAAGAAAGAAGACCACAAGAGGAGTAGCGAGTGAAGCCTTGGCTTCATAGTTCGAGCTTGATTTTACTCTCATTGCATGCATGGCTAGCACAGTGATGGGAAGTGTGTGGTATCTCGATAGGGATGCCTTGTTCCATATGATGGGGAACAAAGAATTTTTCAGTGATTTGGAGGAGAAGGATCTCTAAATACACATCTAGATGGGAGATGATGAAAGGTACAACGCGATCGGGATTGGTACCGTCACCTTTTTGAGGGAGTCAGGATCCCCTCTCTGGCTCAAGGATGTGATGTTTGTACCAGGTCTAAAGAATAATCTTGTCTTTGTTGCAGTTTTGGAAGATCATGGATACGATGTGGTATTTAGCAAAGGAAAGGAATTATTGAGAAACATAGCCATGGGACATGTTAAGCTAGATGTGTAGGATTGTGCTACATTGAGTGCAAAAGAAGAGAAGGTGTAGAGTCATGATGTCGAAAAACTTTGGCATATAAGACTTGGCCATTTGCACCATGGGGCTTTGAAGATCATGCAGTAGATTAACAAAGGCCTCCCCAAAGGAGCACTAGAGTAGTACGACACATGCAAAAGGTGCACCTTGGGGAAGTACACAAAAGCCACTTTCCATGATCAGGGTAGTAGAACACATGCAATCCTTGAAAGGATCCACTCTGATGTTTGTGTGATCTAGGTGGATATTGGTGGCCACCCGCCTATTCCACTTGGACCCCCACCGTTGGTTCTTTTCAGTTTCCTTAATTGTAGCACATGTTACTATTTTTGGCAATTTTTCATGTCCTAATCTGGAGCCATTTTGAGGGACCAAAAGACTTTTCTAGGGAAAACGGAGAGACCAAAAAATTGCTAAACCAATTTAATTATTTGTTGTCGGCCTCCTCTTCTAGATCTTTGAAAAAAGGTATTATGATAGCCAAAAGGATATCGTATGCCAAAGTTACAACCCCGGGAATTTGACATTCCAACTTACCCCAATGGGGCCCACAAGCTTTTGGTGCTTCATCTCCTAGGGTTAGGTTTTTTCATGTTTAGGGTTTCTCATTATTTCTCAATGATAAAAGTGCCATCGAGCCTCATTGTAACATAGTTCAAAGGCATGTAGCTGCCACATCTCTTCTCAGAGATAAGATACTATCGCCTAACCTAGTTTATTTCCTTTCTGTATGTAAGCATAATTCAGTTCTTTGATATTAATGAAATTAAGTTTTATTTTTGTTGCATCTTGGTGTTTATGTTTGTATCTATATTTTGTTGCATTCCTGCATAAGTTTGTATCAATGATGTCAGAGCAGTCTTCTGTTTCTCTGTTTTTCTTTGCAATACCCCAACGAGGTCATGCTATAAGGAGTTAGGGCTCAAATTAGTTGAACCTTTGCAAGACCAACATCCCAAACCCCAATGACCTTCCATGGCAGAAGAAAAGAAAGATGAGGGAGTAGGATATCCTTTCAAAATATTGATGAAGGAAGCCCTCGAGTGACAAAGGAACTTGATGATGGATAACTTTGCCCAGATCCTTTGACGACATCCCACATGTGACACATCTTCATCCTGTAGCCACTTTGGAGGTGCCACTCCCTTTAAGGTATAAGTCAACTTTGACATTCCTGTATTTGAAGGCCAAAAAGATGAAGACAATGTAGATGGATGTTTAAATTTGCTGGAATGATATTTTTCGTTTCATGACTTTTCCAATCAGGAAAATGTTACTTTTGAACTCCTCAAAGCCGCCCCCCAAGTCAAGGACTGGTGGGAAACCTACTGTGAACATAAGGATGAGAGGGACCCTCACTGTTTCCAGTTGTACCCACTTGGAATTATTTTTGGGATGCCATCAAGGAACAATATTACCATGTTGGGAGCTACGAAGATAAATACATAAAGTAGACCACGTTGCGATGGGGAAGGGACCAAGACGTGCCAAAGTTCAAAAATATTTTTCATACCCTTCGTGCAAAGTTGGGTATTAAGTATTCTGAGCAGAATTTGGTACTCAAGTACTGTGGCTATCTTCACAAGTACATCTAGGATGAGAAGGAGTTCCTCGACATATCCCCTTTTAGCACTGTCCATCGATATGCTGTCAAGATCGAGCAAAAAATTAAATAGAAGAAGCAAGACTTTGGATCTGAAAATCTGACGCAAGGGAAAGAAGCCACCAAACCATAGAACAAAGGACAAAGCCAAGGCAAGGAAACCCAGGACAACCTATCATAGATGCAAGCAAAGAAAAACACCACGAAGACAAAGAAGGACATAGGGAAATGGTGCGAGTTCCATAAGAGCCCCACTCACAACACAAGTGAGTGTCGAGCCAAGCAATCACTGGTGGTTGAGATTAAGGCTTCTGAATTAGATGCATGTTCTGACTTTGAGTGAGAACCAGACAAGGGGAATGACAAAGGTAAGAAGGTTATTGATGCAGAGCCTAGTGCCACTGTTGCCACCACCAAGCTCCAGAAGATTGGTCCCAAAGATCCAGAGGACGTGGAGTGGCTGTTCCACTCACAGATGTGGGTGAAGGTTTCTCCACTGCAGTTCATTGTCAATTGTGAAAGCCCTAAGAAGTTCATTTTAGTAGGGGCTGTGAAGAATTTTGGCCTACCGATCACATCATACCCACAACCGTACACCAACGGGTGGCTTCACCAAGGACAAGATCTTTACGTCAGCTAGCAGTGCCACCTTCCCTATAGTAGCAAGCCCTTAACAAATGAGGTACTGTGTGATGTTGCTCCTCTTGAAGTTTGTGATGTATTATTATGCCAACTATACTTGTGGAAGCATCATGCTACGTATGAGTCTAGACCTTGTCTTATTATTATTTCTTTGGGAAATAAGTTATATAGGATACCAAAGTTAGCACCGCCTACCGCCATCTCTTTGATTGTTGTGAAGCAGTGCTGTAAGATCATTTCCCAGACCGGAAAATTTGTCTTCCTTATGATTCGCCCTTAGAGAAAGAAGAAGGTTGTGGCCACATCCGCAGACTCCAGACTAGGCTCCTCCATACGACAACAACATATGGAAAAGGTCATGGAGGAGTTCAGGGATATCTTCACCTCACCCACATGGTTACCCCTACACTATCAGGTCTAGCACTCCATCGATTTGACCCCGCGTGTGTTGCTACCCAACAAGCCGATATATCGATGCTCTGTTCTAGAGAACGATGAAATCAAGAGGCAGATTTAGGAGCTATTGTATAAAGGGCACATCAGGCCGAGTTCATCACCTTGTGGGAGCCTGATCACGGACAAGACCTAGAGACTCTGTATTGACTATTTAGAACTAAATAAGATCACTATTAAGAATAGGTATCCAATTCCATGGATTGATGAACTTATGGACTAGGTCAAGGGGGCCAAATATTTCCACAAGATTGACTTGAAGTTCGGGTTTCACCAGGTACCAATCAAACCCTCCAATGTGTGGAAGACTTCCTTCAAATCCAAGGAGGGCATTTTCGAATGGTTTATCATGCCTTTCGGGTTGACGAATGCCCCTACAACCTTCATGAGGCTGATGGATGAAATCTTGTGGAACTTCACTAAGTCATTCATGGTAGTGTATTTGGATGACATCCTGATCTTAAGGCAAAGTAGGGAATAACACTTCCACTATATTCGACAGGTCCTTCAAACCCTCCAACAACAAAAATTGTGTGCCAATCTGGAGAAATGTACTTTTGGTATGACCCAGGTTCAATATCTGGGGTACATCATTGATGAGCGAGGTGTGCATGTGGAGCCAACCAATATACAAGTTATTTAGGATTTCCCAGCCCCAACCAATCTAACATAGCTCCGCAACTTTCTGGGTCTTGCCAATTTATACCTCAGGTTCATGTTGGGGTTCTCTCATATCACTTGCCCTTTGAGTCAATTCATCAAGGGTGGAGCAAAGGAAAAATTATTTTGGTATGAATCCTAACAGAAGGCGTTTGTTGAGTTGAAGCATAATCTCTGCTCTGCATCAGTGCTCATATTATGAGACCTACAACAACCATTTGAGATTAAGGCAGATGCCTCTGACTATGTTATTGGTGCAATTCTTACTCAAATGGGGCACCCAGTGGAATGTCACAGCGAGACACTTTTAGATGCAGTTTGAAAGTATCCCACCTATGACAAAGAGATGTATTCCATTATGCAAGCTTACCGAAAATGGGAGCATTACATTTTGGGGAAGGAAACAATCATCCACACAGACCACTGACCCCTGAAGTTCATACAAACACAAGGAAAGTTACAGAATGATCACACTCAGAAATGGTCCACATACCTACAATAGTTCCATTTGAACATTAAGTACAAGAAGGGCAACACCAATAATGTTGTAAAATGTCTTAGCTGATCGCTAATCATGGAGTTGACCACAATGCTCGACTCTAGAGTACACGAGACTTCAGGGTGGCTGCATCTTTACAAGTGTGATCCAAAATTCGGCAACACATACTAGATGCTCTTGGATAGAAAGAAAGTTCATGATTTTCACCTCTAAGGTGCACTATTATGCAACATGGGACACCTCTATGTTCCTTCAAGTGAGCATGCCAAGATGATTTGGGAGGCGCACTACAGTTGATTTGATGGACATTTCGAAGTAGAGAAAACAGTGGTAGTGCTTCAAAAGTATTTTTATTGGCTGAACCTTCGACAAGACGTTGGAAAGTACATTAGATCCTGTAGTGTCTGTGCCATTTCCAAACCGACCATCAAGAAGCAAGGCTTATAGACTCCTTTGCCTACTCCTAGTCAGCCTTGGGAATCCATCTCCATGGATTACATGTTGGGCCTTCCTTCTACCAAGCATGTAAATGAATTTGTTTTCTTGGTCGTTGATAGATTCTCTAAGATGCCCATTCTAGTGGCCTGTAAGAAAAGTATCACAATAGAAATCACTACTAAACTCTTGTTTGAACGAGTGTGGGTACACTTTGGGATCCCACAGTCCATTATCTTAGATCAGAACAACAGGTTCCTGAGTACATTTTGGCCAAGCCTCTGGTCGATGCTGGATACCAAACTCACTAAGTCCACGACCTTCCACCCCCAAATTGATGGTCAAATAGAGGTCATCAATAGGATGGTCATGCACATTCTGGGCATGTACAACTTGAAGCATCTATGCACATGGGATGAAATCCTACCCTATGTCCAACACAATTACAACAGAGCTCTCCATAGCTCAACTAGACATAGCACCTTTCAGGTGGGATTGGGATTCTAACCATTATGTCCCATTGATGTGGCAATACCGTTTGCAGCTACTTAGGTAGATTCGACTCTTGTTCACGTCAAAGCTAACAGAGCTAACAACTTCATTGAGCGCATTCAGTACATCCGCCAGCAGGTCCATGACATATTGGACAAAGCCAATGCTAAGTACAAGAAGCATCATGATCCATATCGGGTGCCAGATAGGTTCGAGGTGGGCAACAAAGTTTGGTTACATTTTCAGAAGGAGTGTCTTGCTAGGGCTCACTGCAAGCTTCACCCGCTCCCATATGGGCATTACACCATCACTGAGGATGTGGGATACAATGAATTTGAGCTCAAAATTCCTTTATTCCTTGGTTTGCACCCAATGTTCAATGTGGACAACCTTCGACCATACTTTCCACCATTAATGGACACATCAGACATTACAGAACATCTCACACCAACATAGCTAAACCTAGATTGCATGGAACGAGCCACAACTAATCAGATCATGAAAATGCAAATAAAGAACATTTTCCAGCAAAAGATCTAATTGTATCGGGTTGTCAAAGCTGACCAACTCTTGCACCAAGGAAAATGGCTCATCAGGGACTAAATTCAACACATGCTTCCCCATCTCATTGTTGGGTTGTGTTATATTCTTTCCACGACTAGCCCATGTAGTTAACCGGGGTTAGAGGGGGGGAGGTCATAGGGGGTTTGAGGGGCACCCGTAACCCCACTTTATGGGGTCCAGGGCAGCGCCCCAGAAAATTTTGGTTTTGGACCCTATGTTAGGTTGGGCGGACCCACCTATGGTTTTGTGCATGACTTTTGCACATGTTTTTTGGACGCAATGGTTTTCTGTCCATGGTATTGGACGTGATGGTTTTTCAATCCATGGTATTGGATGCTTCGGCATGTATAAATATGTATTGTAACATTGAAAGGAACATAATGAAAAATCAAGCTGGTAGTCCCGGTTTTGGGATCAAGGGGAAAATCTCTGTGTATATGTGTTTTATGTGTTCTGCTCTCACATTATTTATTTTCTGTGTTTTAGAATTCGTATGCAGGTAGTTTTTGTATGGGGGTAAAACCTACATTTGGTATCAGAGTAGATTTGGCTTCAAGGGGACGCCTTTGTTGCTGAGGGGTTTTTCTCGGGCCTGTGGTAAACCCTATTCAGTGGGAGATCTGCGAGATCGAATCTGGTGGTGAAAGAAGATGGCGAGCAGTGGAAAGATAGAGATCGAGAAATTTAATAGTCAGAGTTTTGAGTTGTGGAAACTCAAGATGGAGGATCTGTTGGTGGATAAAGATCAGTGGATCGCGGTAGATCCGGGTACTAAACCAACGGGAGTGTCCGATGAAGAATGGAAGAAGTTGGATCAGAAGGAAAAGAGCACAATACGATTGTGTGTCTCAGATTCAGTATTGCTGAATGTATTAGGGGAAGCTACAACAAAGGCTTTGTGGGACAAGTTAGGGACTTTGTACCAATCTAAGTCTCTAGTGAATAAACTGTTCCTGTGGAAAAAGCTATATAACCTAAGTATGAAAGATGGAGACTCGGTGACAGAGCATCTGAACGCATTTAATACTGTGGTAAGTCAGTTATTATCTGTTGATATTAAAATTTCAGATAAAGATAAGTGCATCAGTTTGTTGTGTTCTCTACCAGATTCGTGGGATAGTCTAGTTATTGTAATGGTAGCAATGCAACTGCCTTGCAGTTTGATGAAATAGTCTCAGCTTTGCTGACAGAAGAGATGAGACGAAAAAATATGGAGAGCCAAAATGGTGATGCCTTGTCTATATGAGGATGGTCCCAGAATAGAAACAAAAATAAGTCATTGAGTGGGAGATCTAAATCTCCAGGAAAACCTGTAAAGGTGGTGTGCTGGAAATGCGGAAAGGAAGGCTACTTCAAAAGGGACTGTAAATCTAAAGCTCCTGACAAAGGGAAGGGATCTGATGAGGCTCCTTCTGTAGAGGCAAAAACCACCTCAGATGAAGGTGGGGATATGTACTTGGCTTCTTCAAGTACAAATGTAGATCATGAGGCATGGTTGATTGACTCAGGTGCATCCTTTCACTTCACTCCCCATAGAGAGTGGTTCTATGAGTATGAGAAATATGATGGTGGTGATGTCTTCTTGGGGGATGACAGGAAGGCTAGAATCATTGGTCGTGGAAAAGTAAAGTTGAAGCTGCAAGGTGGAAGGGTTAGAACACTTCCAGGTGTTCTGCATATTCCTGCATTAGCTAGAAATCTGATTTCTGTTAGTAAGCTGGATGATGCAGGTGTAAAAATAGTGTTCGAGAAGGATACCTGCAATATGGTTCGGGGAGCACTGGTATTGATGCGGGGAGTTCGGATTGGAACTTTGTACAAGCTGCAAGGTAGCACTGTTGTTGATGGGTGCAACAGTTCTGTGGTTCCTAAAAGTGGAGCAGAAAATCTAGTGGTCTCTGGAGAAAAGACCATGTTGTGGCATCAAAGGCTTGGACATATTGGAGAGAAGGACCTTCAAATACTTCATGGTAAAGGTATGGTAGAAGGTATGAGTAATAGCTCTCTGGATTTTGATTTCTGTGAAAATTGTGTATATGGGAAGCAGAATCGGGTGATTTTCTCCTCTGGTGGTAAGAGGGTGAAACATATATTAAAGCTGGTGCACAGTGATGTGTTTGGACCTGTGAAGGTTCCGTCACTGGGTAAGTCTATGTACTATGTATCATTTATAGATGACTTCTCAAGGAATACATGGATATATTTCCTTAAGAAGAAATCTAAAGTCTTTGATAGGTTTAAAGAATTTAAGGCTCTAGTGGAAAACCAGACAGAGAAGAAGATAAAGGTGCTGAGGACAGATAATGGTGGAGAGTTTTGTAGTAAGGAATTTGAAGAATTCTACAAGAAGTGTGGTATAGCACGACAAAAGACTACTCCATATACACCTCAACAAAATGGAGTTGCAGAAAGAATGAACAAGACGTTGATGGAAAGGGCAAGAAGCATGCTCAATGGTGCCGGGTTAGGACAGGAATTCTGGGCAGAGGCGATGGATATTGCATGTTACCTAGTCAATAGGTCACCTTCATCAGCATTGGAGGATAAGACTCCACAAGAGGTATGGACTGGTAATAAACCCTCTCTTTCACATCTGAGGGTATTTGGATATGATGCATATGTACATGTTCCAAAGGAGAAAAGAACAAAGTTGGATAGTAAATCTGAAAAGTGCATCTTTATTGGGTATAAGGATGATTTAAAGGGTTATAAGCTTTGGAACCCAGTAACAAGGAAGGTTATGTATAGCCGAGATGTGGTGTTCAGAGAGGTGAAAAATGTTATTAAACATGAAGCCCAACCAAAGGAACCTGAGAAGATAGAGTTTGAGCTAAAGGAGGAAGAATCAGACTCTACAGCAGAGGAGGAATCAGAAGATGAAGAACCACAAACTCCAGCTCTGAGAAGATCAGTTTGAGAAAGAAGGCAGCCAGAAAGGTATAGTCCATCTGCTTTCTATTCAAATTTTTCTTTGTCTGTTATTGATGATGATCCCAGAACTGTGAAGGAAACAGTGGATTCAGAGGATGGAAAACTCTAGAAAGAGGCCATGGTTGATGAAATGGCATCTTTGCACAAAAATGAGGCTTGGGATCTAGTGGATTTGCTGGCTAGAAGGAAACCCATTGGCAACAAATGGGTGTTCAAAAAGAAGACAAATACAGAAGGAAAAGTGGAGAAATACAAAGCTCGGTTGGTAGCAAAGGTTATTCCCAGGTGCCAGGAATTGATTTTGGTGATATTTTTTCTCCTATTGCCAAGGTAAATTCTATTAGATTACTTTTATCTGTTGTTGCTGCTTTTGATTTTGAGGTAGAACAGATGGATGTGAAGACAACATTTCTTCACGGGGATCTGGAAGAGGAGATCTACATGAAGCAACCTGAAGGCTTTGCGGTGAAGGGTAAGAAAGAATTGGTATGTAAGTTAAAGAAGTCTCTATATGGGTTAAAACAGTCACCAAGGATGTGGTATCAGAAATTTGATACATTTATACAGGGACTTGGCTTCACCAGAAGCAAAGCAGATCATTGTGTGTATTTTAAATTAATTGGTGACCATGTTATTTATCTGGTCTTGTATGTGGATGATATGTTGTTGGTTGGAAATTACAATGAAGTTATCTAGGATTTGAAGACCCAATTGTCCTCAAAAATTGACATGAAAGATCTCGGTGCTGCAAACTATATTTTGGGCATGGAAATTAAAAGAGATCGGGCAAAGAGGAAGCTCTGGTTAAACCATAGGAAGTATGTTGAGACAATATTGCAGAGGTTTAATATGCAGGATAGTAAACCAGTAAAGGTTCCTATTCCTGTAGGTGTGAGGTTATCTGCTGAACAGTGTCCCAAGACACAAGAAGAGGAAGAGGACATGTCCCGTGTTCCATATGCAAGTGCAGTCGGTAGCTTGATGTATGCAATGGTCTATACTAGACCAGACATTGCACATGCAGTAGGAGTATTGAGCAGGTTTATGTCAAAACCAAGGAAGGAGCACTAGATAACAGTGAAGTGGGTTTTCAGGTATTTGCATGGCACTAGTGATTATGGTTTGTGCTACCAAGGAAGACCAGGATTGGATAGAGTGTTGGATATTCATGGCTTTGTTGATGCAGACTGGGCTGGAGATCTGGATCAAAGAAGATCTACAAGTGGGTATGTGTTTAACCTATTTGGAGGTGCAGTCAGTTGGATGAGTAAGAAATAATTTGTAGTGGCACTATCAACTACAGAGGCAGAATGATTTTTTGGTTGAAAGAGATTCATGCGATTGAGTAGAAGGTACTTTGCAACCTAGGGTTTCTGAACGCCCCTGCAATGGTGCAGTCTAAACCCTCTCTACTGCCGCCCTCCGTTCGCCTTCCTCACCGTGACAACAGACTGCAGGCATAGTTCGCTCTGCAATGGTTTTCCCTCAGGGGGGCCTCAAAGCCTTCCCCTTCAACTGCAAAAGCTCCTCCAATGAAGAAATCGACAAAGCCGACGGGTCCAAAACATGAAGACTCAGATAATAGAGACTCCCCAACGCAAGAAACAACAAATTCTTCCATTGATCAGTTAAATAGGCGCAGTGAAGTACAAGAAGAAAAGAATGGGCAACAGGAACCGCCCAAGGTTACATCAATGACATGCAAACCCATAGCGGCTGAAAGACCCAAGATAGAACTTCCCAGCCAAAGAATTAATGGACACATCCAGTACATGAAAGACCATGGGCTCATTGGAAAATTTATTAGATTCTGGCCGACTAAAAAAGCTTTGCAAGGATGGATCTCTGCCAAATGGAAACCCAAGGGACATGTCACCCTGCAGCTAGGACCTAAAGGGTTTTTCACTGCAATATTCATTTACATCGAAGATCGAAATAGGGTCATGGATGAAGGTCCCTACTTCTTCAACTCAGCTGGTTTGTACTTAAGGGACTGGGTAGAGAGATTTAACCCTGACAAGGAGGATTTTAGCTGGGCACCAGTATGGATCAGGATGTACTTGCTTCCGTCGGAATATTGGGACGAAGAATCCCTCAGAGACATAGGCAAGGGGCTGGGGGAATTTATAAAAATTGCTGAAGAAATGAAGCTGCGCAGATACACCTCCTATGCTCATATTTGTGTCTTCATATGCCTGAACAAAGCCCTCCCGGACACGGTAAGTCTCTTCCATGATGACTTTGAATGGATCCAACCCTTGGATTTTGAACATGTTCCCTTTCGCTGTCGTAAGTGTCATGCCCATGGGCATATTTTCCGGGATTGTCCTCTAAATACCAAACCCCAAGCCTCTGACCTCTCAGACAAGTCGGCCCATGATGGCTTCACCAAGGTCACCAATCGCAAGAGATCGCATAAAAAACCTTCCACCGGAAAAAGCCCCAGCAGGACGCTGCCTCCATTCCCTCCACAAGCAACAGCTTTGAGGTTCTTGCTAAAACCTCAGAAGACCCACCTCAGATCTCGATGCCAATCCCACCGCTGATCATCTCGTCCTCTCCCCCCCTCTTTCTGGCTCCTCTCCCACTCCCGTCCCCCTAAAAGATAGCTTTGGAATCCCTGAGGCAGCCCGAAAGGACCCTGATCGGAAACATAATGAAATGGATGTTGATGGTCTCCCCGGTCAATCTCTGCCCCTAGCAATCACCTCAGCAAAAAGCAGTCAGATGCAACACATGGAAGAAGAACCAGAAAGTATTGATTTGGGAGGACTTGACATTTTCGAGCTTGAGCAAGCATGTAGAAAGAAAGACTACGACAAGATTCAAGAACATCAGCTCAGTACACTGGAAGTCATCATCTCCAGGGCTTACTAGCAACAACAACTGGGCATATAGCCAGGCAGTCAATGGGATGGCAGCTTCCTTCCTAAAGACTCCAAAAAACGCAGAAGAAAGACGGATCTTCAAATAACTATTGCAATAGGGAAAATCCTGGTAGACTCAGGCAGATATGCTAAGCTGACTAAGTATTACAAGTCCACCACTGATAGTGAACCATGAAGCTCACCTCATGGAATATAAGAGGGCTCAATAGCCCCGGGAAATTCAAGATGATAAAAAACATGATAAAACAGGAGTAGCCTCAGATTTTCTTTTTGCAGGAAACAAAATGTAATAGTAACACTCTTGGAAACATCCTCTCAAGAGCATGGCTGGGTTGTCATTCAGTTGCAGTGGATGCTTCAGGTGCCTCCGGGGGACTGGCTATTGCTTGGAACACACAAGCCATAACGCTTTCAGACTTTCATGCTTCCCATCACATTATATAGGCTACTTTTCATATAATCGGCACCAACATTCATGGCCATCTCACCAATGTTTACTTCCCACAGGAGGTAGGTAACAAAATTGCTCTTCTAGACACAATACAAGCACTTAACTTGAACAGAGTCCATCCACTATGGATCATTGGAGGCGACTTCAATATGATCACCAAGTTAGAGGAAAAGCAGGGAGGTCGCGCTAAGCTCGAATTGGAAAATGGCCACTTCAAAGAATTTATCCAAAACAATCTGCTTATTGATATGCAATTCTACAATGGAATGCACATTTGGAGCAATCGCAGGGCTGGAAGGCAACAAATCATGTCCAAACTAGACAGATACCTCATCTCTGATAACGCAGTGCATCTTGGAGGCGACATCTCGGCATCAATTCTTCCTTTTTCAGGCTCTGATCATTGGCCTATCTCTCTCCAATGGCAAAGACCAAGAAACTCAATCAGGCATCCATTCTGTTTCAAAGCTTTTTGGTTCACACATCCTGCTTTCAAAGACTTCATCAATTCCACTTGGAACAAATTCCCTGTGCCAGAAGGCTAAAAAATGTTTCAGTTTCAATAGAAACTCAAATTCCTGAAATCCCAAATCAAACGATGGAATCAAGAGACTTTTGGAAACATCTTCCAGGCTCAACAAGAACTTAACAAAGAAATGAGAGAACTCCAGCAACAGATAATCACGGAGGGATACAAGGAAGGGACTTTGGAACAGGAAAAGCACATTCACAATCAATTGGAGGAGAGAAGAAAGCATGAAGAAATCTTCTGGAAGTAGAAATCAAGGATTAGATGGCTGAAAGAAGGAGAAAGGAACACTAAATTCTTCCACAGAACAACAATACAGAGAAGAATGCACAATACCATCTCTTTCATACAAAAGTAAGGAGGGGAAAGAGTGGAAAACCATGCGGAGATCGAACAGGAGTTCATTAGTAACTTCCAGGAAGTCCATCAAGAATCCCAAATTGATAGACGGCCTGCTATAGAAAGGATCACTCAAAATGTGTCGAAAATCATCATAGAAGAACACAACCAACTCCTTCTGCAACCAGTCATGCCTCAGGAGGTGGATTTGGCTATGAACCAGCTCAAGGAGGGCAAAGCTCCTAGCCCGGATGGCTTCACTACTACATTCTTCCACACCTTTTGGGACCTTATAAAAGAAGAGGTGTGGCAAGTGGTGGAGGAATCACGTACTCTTCATTGGCTTCTGCCCTCCCTAAATTCAACTTTCATCGCCCTCATCCCAAAAGAAGAGAACATCAGCACTCCAGACAAATTTCGTCCAATCGCACTTTGCAATGTCATTTACAAGGTGATATCTAAAGTCATTGCCAACAGGTTGAAGCTGCTTCTTCCCTTGCTCATATCGCCTGAACAAGCTGGATACATAGAAGGCAAACAAATATTGGATGGCATCATCCTCACGCATGAAATCATACACTCCCTCAAGCACTCCAAACAGGTAGGTATGATTCTCAAGATTGACCTCTCTAAAGCCTTTGATAAGTTGAGTTGGACCTATATTCAAAAAATGCTAACAGCCTTTGGTTTTTCCCCAATGTGGGTTCGATGGATTCTGAGTTTAATTTCCACAACTTTTTTCTCTATCCTCATTATTGGCATACCCTCTCGAACTTTCAGCCCCTCTAGAGGCATCAGACAAGGAGATCCACTTTCCCCATTCCTTTTCGTTCTAATGGTGGAAGGTCTGGGTCGCCATATCAAACATGCCCTCCTCTCCCAGCATCTCAAAGGTCTATCCATACACAATTCTCCAACCATCACTCATCAACAGTTCGTGGATGACAACATGTTGTTTGGATACCCTTCTATTCAGGAAGCCTCCCTTTTTAAATCCCTTCTGAATGATTTCTCTGATGCTTCAGGGATGAGCATAAACATGGCCAAATCACAAATCTTCTTTTTTCACACCCCCCCTGTTACTCAACATGCTATTACCCGCATTTTGGGATTCTCCATAGCCTCCTTACCTTCCAAATACCTTGGAGCTCCCTTAATAGATTCTGCCATCAAGCACGCCTCCTGGCATATGCTCCTTGAGAAACTTGAATCTCGTCTCACTTTATGGACTCAAAGAACTCTGAACATAGCTAGCAGATTAGTGCTAATCAAAGTTGTGCTATAGGCAATGCCTCTCTACCTTTTCTCAATCTTGGCAGCACCTAAATGGGTCCTTAAAAAAACAAAATCTCTACAGCGCAATTTTATCTGGGGTGCAATTGGCACAAATCGCAAATGGGCCTTAGAAAAATGGACGATAGCATGCAAGCCCAAAGAACAAGGGGGTATAGGCCTGAGAGATCCTCATCACAACAATGTTATCATGGGTGCAAAAATATGGTGGCAATGGCTCTCTACTCCTAATAAGCCATGGGTAGCCATCTGGACAGCCAAATATGCCAAGCACAGACCAACGGAGGAGCTAATCAGATTCACTCCAATTGAAAAGGGATCATTAATATGGAACGCGGCCAGACAACACTTCTTGCTGATCCAACAACACAACTTTTGGGAAATAAGGAATGGTAGCACTGCTCGGTTCTGGACGGATGCCTAGAACCAATTACCAAAGCTCAACGGCATCTATAGACTGCCTCCTTGCCAAGAGTGGGAGGAGCAACAAAAGGAATCCGTCCAACAACAATGGATTCCAAAGACAAAACAGGGGTACAGGCAATGTAACAGATCAACAGGCTGATCAGGAATGCAGATAACCAGACTAAGGAGGTCATGGAGAATGAGCTCCAGAATCGATGTATTAGATCATCCGTAGGCAGGGATATCTTAAGATGGGGATATACCCCAAAAGGTTCCTTCACCACCAAAGAGGCTTATAAAATTATTTGCAATGATCCAATGCCCCTGGATCCTATCTGGGGCAGAATCTGGTCACCGGGTACGTGGCCCAAAGTCTCCCTTTTCCTTTGGCTTGTTGGGCACCGGAAAATCCTCACTTGGGATAATCTTAGGAAAAGAAACTTTCACGGGCCCTCCATATGTCCCAATTGTAATTCTCAGGAGGAATCGCTCCAACACCTCTTGGACTCTTGTACTCTTGCCAACCAACTGTGGGAGAAAGCTAGCTTCCGTTGTCAAAAAATATGTAGAGTGTCCGAAGATATAATCAACTCCATTCGCCATTGGCACCAGAACCCTTATAAAAGCGAACTTCTCAACCAATTATGGAGATTGATTCCCAGCCTTCTCCTCTAGACAATATGGAAAGAATGAAACAAACACATATTCAAAGATCAAAGCACTCTTGTAGAAATCATTTGGGGCAACTTCTGTCTCAATCTTAAAGAGACCTTGGCGCTTCAAACTTGGCACACGGAAGATATTCCCACTCTTGCAAATGAGAAAGCCATCTAGGAAAATTGGAACATACAACTCCCACAAGGTACTCACAATCACAGACCTTCAGAAGGCAACAACATCAAAAAGCACTTATGGACCCCCCCTCCAAAGCATACTTTCAAACTCAACTTTGATGGAGCTTCAAAGGGCAATCCTGGCAAAGCAGTATTTGGTGGCATATTTAGAGATCATAAGGGTTCGCCTCTTCTAATCTAATTCGGAAACCTTGGCTGGGACACGAACAACTTGGCTGAATTGGAGGGTCTCTGGCAAGGATTACTCCTTTCCCAGCGTCATGGCTTCCAACCTCTGGAGATCGAAGGTGATTCCCTAATCCTCATCAACCTAGCCAATCAACTCCTCAATGGGGCACATGCGCATAAAATTGCCAACAGTTGGAGACTTGAAGCCAGATTGGATGCAATAGAGCAATCACTTCATACCAATCGTGCCATCATATTCAATCATGTTAAATGGGAAGGAAATAAGGTCGCTGATCTACTTGCCAATTTGGGGGTGGAAACTGGGCACACTCTTCTCACTGGTGCTCTAGACACAATTCAAAATCATGATCAAAATCAGGAATGCAAAATACTAGTTCAAAGGGATGCAGCTCTCCCGGATGCAGATATATAGGCGGGCGTTAAATATGACGGGCCAGGGGTGGGGCGAGATGGGGTGACACCAGCCTACCCAGGACAAGCCAGATATTTGGATTCTGATCAATGGACCTCTGCATTTGAGAAGAGCAGGGTTCATTGGCTTTGTTTTAAGTCATTCCGGACATCATATCCTATCCTCAGCTCCGGTTCATGCCTCTGCTCGCTCCAGCATATCTCAGACTTCGGCTCTCTTCAATGCAATAGTAATGGCGGATCGCAGATCGATAACCAGCAATATGCGATTGCAATCTGATCGCATTGCTATTTTGGCGGATCGCAGAATGGGGAGACCTAAGGGTAAGGCCTTAGATAATAGCGGTATGCAATTGCAATCAGATCGCATCGCAATATCGCATCAACAGTTTCCAAGGGGTGAAGCCTACTCACTTTCTCATGTGCGATGTGATGGCGAGGACTCGACGACGGATCACAGTTTGGGCAGACCAAAAGGAAATGCCTTTACTTCCAGTGATATGCGATTGCGATCAGATCGCATCGCAATATCGCATCGGGCTGTTTCCAAGAGGCGGAGCCAACACACTCTCTTCAGTGCAATGTGATGTTGTGGACCCGTTGGCAAATCGCAGTATGGACAGACCAAAGGGAGAGTCCATTACTTCCAGCGATATGTGATTGCGTTCAGATCGCATCACAATTTCGCATTGGTGGAATCCAAGGGGTGGAAACCAAGAGATGGAGTACAAGCAGGGGATTCCTGATGATAGTATGAGGCTGGTTGTGGATGCCCAGGTGTTCATTATCTGGTTTCTTTGTTCTCTGCTTTGTTGCTTGGTTATGGCTTCCTATATGGAACCATCTTACTATTTTTTTGTGGGGTCTGGACTTGAGAAGTGATACCATTTTTGAAATTTCTGCTCTCACTAGACTGGTTTCCCCAATGTTGGGGTAGTCCAGGTTATGTTGACACTCTTCGATACCTTGTTCGAGGCCTTGTCCTCTTTGTAACCTTCTGTACATATTAATAGATTACTTTTACTTAGAAAAAAAAACTACAGAGGCAGAATACATGGCAGCCACTCATGCAAGCAAGGAAGCAGTTTGGTTGCAGAGATTGTGTTCAAGTATGGGGTTAGTACAGGAAGCTATATGGATAGACTGTGATAGCCAAAGTGCAATTTTCTTGGCAAAGAACCCTACATATCATTCAAAGACAAAGCACATTGATGTTCAGTATCACTTTGTGAAGGATATGATAGAAGAAGAAAAAGTGTTGTTGGTAAAGTTGGACACTTTGAAGAATACTGCAGATGCATTGACAAAATCTGTGAGCTTTGAGAAGTTCTTTTGGTTTAGAGAAACAATGGGCGTTGCAGGGTTGGATAAATGACTAAGCTCTCTTGTGGCCCCCTGTGGAAAGAAAACAACAAGTGGGAGAATGTTGGGTTGTGTTATATTCTTTCCACGACTAGCCCACGTAGTTAACCAGGGGTTAGAGGGGGGGAGGTCACAGGGGGTTTGAGGGGCACTCGTAACCCCACTTTACGAGGTACGGGGCAGTGCCCTAGAAAATTTTGGTTTTGGACCCTATGTTAGGTTGGGCGGACCCACCTATGGTTTTGTGCATGATTTTCGCACATTTTTTTTGGACGCGATGGTTTTCGGTCCATGGTATTGGACGCAATGGTTTTTCGGTCCATGGTATTGGATGCTTCGGCATGTATAAATATGTATTGTAACATTGAAAGGAACATAATGAAAAATCAAGCTGGTAGTCCTGGTTTTGGGATCCAGGGGAAAATATCTATGTATATGTGTTTTATGTGTTCTTCTCTCGCATTATTTATTTTCTGTGTTTTAGAATTCGTACACAGGTAATTTCTGTACAGGGTTAAAACCTACACTCGTGGTGTCACTCAACGTAATGGGGACCATTGCTTCCTAAGGGGGGAGGGTTGATCTACGTGCATATTGGTGGCCACCCACCTATTCCACCTGGACCCCCAGCATTGTTTCTTTTCAGTTTCCTTAACTGTAGCACAACTTACTATTTTTGGCAGTTTTTTTGGGTCCTAAACTTTTGGAGCTATTTTGACGGACTAAAAGACATTTTTAGGGAAAATGAAGAGACTGGAAAAGAGCCAAACTAGTCTAACAAATTTTTTTTGGCATGCTCTTTGAGATATTCAAAATGAGGTATTATGAGAGCCAAACAAAGATCGTATGTCAAAGTTACGACCTCGGGAAGTTGACGTTCCAACTTACCCCAACGAGGCCCACAAGCTTTTGGCGCTTCATCTCCTAGGGTTAGATTTTGGGATGTTTAGGGTTTCTCGTTGTTTCTCAAATATAAAAAGGCCATCCAACCTCATTGTAACACAGTTAAGAGGCATGTAGCCACCACATCTCTTCTTAGAGATAAGCTACCATCGCCCGAGCTAGTTTATTTCCTTTTTTTATGTATAGTTCAGTTTTTTGATATTAATGAAATGAAGTTTTATTTCTATTGCATCTCTGTTTTTATGTTTGCATCTATATTCTATTGCATTCCTGTATAAGTTCAGGTCATTGTGGACCTTTCTCGACAACTTCCATTTCTAGGAACAAGTATTTTGTTATATTTATTGATGACTATTCGCGGAAGTGCTGGATCTTCATCATGTAGAAGAAGGATGAGACTTTCTCCAAGTTCCTAGAGTTCAAGGCACTGATGGATAAAGAAATGGGTATGAAGGTGAAGGCTCTCAGGGGTGATAATGGAGATGAGTACGTGCCAAATGAGTTTAAATTTTTCTGTGCAAAATAAGGCATTCGACGACAGTTGGCATCACCGCAGAACCCACAACAAAATGAGCTACCTGAGAGGAAGAACATAAGCATCGTGGGAGAAACACATGCGATGTTACATGACCAAATCCTAGTTCTACACTTGTGGGCTGAAGCATGCAAAACAATGGTCTATTTGCAAAATAAGAGTCATCATCAAATTCTTGGCAGGATCACACTAAATGAGGCTTTCTCAGGGAGGAAGTTGGATGTGTCGCACTTCAGGATCTTTGGAGCCTTTGTCTATTTCCATGTCTCCAAAGAGTCAAGAAAGAAGTTGGAGTCGACAACAGAGTTGGGGGTATTTTTGGGATACACATAAAATCCCCACAACTACCATGTGTATTTTCCATTCCTCAGAATGACAGTCATGCGACGAGATGTCAAATTTGATGAAGACAAAGCTATGCAATGCTCTCTTGAGAGGGAGGTTCAAATCCTACCAGAGGTGGAGCTTTTATCTCCAAAGGAGGAGCCTCAGGATGTTGTGGAGCAACCACAATTTAAGGAGAAGAGAGTGGATACATCCACTCAAGCAAAATCATCCAGAGAAGGCATGAAGAGAACCAAAGAAGCTTAGAGTTTTGTGCAAGATGTGAGGGAGAATGTGGGTGCTCCTTCAAATCAGCGCAGGATAAGAAGGTCACTATTTTGGTACACACGCTACATGGATCTTATGACTGAGATGTTAGAGATTGAGCCATCCTTTTCTGAGGAAGTAGTAGAGAAAACAATATGGGTTGATGCAATGGTGGAGGAGTACGAATCCATTGTGAAGAACGGTGTTTGGGAAGTGGTCCCAGGGCCAACAGATAAATCAATTGTGGCTTTGAGGTGGATCTTCAAGGTGAAGCAGGTAGCAGATGGAAGCATAGAAAAGTACAAGGCCAGATTTGTGGCCAAGGGGTACTCTCAGGTGGAGGGGATTGACTATGAGGAGACCTTTACTCTTGTAGCAAGGTACTCATCCATCAAATCAATCCTTTCTTTGGCTATGCAGATGGGGTGGAAGATCCACCAGATGGATGCGAAAATCGCATTCCTCAATGGAGTTATTTAGGAGGAGGTGTATACAAAGCAACGAAAATGCTTCTAGAATTATGACCAAGTGTCTCATGCGTGCAGACTCAAGTGAGCATTGTATGGTCTCAAGCAAGCACCCTGTGCTTGGAACACTAAGATCAATAGTTATCTCACCAGTTTGGGCTTCACCAAAACTGAATTAGTTTCAAACCTATATCATATTTTGGTAAAAGGTAAATTGCTGATTATTGTTTTATATGATGATGATTTATCCTTATTGGTGATGAGCAGTTGATCAGATCTTGCAAGGAGGACCTTTCAATAGAGTTCAAGATGAAGGACATGGTCCTCATGAACTACTTCCTTGGATTGTAAGTATGAAAAGATTATGGGGAACTGTTAATCTCTCAAGGAAAGTACGCCAATGAGATACTTTAGAGGTTCTACATGGACAGGTGCAAACCCATGGAGACTCCTCTAGCGACCAACTAGAGCAAAGAGGATGCCACGTCAGGTGAGGAAGTGGATGCGAAGGTTTACCGGTAGTTGGTGGGTTCACTCATGTATCTTGTGAACACACAAACATACATGTGTTATGCAGTCAAGAAGCTTAGTCAAGCCATGGTTAGACCAACCAAACTGTTTTGGAGGGCAATTAAACATGTTCTATGGTACCTCAGAGGCACTACCCAGTTTGGACTTTGGTGTAGATGGACAAAGGGAGTGAAGGTGTGTGGCTTCACCGATGTATAAGAGGAAGCAAATATCAATGGAAATCAACTCAACAAAAGTAGAATACATGGCTGCAAGTCAAGCAACATGTGAGGTGATCTGGATGAGGAAGATACTTGTTGGCTTGTTTGGTCAGATGATGGATCCTAATGTGATTTACTGTGATAATCAGAGTTGTATCAAAATCTATGAGAATCATGTTTTTCACAATAGATCCAAGCATATTGATATTCGGTATCACCATCTATGGGATTGTGTGCAGAGGCGAATTATGTTGTTGCAGTATATTCTAACAGAGGAACAAGATGCAGATATTTTGACAAAGGATTTGTCAAGAGGAAAATTCGAGTTCCACAGGTGCATGATAAGGGTGGTTGATAATCCCTTTCATGTTGAGAGGGAGTGTTGAAAGTGCAACAACAAAATCTAGTTTTGACTTTGCAATAGTCAAACTAGATTAAAATTAAAATTTCTATTTCAACATAATACTTGGAGGTAGTTAACTGAGGTAACATGGCTCTTGTCACTCAGTTAACTCAGTAAATTTGAGTTAGAGAAGCTTGAGTTCAGTCCTATAATATTGATTTCTAATTTGTAGCAATCTATTTGAGTTAATTTGAGTTATTGTCAGTTTAACTAGTTTTAACTGTCAGAAGAACTAGTGGAGCTGAAGTTGTGGAAGTGGAACTTCAAACACACTCAGTGATCAACCAATTAATTGGTCAATCAACCCAAGATAATTTTTGCATGCAGAGAATTCAAGTTACCCAGTTGAGATGGATATTCCAAGGTGGTGTACTATCAGTTCTAGCATATTACCATGTGTATAAGTGGTGCATACAGTCAGAGATTGACCTAAGGCTATTGCGCAATTCCTTGGTGTGAAATTCCTAAAAAATAGGGGCAATTTCCCAAGGGAATAGAAGAATGAAGTAGGATCTTGGGAAGGCTTGAAATTGGCTAATTATTTGCTAGGTTCAGTTAGTCAGGCAGAGGGATAAACTATACACTTGAAGGGTGTGCCCATGCTTGATCAAGTATTACATTTCTTCTCTATTCTCTGATTAATGAAATATAGATAGTAAGGGGTTTTAAAGAGTTGATTTCCCCTAGATAAATATTTTTTCATGTGTGGTGTTTCCTTTTGCATGTCCATGATTCTTGTTCTGGGTGGTGAATTAACTTCTGCAAATAAGTAGAGTAGCTTCAAGTCTTGTGATTTAGTAAATTTCATAAGCAATATTGAATTTATGCATTAATTATTACATTTTTGGATCCCTTCTCTTCATCATGGCACATTGAGGACTCATCCTGGCCTTTCAAAACCCCTTTGCACCATTATTTTATCTTTTCGGCCTCATTAGGAAGGCTTATTTTACACATATGAGCTTTTTGGTGGGCCCTTCACCAAAAGGGTTGTTATTTTCACATTAAAATATTATTAGGGGATTAATTAGGCTAATTAGACCAAATTGAACTTATGAGAGGCACATATAAATTAAAGAGACCTCACTTATATTTGAACATCACTCTTGGGATTTTTGGCCTGCAATTTGTGGAATGATTTGGATAAATAAATGCATTTTGACGTGTGGAAGAATTTCACTATCTCTCTTGGAGCTTCTTGTTGAAAATATTGTGGATGGATATACACTTCTTTGTCTTTTAAGTGAAATATAATGCTATATTTCTATTTTAATGGATGTCTAATTCATGGAATTATTTTCTTATGGTGAAATAATGTGCCCTAATTAATGTGAATTAGTGGAATCATTAAAACTATTGAATTTTTTTGCATGTGTTACTCATTGGAAAAAGAATGAATGAATGTTCCTAGAGGATTATTTGCATGTGGACCCTTGAAAATCCATAATGATTTCCATCGAAGTATAAAATTCTAAAATTATTGTGTAGCTGCATCTGTAGAGAGTGAAGCCGCTTTTTTAGTCCTCCTTGGAGAGCAAAATTTCCCGAATATTGACCATTTTTACTCCAATATTCCCAACAGTAGAGGTGTAAATGTAACATAACCCCTACTGTCCCTAGCCCCCACTGAGGTTAGAAGGAGGCAATTACTCTAATGAACCGAACTCCAAAGTCCATTTATGGAAATGGGGTCTAATTTTTTTGGCCTTTTCAACTTCCTCAAAAATTAAAATGGATGTCACCATTGCATTTGTCTCATCAATAAATTTCTAATGATATAAAATTTTCCTCAATCCGATTCCTGGATCAAAAGATATGAATGTGAGAAAACTAACCTATCAGGTAGTGCCACATCATCTAGCTTGCCATGTGGTCCCCACTTGGTGCCCATGTGGTTGTCCAAGTCATATGGAAAGTGGAAGAAGTTGACTTTCTCATGTCAGGTCACGACCCTTTTCGCACTATTCATGTCTATAATATAATATAAGGGTGAGCTCCTTTTTAACTCTTCCAAGAGTCATGTGGGCCCCTCCATGCCACCTCATCTTGAATATTAAATCACGGGAATTCCATTTGTAGTTACATGTTGAATATTACATGGTGAGCCATCCGAGATTGTGTGATCCTCATCAACCATGCTTCTAACATGCCCCAATACCTTCATTATAGTTGCGCGCTCAACTCCATCCTTCCACATCACCCTTGTTATACCCTTTTATAGCACCTACAATATTGTCGAGATGACGTGACTCTTTAAACTTATGGGGTGATGAGGGAAACCTATAAGGTTTCCCTGCTCCAATTCGATGAATCCACCTTCCCACCATGCTAGGTCCTCCTAGGAATTAAATCCCTGGAGTTTCCATAGTGCCTCTGCTCAAATATTCTGGGGTCTAGGACAGGTGTAATCATCAAAATAAAACACCTAGATGACAACAGATGATGTCATACCATCCACGTGGCCTTCAAGAGTGCCATGTGTCACATGATTTTAGCCCTCTTGAACCCATGAAAAGGATAAAATAAGGTTCCATGTGGCATGCCATAAGGGCACAACATCACCCTCTCTGACATGTCATGCGTCTTGTCATCGTGGGTCCCACTGCAAGGTCCAATAGCTTAGATCACACATATTCACATTATAAGCAAACTAGAGGTTTTCCATTCATTGCTTTATGACCAGGGAGTCCAAATAGCCCATTATTCCAAGTTAACCCATGAATAAAATATCAGGAGTTTCCCTTAGGGCTTCCAATGAATTAATTAGGGTAAAAACTCTGGGACACACGAGCAGCTACCAGAGTTCAAATCTTCAATGACCCATATTTCTTCGTATTTAATTTCTAGATCATAGTGCTTATTTACAAGATCAAAGGGGTTTAAGCGATATCCTTCGGAAGTCCTTTGCTTTAGACTTAATAACTCTAGCCCCGCATGTTGTGGGGAAAAATGCCTATGCAGGACGATCCTATCCACCTAAGGTGTGACAACGCCTTAGCAACAAACAGATACAGCTACTTCGGTTTCTTCCTTTATGAAATGTGAAAGAGGGGAGATTGGTAGACTTACCGTTATCTTCCGGTTGTCCCTCGATCTAGATCCTCTTCTCTTTGGGTGTCCACAGCTACTTGCCTCCTCGCTTGCTCAAGAGAACAGCTACTTGATTCCCACGAGATCACAAGAGAACAGCTACCTGTGACAAGAGAACAACTACTTGCGACAAGAGAAGAACACAACACAAAGGCAAATATACATATTCATAAATGATTTAGGATTAGAAGTAAATCAAATATACTAATGCAAATCATACAAAATACACCAGCATATAGGAAAGAACCAAGATAGCTTTATTGATTGATAACAAGGTTCAGGAAGAGATACAACCCATAGGGCTCCAATCCAGCATCTCCTTCCCAGCAGAATGGAATTCCTTCTTCAGCTCCCTTCAAAGCATTAAGCACCCAATGATCCAACCTCAAACCAACAACAATTCTTTGCAATAACAAAATTCCAGCCTCCCTTGACCTCATGGAGAGAGATCTATATATAGGAGTTTTGGAGAGAGGATGAGTCAGCTTGAGGCTGGTATGAAACTGACTAGTGTCCTCTCCCACTTCAGTTCTTGAGTCCACTTGGAGGTTCTTGCTTCCACTTGGAGATTTGGAACCTCTTACTCATCACCAGTCGAATTCCTTGATGCAAGTGTCATTTTGGAAGCTTCCTGAGCATTGACACCTTGAGAAATGAGCCTGCCACTTGTCCAGTTATGCTCAGCGCAGGTAGCCTTTGTTGTAGTTGACATTCAACGCAGGTAGACAGTGGAGCAGTTGACATTCAGCGCAGATGCTCAGTGGAGCAGTTGACATGATCCAGAATTGCCTTGTTTTTGAGTGTTTTTAGGTGGAGAACTTTTGTGAATTGCTGTGGTTTGCTGGCCTTGTTCCTCTAGGGGTAGGAACAACATGTTTAGGGACTTTGGATCCCTTGATTATTGACATTTCATGCTCAGTGATGCAAGGCATAAAAATGTCTATAACAGTTGCCCCTTAAAGTATGAGGCCATTTATCGGGTGAAATGCTTTATCCAGGAGGGTCCGAAGTTCATCCATTTGCTGGGAGGAGACCTGTAATAAGATACAATACAATACATTATGATTCATACTGCTTTCATGATCTAGCTGAGGCGGGCATTCCCATGCTCAGCTTTATAAATTCATTTTGGTACATAGAACAGACGATCGTCTGATGGTAGACTGATAATTCTGGCGAAACTATCATCCTTTGAGTAGGATCATCATATGCTGCAATGATGTACATGTCAAATGTCTTTATTTTTCCTGAATATATATTGCAGCCCGGATGGATGAAACTAGATCCGGGGTCTTCAAACTCGTTCGATCTTCACTCTAAGTACAAGTCGATCCATGTGAGAATTGCGCTGAAGTCGAACATGGAAAGACATCGCTTGATTACCGGTCAATGATGTAAACTGTTAACAAGCGAGAGGAATCACCGATAATGATAATGACCCTCAAGGTACTGCAGTACAATTCACGTGGTGTGAATAAAGGACTTGGCGTCGAACACCACGCAAAATCTTCTAGTCGAAGGTCATTGATGTATACCTGTCGCCAGAAGTGAGAAACTTGCCATTGAGGCATGCAAGCTTCAAAGTACTGAGGGGGTGTTCCTAGATCAACTTCTTGGATAATGAGTTGATGTCGACAAGAAGCGATCCGTCAAAGGAGGGCCTTAATGAATCCCACATCAGTGACACGGAACGGAGCTAATGATTTTAATGGAGGTGAAAACGATCTGTGACATATGATTCAGGGTGGCGGTCATGAATGGATGAAGGATAATGTATGGCAGTGGATGGGACCCGGTTGACTCTTTCTGAACGACTTCTCTTGAACATATGGCGACACTGATGCGATGGATCGGTAGCATTACCCCAAATATGGATGGTATGGCGAGACCATGGTGATGTGACAGGTGAATGAAACAACCCAACCCGATTGTGGTACGGAGGAAAAGTGTCATGTTCAAGAGCGACCTGCTACCATCAAAGTTCTCTTTAGTTTTCTCCCAATTTTTCCCCAGTCATTGCTGACCAGTACCTCTTTATTTTTGTCAAGCTTGAGGAGGATAACATATGCTTGTTCTATAACCTGCCCTTCGGGCAAGCCCATCGCTATGTTTTAACGAGTCTAGCGATAGTGAAACTCGTTCTCGTCTAAAGACAAGTTTGTCGCTATTTAGTGATTTTAACGAGTCTAACGACAAAGAAAACTCGGCCCTTTTCATTTTTAGAGAGTCTGAAAAGGTGCGTAAAGTTAACTCCAAAATTCCTTTTTCGTCATCTAATCCCTTAAGTCCGAAAAAGTATAAAACAATACAGAAGGGATGAGTTTTCGATAGTTTTAACGAGCCGAATAAAACAAGCGCTCGATCTTTTTGTGCAATAATCCCTTAGGTCCAAAAAGATTAAAATCTAGAGGAGGGATAGCTCTTCCGGTCATTTAACGAGATGGAAGGCCAAAACTCGGCAATCTTTTCATATTTTACGAGTCAATAGAAAAGAGCTTAAAGAAGACTCGTCTTTTGAGGAACGAGTGATGAACAGGGTTAGCAGCTGATTCCAGGTACAGGTTGGAATTTTCCAATCACGGCAGTGTCACAAGGATGGCTAGGTGAAATCACTCTTCGCAGCTGTTCCTCAAAATGGGTAAACAATCATATGGAGGTGAACGATCGGCCAAATGAAAAGTGGAGGTGACGGTACACACACACGACCAAGGCTTTTATGGTTGATCAGGTTACATACTCAATAGTTATTTACCAGGATGGGTTCACTTTTTAACGAGCTTGAATGCACCAAAACCCTGCTCGATCTTATGTTTATTTTTTAACGAGCATGAACTATGTGCTAAAACTGCTCGGATCTCGCTTTTCTATTTTTTAACGAGCATAAATTCCGCGGTAAAACTGCTCAATTACCCAGTCATAAGATAAGAGTGTCTCATGAAAGATCCCATTTTTTATAGAGCTTGCGCCTTACCAAAGCTATGCTCCCTCTCCTTTCTTTATGCAAGTTCGGAAACGGCTAATCCTACGAGTTTAAAGGGTTAGACCTACAGGTTTAAAGGGAGGACCTAAAAATTTAAAAAAATAAATAGTCGCCCCTTGCTTGCACTCCAAAAGGTTTGCATGCCCCCAGGTATAAAACAGAGTTTCAAGGTTACCTCTACTTACCCTCCGCCAAAACATTTGTTTTAATCGAGAGAGGCTTACCTCTTTCAGGTTACCCAAAGATTGTCTCGTTAATCTTTCAAACAAAACACTTCCTCGGCAATGTCTGTCGAAATAGACAAGGGTGAATGACTGTTGTCAAACACGTAAGTTTGACAAAAGAATCTTATTCCAGAACAACCCCTCTTCCAAATAACGGACGGGGTACGGACTAGTCATATTCTCCCGCGGAAACCTACCCTATACCCAAAGTTTTCCCCGCCGAAGCAGGCCAGGACGCATGCCCCCTGGGTTCTAGTCATATCCTCCCGGATTACTCGCGCTCATCAGGAGGACGGACCGTGGGTTGAGACACTTCTTGTGTGTATAGACCATTTAGGGATGGTACATGACTATTTGCGATGCGTGATCCGGAAAACGAAAGTTGGTCCACGAGTTTGACCATTCTTCCTTCATGCGGAAAACACATTACTCTAAAGAGTGAGGAGACTACAATTCCCATGCAATATATATAGTCTCGTCCAAGGAGTAGGTTATAATCCAAGGGTCCTTGAACGACCATCACGTTCATTTGAACGGTCTTCCCTTTCAATGTTACAGGCACATTGGGGAGGATCCCTAAAGGTCGACTGGTTCCTTTATCAAAACCTGATAGATTTCTCATCTCAGGTAAAAGCGCTGGCGAACCAAGCACTTTCCAAGCAATAGAGGAAAGGATACTCACAGATGCCCCCTCATCAATGATAGTGCCAGCCATTACCATTCTGTATATTTGACAAATAATTCTGAATGGTATACTGGCTGGCAACCGGGGTCTGCCTAGTTGGTTCCAGTCAAAGGACACAACTAGGTTGCTTGGTGGTGGGACCGAATATACGGCCGGATAGCGCTCTGATGAACTTCCTTCCTGCGATAAAGGAATGGTGGCATTGCCCCCTTGATCATCAGAGTCAGTGCTGATGAAGAGAATCTGGACGGTGTCGTCTTGATTCTCCTCTGTGACGGTGTCATTCGAAGATAGAGCCTCTGAAGGCAAAACCGGGTCAACTGCCGTATCAACCTTTTGACTTTCGTCAGGCATGGATCCAGACGGTTCATCTTCAATGACAGGTGCTTCGGCTGACCACCTGGGCGGGTCAGTCGGATTCTCAACTAGCGAGGGACTTGGCAAGAGTTTTTGATATCCAGGAGGAAGTTGCGCTCGTAAAATCGGGCGATCTTCCAGAACTCTTTTTGCCTCGTCTAAGAAGGGACAACGGTGGATGGCGTGATCACCTTCACACAGTCTGCAGGTAAATTTAGCTTTCCCACTTTGTCCTGGAGCTTCACTCCCACTAGTTGACGGTGAGCAGTTGACATGGCTATCAGAGGTCGATGCTACCGAATTGTGCAAACGGGGGGACCAGTCTCTTAGTATCCAGGGGATACAGGGACAATCTCTATGGAAGTGGTCTCCCTTGCATATGACGCATGGCGATTTAGGCCTTACGAGTGCTGTGTGTGGATTTCTGTCAGATGACACTTGTTTGCCCCCAGTCACCTTAGGCTCCTTCTTCTTCTTCTCTTTCTTCTTCTTCTCCTTCTTCTCCTTAGGAACTCGGTTTTTTGATTTACCAGTTCCGTCAAGTGAAGAGGAAGGAGGAGAAGAAGATGAAGTAGAAGGCTGGGAGGCAACTCTTGTCTGATCTAACTGTTGACTCGACTGTTAAGGAATGGTGGTATTCTGAATGACATTGGTTGAAAAGAGCCAGACTGGTAGGCCAATTGTCAATCCTGGAAGCGACAATGTGGCCATGTGGGGCGCACCAACATCTCCCCAAGAGGAGAAGGGACTAGGATTTCCACCAAGGGGAATTCCTTGGTTGGTGTGCTCCATCTTTTCAACCTAAAGATCAACGCAGGAATAATGGGTGATTGTTCCGTTTAAAATAAATTGTTAACGACGCTTTAGACACAACTTTCTTTTTCACTTTTAAAGAGTCGAGAAAAAGCTAAAGATGACTCTAGTCTCCTTCGATGTTTTAACGAGCTCGAAGTGACAAATGCTCGGATGGACTTTTTCTGTTATAGAGTCTGAAAAAGGCCAAAAGAAACTGCTTTGGAGATCTAGGCAGAGGGTGTGCCAAACCTTTTGCAAAACCATAGAATACTTTTTACGGTACGGGTGGTCGATCTTCGTGAATGCTGTGTTCACTGCATTGCGATCAGTAGGGCGGCCGACACGGCTTCCTAAGGATAAAGGATATATGCCTATAGGGGTCTCCCAATATATACGCGACGGTACGTGGGAGCACAATCTGTACTAGCGCTATCGTCCCTCAGGAGGAATCACCCACCTTCCACGAGATCGACAGTCACTAGGCTTAACGACGCCGGAACACGTCTCTAGCTTAGACCTCTATGTTGTGCGTTATGTTGCAAAGCGTTGTTAGGTTCATTCAGTTTATTTTAAGTTGATCTTTTTAGAAGTTTTCCTTTCAAGGTTCACCACGAGATGTATGATACAAATTCCTAAATGCAGTCTAAAGATGATAAGCAAGCTTTATATCTTTTCAACTTTGAAAATCCTAGCTACTAAGGGAAAAGGAACTATCTTTTTTCAAAGAGAAATCAACACACTCTAATGCACTTTTCCTAATTCCCAACATGCAAACTTATCAAATGCAAATGCACAATGCAGGTGTTTGTTTTCCACTTTCTTATTATAAATGCCTACAAAGAAAGCTTTTTGCACAATTTTGAATTTGCTTTTAAAATGATCAAATACAAACAAGTTTACTTTTTCGAAATCAACAAGGGTAGAAGAGATTACAACACTTTGCGACTTTCGAAATGAATACTTGTTTCGACACTTAAAAGAGACAAACTCAAACCAATAAGCAAAAGCAAATGTATAATCAACTGTAAACAGCCAATGAACTCTCTCCTAAGATCACAGTCAATCAGATCTGAATCAAAGGCTACAGGATGACCACTTTACTCATGCAAAGGAAAACTGTAAATGACGTAAAAACACATAAAAACACTCACAGTCTTTTGTACAAAAAGGAGGCGGAATCTAAGCAAAGAAAAGGAGTTATCAGACTGGTACCTATGCTGGTTAAAGGCTGCAAAAAACAGAGATCAAAACAGGGCAACAGAGGACAGAGAACCCCAGCTGCACAAGGCTAAACTGGTTCAGCGCAACCTCAACACTGAGGACTTGACATTCAGCGCAGGTAGCCCTCACGGGACCTGCGTTGAAATGCAGACTGCCTTCACAGCAGTTGCGCTGAAAGAGAAACTCTCGTTTCCCTTGGGTTCTGGGTCATAAAATGCTCAAAAATCAACTGTTTCAGGCCAAATCAGAAACACAAGCAAGGTATAAACAGAGGGATGCTTTGAGAGGGTACTAAAGACTATCACAAAGGATCATCAAATCATTTGTGGATCTAGTTTATATCATAGACAAGTCCAGTAACTGGATCAAAACAGCAACTTTCTACTTTGCATCCGGGAAAGATGTAGTTTAATAGTTGCTGTCAAGTCTATAAAGTAAACAAATGACGGAAACACAAATGAAATGAATAAACAAGTTCGTCCCCAGTGGAGTCGCCAATTTTTTGTGGGGAAAAATGCCTATGCAGGACGATCCTATCCACCTAAGGTGTGACAGCGCCTTAGCAACAAACAGATACAGCTACTTCGGTTTCTTCCTTTATGAAATGTGAAAGAGGGGAGACTGGTAGACTTACCGTTATCTTCCGGTTGTCCCTCGATCTAGATCCTCTTCTCTTTGGGTGTCCACAGCTACTTGCCTCCTCGCTTGCTCAAGAGAACAACTACTTGATTCCCACGAGATCACAAGAGAACAGCTACCTGTGACAAGAGAACAGCTACTTGCGACAAGAGAAGAACACAACACAAAGGCAAATATACATATTCATAAATGATTCAGGATTAGAAGTAAATCAAATATACTAATGCAAATCATACAAAATACACCAGCATATAGGAAAGAACCAAGATAGCTTTATTGATTGATAACAAGGTTCAGGAAGAGATACAACCCATAGGGCTCCAATCCAGCATCTCCTTCCCAGCAGAATGGAATTCCTTCTTCAGCTCCCTTCAAAGCATTAAGCACCCAATGATCCAACCTCAAACCAACAGCAATTCTTTGCAATAACAAAATTCCAGCCTCCCTTGACCTCATGGAGAGAGATCTATATATAGGAGTTTTGGAGAGAGGATGAGTCAGCTTGAGGCTGGTATGAAACTGACTAGTGTCCTCTCCCACTTCAGTTCTTGAGTCCACTTGGAGGTTCTTGCTTCCACTTGGAGATTTGGAACCTCTTACTCATCACCAGTCGAATTCCTTGATGCAAGTGTCATTTTGGAAGCTTCCTGAGCATTGACACCTTGAGAAATGAGCCTGCCACTTGTCCAGTTACGCTCAGCGCAGGTAGCCTTTGTTGCAGTTGACATTCAACGCAGGTAGACAGTGGAGCAGTTGACATTCAGTGCAGATGCTCAGTGGAGCAGTTGACATGATCCAGAATTGCCTTGTTTTTGAGTGTTTTCAGGTGGAGAACTTTTGTGAATTTCTGTGGTTTGCTGGCCTTGTTCCTCTAGGGGTAGGAACAACATGTTTAGGGACTTTGGATCCCTTGATTATTGACATTTCATGCTCAGTGATGCAAGGCACAAAAATGTCTATAACACCGCACTTAGTATCTGTTATTGCACGTATAAGGGCCTTCGCCAAGGCCTCAGACATGTGGTCTGTAGATATACTAGGGTATAAGAAAACCCTTTTAGGGCTATCCCTCCTGAGCTTTTGAGTGATCACCAACCTCACATGGCCATTCAAAAGTGTGTGTGTGTGTGTGTGTATGTATATGTATATTTACATTAAACACAGGCCTGACCTAGACATAGTCATATTTATATAATATAGACGTGTTATCTCTTCTAAGATTACATATTCTATAACTAGGGCCAAATATTTAATTCATTTACAACCCAAACCTTCTTTTAATTAGCAGAGATATTCCCATCTCTCCACATAGAATTTTAAGCCAAATTTTGAGCGCGGAATTAACAAAGGAATAATCATATTCCTGTAAAGGTATTCAAAACACCTATAATACATTTTTCATGCTAGATTCACATACTTGGCCATTAATCTAGCCAATTAACAACTTTGTGCCAACAAATAATAATTGCAAATGAAACATAAGTAAACAAAGATACATCAGCCCTTTAGTAATGAATTGTCCCTCATCCATAACACAAAAATTTAGCATTGTACAAGAATTCACATTCCTCATTATATCACAAGCATTAAACCAACACAGTGAACCAATATCATCACAGACATTAAACCCAACACATTAAACATATGCATAACAATCAATGCACAAAGGCTTGAGTATACTTATCTTATTAAAATGTGCTTAGAAACTGAGATTGGGACTTCAACTCTCCATCCAACCATAAACAAGTTGCAACCAAGTCTTTCTTGTAATTGTCACCGCCAAGCCAGATTCCAAAGCTTGAGGTAGAGTACTCTCAGGGGAGTTTTAAACCAATATTATTAGTTGAATTAGGGTGTCTTGAGCCTGCGTCACCTCCACCCACTAGCTATAAAAATCAAACAAACACAATGAACTACTTCACTAACATAAACCCATCATCTACTTAGGCGATTAAATAAATATCATCAGCAGAAACAGGGTATCTCAAGGCTACCCTACCTTCACCCACAAGTTGTTGAACAATTTCACATTAGGCAGGGAACACTTTCTTTTATACATAGGGACTTATATTACAACATCCCAACATCTCTAGGGATTTATACATAGAGAGTCTCAATTAAGATATAGAGATAGAGATATAGTTAACGATATAGAGGTTTTATCAACTATATTACCTCTTAAGGAATAGGACTGAACCCTCCAGAAGCTTCTTAGTGTAACTTCCACATATGTTCTCAACCAAAACCCATGGGCTACTATCAGTTGTGATCAACCACTATCCCAAGGTGTCTCCACCTCTCAGAAGTTATCAACCAACACAATATCTAGTGGATTTATTAACCTTATAGGGCATAACAACTGCTCATTGATTTCATCCAGCCAACCTCATGGGTTTCTCAGCTAGACTATATCATTTGATCTTCTCTTTTCCTTTAAATTATCTCAACCTCATAACCTTCTCTACCGTCTTAGAAAATCCAATTTTTATTATCCTCAAGAGCCTCATAACATCCTCTTTTCCCCCATTCCTCCTCCTTTTTCTGTGCGTATGAATCATCTATATATATAATTTTTTCTAACCTTCTCTCATCATCATTGTAACTAAATGAAGGATTATTCCTTCCTCCTCCTCAACCATGGTGGTTATATTATTTTCTAAGTGGTATACAAGGACCAATCCGTCTTGACAATGCAACCCATACTCTCTTGCATGCTTTGGCCATTCTGCTCCCGTTCTAGCACTGTCATTTTTCATTAAAATTTGTCCTTTCTTGGCTTGTAGTTTCACCCAAAAGAAACATGAGTTTGTCCTTCACTTTTCCATCTAAATTTAGTAACACATTTAGCTCCATTAAAAACACTCAGTCAACCAATGACTGATATTTAAAACAACCAACTTCCTCAGGAAATCTCCCTCCTCAAGCAATGGAATATGTGTCCCTCTCTCAACCATTTTAATTTATACTTACATAATTACAAGGAAATTGTTTTACAAGAAGAATTAACCCACAAGGGATGTCAAAATCCCCACACCCTTAGAGGAACACCATTCTTAGTATTTTCATTCCTAGAAATAAAAGAAAACATGCTTAATCCAAGCATAATGATAGTGAGCTTAAAATTTACATTCAGTTTTCACATACACAATTGCTTACCCAAAAACTCAATGGATACACACGCGCGCGCGCACACACACACACACACATATATGTATATACGTATACATATACATACATACATACATACATACATACATACATACATACATACATACATACATACATACATACATACATACATACATACATACATACATACATACATACATACATACATACATACATACATACATATATATATATATATATATATATATATATATATATATATATATATATATATATATATATATATATATATACGTATACATATACATACATACATACATACATACATACATACATACATATACATATACATATACATATACATATACATATACATATACATATACATATACATATACATATACATATACATATATATATATATATATATATATATATATATATATATATATATATATATATCAACCATATTTCAGTGGATCATTTGTAGTCTTCTCGGTGCTTTTTTTGCACACTCTAATACTTTCAAGTTGTTGCAATCCTCTTTTGAGTCAGCTTCATTCATCTGAATTGAGCAATCCAATGTCCTGCATCACAAAAAAAACTATTATGAGATTCACTGTAGAGGGAATTATAATGAAATCAATACATACCATTATGAATCGATCCCTCCATGATGCTAATCCCTACAATATGACTTGGAAACATGGTAAGTTGTTCTTTCACAAGGATAAGCCTTGATAACGATCTTTCAATCATAATGGCATTAATATATGTATATTAACATTAGCATGATCATAAACATTTCACACATGCAAATAAGGTCAAGGTTTAGAGAAAATCCTATTATTCATGCAGAGCATGCATGGGATTGGGATAAATGGTCCCAAATTTTGGTCAAGGGATTGACGATCTAACTCCTTTATCCCTGCTTGCTGAAAAATTACTATGATGATTCTAAATCAATGCCTATCATGCCATACAAAAATTATATTCCTTCATTGCATCATAATACAAGGATGAATTTTTTTACATATACATGTAGATCATACAATTTTAATGTTTTAGGAAAAATCCCTTTTTATGCCATTCCCATGGCTACTTTGTCATAGTGCATTTATTCTTACACACTCAACCAACCCAGTTGGATGTCATAGTCCTCCTTTATGTTTTCATTTCCCTTTATTCATACATCAGACTTCAATGAGGTCTACATTCCTCATTGGATTCCACTTAGCTCTTCCCTAGAATCCCATTATCTTACATCCACACCTAATAAGCTTCCCAAGACCCAAAACACAGAATGCAAAAAAGAAAGGAAGATGAAAAATTCATAACAATTCATAAAAAAGATACAAAACATAAACAACATAGCATGGCCATGTGAAATTCAATAATAAAATAGTAGACCTAATATGAGCACAATTCAACAGATAAAACAATAAATCAAGTATTAATATCAGTCTAGAAACACCAAATGCATAAAATGCCATGAGTTCTGGCATTTATCAACACTTCATGAGTAAGGCTCAACCACAACCTTCTCCATGATTTCATTAAGTGTCTTAAATAGAACCAACAACAATGATTAAATTGAACCTTTGTACAATTTATTTACATTTCTTTAGCAAAACCCGAATGATTATGTTGCCACACCTAGTTAATCATCTTGACCATTAATGCTAGGTGATCAACTTGCATACTTTCCATGGTCGTGTCGGTTCCAGGTACGTCTTGGGATACATCCTCCAATGTCTATGCTTCTTGAACAATATGCAATCCTGGTTGATTTCTTTGTATCTAGGGGCATTCACTATGCATATGGTTTTCCCTGCATTTCCATAATATTATGGGATTCTTCCGAGACCCATCCCCTTCTTTTTCCCGAGAAAGCTGGCCTTCATAAGTTGCACTGAAATTTTGTTGAGTTTTAATTTCATTTGTGGTGAAGCTTCTTACCTTATTCCTAGGCTTTTGTGTCTAGTTTCCTTTCCTTTTTCCTCTAGTTCAAGAACTACCCTTTGCATTCAAAGAAACCTTAAGCTCTGATATACACCTAGATTGTTTGTAGCAATGCTTTAACTTTTTTACTGTGCCCTCCATGGTCCATGGATCATCAAATTTGATCTTGTCCTTAAAGGACTATGCCATACCATTGATAAATATTTGGAATTTTGCCTTTTCCTCCTTGAGGTAAGGCACATATCGAAGAAACTCTAGGAATTTAGTAACATACTCATCATCAGACATCTGCTGCATTTGAGCTCATAGAACTCCTTTTCCTTGCTATCAAAATATGACATGTATTCGTCCCTCAAGTGCTCCTCAAATTATTTCCATGATAGCTCCTCTTCACTTATGATTTTACATTCTTGAGATCCTCCCACTAGATATTAGCCTTTATTTTCACGTTGAAGGTTGGCACCCTTGCTTTCATATTCTTAGAGTAGTTATGAACTATAAATAAACTTTTCATCCCCAACAACCATGCTTTGACATCTTCTGCTTCCTTTACCTCACCATCACATGTAGGAGGCTTAGCTTTCTTAAATTCCTCTAGTACATATTCTTTTTTCCTCCTTCTATCATGATGATAATGCCTTTTGTGAGTGTCTTCAAGTTCTTTCTTATGGGTGCTAATCCTTTTATGTGGAGAGTCTAGTAGAGTACCTCCTTTCACTATATCTTCACTTGGTGTTCTCTGTCTTTTTCTGGATCTATTCCCATTTTCTATGTTTGTTCTTTCTTCCTGTTCTGACTTGGGACTCTTCATGTCCCTATGACTAGCTCCCAACTCATGTTTCCTTTGCCTTTTCTAGTCTGAGAGACTTTGCGATAGGACTACATTCACTTCTGCTTGCCTCTCCTTTTCTTTGAAAATCCTTTCATTGTCCCTGATAAGCCTCTCATTGTCAACCTTGTAGCTCCTTATTTCAACCCTTAGAATATTCAATGTGTTCATCAATTTAGGAGAACTCGTCTCTCTTCTCTACCCAATTGCTCTTTCTTCTTCATATCCATGTCGTGACCAATCAATACTATATTGCACCATTATCATCCTCATTTCCTTTTTGGAATTTAGTATATACTTATGTGATGTCATACACACACATGATTGTTAGGTTAAACATGCATAAGTTCTCAATATAGATCATCACCTTGATTTGTTATTGGGAGTTTGCTGCTGTAAGGCTAGTTAGAACATCGCATCCAAGGTCAGTGTTCCATAACAATAAAAATCATATCCAAGCATTAGTACCATGATATACATGATCAACTCCTTGGAAACACACATAATAAAACCACAACATAATTAGGTTCCTAATTCTTATCACAAGGCTTTAAGGTGTTACTTGATCTCCAAAGGTCCAGTATAGAACCCTTGACCACATTTCTTCTACAATAGAGCCCGTCTAGTCTAAATGTTGAATCCGGAAGCTCTGATACCATCCTGTAACATATCACATACTATCCATAGCCATTACTAAGGGAAAAAGGAGGTAGTTACTTTGATGACACAACCTCCAAAGTCCAGTTATGGAAATGGGGTCTAAATTTTTTGACATTTTTCAACTTCCTCAAAACTTAAAATGGATGTCACCATTGTAGTTGTCTCATCAATTCCCTTCCAATAATATAAAATTTTCCTCAATCTAACTCCCGAATCAAAATATATGGCCATTTGAAAACTAACCTATTAGGTAGTGGCACGTCATCTAACATGCGACATGGTGCCCACATGGTTGTCCTAGTTGTACGCCAAGTGGTATTTGATGAACTAGTCATGTCAAGTTATGATTATTTCTTCACGGTTCATGTATATAATAAAATATAAGGGCGACCTCCTTTTTAACCATTCCAAGTGTCACGTAGGCTCATCCTTTCCACCTCGTCCTAGGGATTAAATCCCAGTAATTCCTCCTGCAGTTCCTCGTTGAATATTCCAGAGTGAAACATCCTCGATTTCCTAGATCCTCATGGACCATGCTACCAACGTGCTGCAATACCTTCGTTATTGCTACATGTTTGAATCCAACCTTCCACATCACCCCGACCATACCCTTTTGTGGCAAATGAAATACCGCTGGGATGACTTGACCCTTTAAAATTTCTAGGTGACAAGGATAGCCTACGAGGCTTCCTTGCTCCAATCTGATGAGTCCACTAGCCCACCATGCCACATCATCCCAGGGATAAAATTTTAGGAGTTTCCACATTGTCTCTTCTTGAATCCTTCGGGTTGTAGGACGAGGGGGTGGCATCATAAAATAAAAACACTGAGGTGAAGTCAAATGATGTTGTACCATCCACATGGTCTCCTCTAAGAGTGCCATGTGTCACTTGATTTGAGCCCTCTTGGACCCATGAAAAGGCTAAAATAAGGTGCCACATAGTGGTCCATGTTGAAGCCTCAGATTTCTGCTGCTCCAACATGGGGGGTAACCACTCGGTTTGGACCTTAAAGACAACTCCTTTTCTGTTTGAAGTGGTGGCCCCGTCTAGGGATGATGGGACCAATTTCCCAGTGTGGTTTTTAAAATGAGAGTGAATGGTTTTCAAGCGATTGCAGTAAGGATAATGATAACTAAATGACCTATTCTATCATGCCAATGTCTAGCTAACTTAATCTAATATAATCCTGGGTATTCTCTATGATATGTGATCTAAAAAAGATATTAGTTTGACATGTGATAATAAAGATCAATCACGCATTAAACAGAGGTGATAACGTATAAAGATAATTTCTTTCACTAAATAGTTAGTCAAATAAATGTATAAACTATATCGCATATATTTGATGATTATATATGAAAATAAACAATTTCATCTAGGCATCATAAAGTAGTGCACTTAACACATAACAAAAATAACATATCTCATATACAATTCATGAAAATGAAATGTTATGACTAATTAAACAGAAACATAACTAATCATACAAGATAGAAGTACCATATGTGTGAATTTCTACTCATTTGACTAATGATATAGATCAGCTCCTTTCTTTAGATCAAATTATCTTCCAAGTATACAATAGTTCTTCAACAAACGAAAGTAGTATGATATTTAAAAGAAACGACCATGTTCCATAATTTCATCAAGGAATTCACAAACTTACAGAAGTGCATTGTTTTCAAATGTTTTTGATAAAATTCTAGACCGTTCTCTAAATGCATGAGAAGGGTATAAATACTATTCTAACTAATGTTCAAAAATAGATTATACAAAAATTTGAGGAGGTTTCAAACAACCTTCCTCCTAACTAGTCAACTAAATCTAAAAATAAAAGTGACTTGATGAGTAGAGGTTATAACGATGACTTGCTGTCTGCCAGCTTCTCTTTTAAATCACATATATCGGCCATCAGTTTCACTTGAGCAGGTGACCCAAACTATGTTTTGACTTGTCCTGTGAAAATAACATCTGTGAGAGGTGGCATCATCTGTTGAGTTGAATGGAGTGAGCAGTTTAGGGTCATGATTTGGCTGTGTAGCTTGATAAGGTATTGCCAATACGCCTCCTAGTCAGTCTTCGCTAACTTTGCAATCGCTTCCCTTTGGATTTTCGCTCTTTCCTTCCAGCTTTTATGCAAGTCATTTAAATCTGGCAGTATTTTTGAGTTACCTTCTTTCACAGGGTTGGTGGTGTGAAAAGTGTGGTTTACTAATTTTACTATGTTCTTTGACACCCCTGCTGCTCTTGCCACTGCTAATTCAATTTTCTTGATCCACACATTCCAATCTATGAATAGAATGTCCTTATGTGTCTCCTCAATCTCGGGCAGATTAACTCTCCTTCCTTCTTCTGTTTCTTTCCATTCCATGAATTATGAGATCCTTGTATTTAAATCATTAAATTTAGTTCTTTGGTCAATCGCCTTATCTGTTAACTGATCACTGGTGATCAGATAAGGAACGATATGCAACATTCTTTGGAAAAATTTCTCTTGCTGTTTTGATAGAAGGGGATTTAGCATGAATTCATCGACAGTAGGGACATCTTCATATTTTTCCATGGCTTCTTGCAATTCTTGAATTTTCATGTTCTTCGCAGAAATGTCTGCTTCATGGCTTATCTTTAACACTTCCATATTCTACTGTAATTAAGTGATTTATTCAACATCTTTTTGGTTCACATTTTCTTTTTCAATTTGCAGCTGTTTCTCGAGATGCACTATCTTCTCTTCCCTCTCCCTTAACAAAATAAATATCTCCGTAGCTTTATCCATGGTGGCAGTTGCATATGCCCCTGTAAACTATGACAGTCTGGTCAAGTTTTTAGCTGGATTGGAAGGAATATCCTTCTAGACTATGTCCATCGGCTCATTCCCAGCTGGGATCTCGAGTGTCTCTACCCTCCTTCTTTTCCTCTATCTCCTTACTACAACCTTGTGAAGTGGGATGTAGAACACATCTAAAGGAGGAATTTCAATCACCTTTAGGACAATTTCCGATGTGGGAAAAGCAGGAATGATTTCTGTTTATTGCGAACTTATCCCTTTCTCATCCATTGATTCAGACTCTGTAATTTTCTGGGTATGCAGAGGAGTGTGATATTCCATGGTTTCCTGGGCATCTATTGTCTTAGGAGTGTCTTGTAGTTTTTTATTGAATTGGTCCCACTCCTACTCCAAACTGCTGCTTTTGATCTCAAAATCGGTATCTTTAGTCAGGTCACTTATGACCTGCTTTTCGGCTAACCTCCTGCTGGATTCCGCTGTATTCTCGGTGTCTTGGGCTTTCCTTGTGTCCAGTGCTTTCCTTGTGTCCACTTGAGAATCTATGCGAGAATTTGGTCCCTTTCTGTTGACAATTACATTGGGTGTAGGTTTTTCCTCGGCTTTTAACAAATGCAATGGAATTATTTCAAGCCTTTTGTTTCTAAATTCCTGAAAGCTTTCAAAATCTTCAAGACTCAGATTGGCCCTTGCCCACTCAAACGCTTGTTCGAATGATTCATTTGACTGTAAAAGGTCTTCAGAATTATTAGCGTCATGGTTAAAGGGATTAATATTCACTTCAATAGTAATATTATGTGCTATCTTGTCAGGGTCGAATTTCCTCTTCGGCAGAGTATGGAGCCTGAGGCTCTCTAGGCTTAGTGATTCCTTGGTTGCATGGTTGAAATTTGCTAATGAAAAAGAACCACACCAAATGGGAAAGATGGCCATAATTACTTTTTAATATCTTTTAGGGTCTTGGTCAAGCCTTTTCCCACAGTTTGGTGGGCTATTTCTCTTGCTAATAGTTTATCAGAGACATACAAAGGGAGGACATGCAGGTCCACTGTATTGACAAAATCCCTGATATATGTAAACCATTCTTCAACAAAATACTTGCCTACTATGAGAAGGTATGTAGCGGATTCTTTGGAAAAGCTGGGGGATTTCTTATTAAAAATCAATTGATGCAATGGTAAAATAACAACATGGCATACTTTATAAAAATGGGGTATATAATGGGATTCCAAAATCTATTTATGGCTGAGATGGATAGGGTAGGGGTCCTGCAAAGTCCATTTCCAACCATTGGTTGGAAATTTAGTGTCGAAACAGATGACATCCATGATATATGCACTAAAACAAAATGGAGGAAGGTTCTCTGTGGAGGAGGATCTCTTCTAACGATACTCGGAGATGACAGTGTCTAGGTTATTAGATAGGATAGTGGCCCAATTCATTATGTGGGAATTGACACAGGCATCAATTAAAGGAATCCAATCTATGGAAAACTTGGTATTATTAGGTAATCCATATAGCCTACATAACATAGAAGCTGCATAGTTGTAGGGGTTTTCCAAAGAGGCTATGGGATACATACCTGTTTTATCATATTTGAACTTGTTCTCCAGTACCCTCTAGCCCTGGATCATCTTGAAAGGTTCTTCATTTTTCTTTGGAAAGTTGGCCATGTATGACTTGTCATATATGTCCTAAGGGTCAGGTATATGATACATTTGCTTCAGGTCTTCAGCTTTGAATGACCCCATGAGCTCCATCCTCGAGTTCCTGAATTGCCTGTCTTCAATACTGAGATTTTCCACCACCCACCTAATCATATCAGTATATGGGAGTATTTTCACTCTCACTCCTATTCTGTGAAGGAAGGAACATGCAACATCTTTGAATTGGACTCCCGAAGGTTTTATTGAGTTAGTCGTTGCCTTTATGGAAATAATTTTATAACGTTCATCTTCAAGCCTGTTGTATATGACTTCCCATGTTGTCGCTCCTCCATTGGCGCTGCAAACTGTATCAGCGAATATAGGCGACATTTATGATAGCTTAGACTTTGTAATGCTCTGCTTCTTCTGCTTTTGTATCATCTTTCGCAATGACATGCCTTTTGAAGCTTGCCTGAAATGGAAGAGATATATCAGCACGGATGATATAGGGCAATTAAGGCTAAAAGCTCTCTGAAATGACTTTGAATCATGGGAAGATTTTGAATGAGATATTTAGCGTTAACTAGCCATAACTTGAAACATCGTTACCTCTCCTCAGGCTGCTAAACATTAATTACCCTGTCAAACCACTCATTATTATATTAAAACACAGTAACTTCCCACACTTCATGCTTTATTCGCACATCACAACTTTTAAATGTTGTAATATAGCATTGCCTGGAGATAATGCGAAATGCGATTACGAAAATCGCAATATCGCATTTCGCAAATCATTAAAGGATGACACAATGGCATGCATTATTTATTTGCGACTCTACGAAGTGTGATTGCATGTTCTCAAGGCGTTTTGACCGAAATATTGCAGTGGGGGGCTTCATCGCATATCGCATTTCAGGATTTTCTTAAAGATGTTTATAATTATCACATGGAAAATTGCGAAATACGATTTGCGATAAAGATCCTAAGCTTGGGTTGTTTTCTAAAGGTTTCAACGCAATTTCTTAGAGTTAGCGTTTATTTCTCAAAGACTTAAAATTTAAAAAGGGTCCCCATTTATATGTCAAATATCAATTATTAATTGTATAAATGGGGAGGTTGTTACATAGTACAAAAATTGGCAATTCACTTGGGAGAACCAGCTATCTCTGATTGATCTTTTGAAATTTCTAAAACTTTCAAAATAAGAAACGTTATAGGGATAATAATTACATGAGTTATAAAATAAACCACATTCCTCTGAAATCATAATCACTCACTCAATCTATCTATTCAACTACTTTACTCTTGTAGTGATAAAAATACAAATGTTTGCATCAATCAATACTAAGATTTTAAAGAGATATAGTAGGTGTCTTCTACAGATTAGTTTTTTGGTTTTCTCATTTATCACAGATAGAGCCTCTGCTGCCAGTAGGCGTTCATAGCCTCGACAGGGTTATCTTTTAACCAACAATGATTCATTGTCCCATCCGAAGCAATTTTCAAAATTCAAAATGATATTCATTTGCTTTTTCTTTTTTCTTTGGACCTTGTTTTTCTTTTCATGTAATTTTCTTTTGAAATTTCTTAAAAGACATTGTCTAGGCTTGGTAACCCAATAATGACAATGCCATTCACCAGTTGTAACTAAACTGAACAAGTTGGCTCTTGATGAGACCCCTTGTCCTTTGATTGATTAGATCATTGGCTATTACCCTGTTTTGATATGCAGTTTTGGTAATATCAGTTTAATTATTCCCCTATGATCATGGTAAACAAGCTCGTAATGAGACTTATTATCTTTTAAGTTTTGTATATTTTAGAATTACACTATGAAAAAATAAAATTTTATCAGATGGGGTGAATCATTGGCCCTTTTAAAGAGTTTTGGATGATAATGATAGAGTTTTGAGATACTCATCTGTAGAAAGTCCTTACTAGGTTAAAGATTCTTTTCTTGACTGATAACAAGACATATATACTTTATAAAGATAAGAGCTTGTTCATTGAACAAGTGTTTTTAGCAAGGTCAAGTTTTTCCAAAGAAATAAGGTTCATTTGAATACTCAAATGCTCTAATTATTTCTTTAACTTTTCCTACTTATAGAAGCGAAAAATCAAAATATTATCAGTGATTTTATTTGAGAAGCCAAAAGTAAATACTACTTTAACATTTATTTTCCTAAGAATCTTAAAGACAATATGATACAAAAAAAGAAGAGGTTGTCTTCTAGGAAAAGTATTTTTTTAGAATTTTCCCATTAACAGGCAAGGAATCCACTTTACCTGACAAGTCTTGTAAAAGAAATGTTGATTGACCAATTTTCTCAATGATTTGGAATGGTCCAAGCCATAGTCTTTGGAACTTGGTATGCTTACCTTTTTCCTCATGTGCTTTGTCCCATTTCAAAACCAGATCACCTACTTCAAAAGTTTTATGATTGGCAGAGGTTGTATCAAAAGAGGCTTTGACTAATTGCTGATGATGGGAATGGGTAGCTTTAGCCTTTTCTCTTTCTTCTTTGAGTTTAAGGATCTAAAATTGTCTTGCTTGAAGAGAAGAGGAAGGATTTTCATTGATAAATTGCACTAGGGTGAGAGATGGGATTGCTATGTTTGTGGGGAGAACTACTTCTTTTCCATAAACTAAAGCAAAAGGAGAAGAACCAATTGAGGCCTTCTATGTTATTCTATCTGCCCAAAGAGCAAATGTCAATGCTTTGTGCCAATTCCTATGATTTTGGTCTATAGTCCTCTTGATGATTCTGATAAGGTTTTTTTTTGTTGATTCGGCTAATCCATTACCTTGTGGATAATAGTTGGCTGAATACTTCAATTTAAAACCTCTTTTCAACGGAAATTCTATCATAGTATTTCTAGAAAAATAAGATGCATTATCAAACATTAAAGATGTGAGTAGGCCAAACCTGGTGATTATGTACTGATCAATAAAGTTTGTGATACTTTCTATATTAGATACCTTTAGTGGGATAGCCTCTATCCATTTCGTGAAATAATCAGTAGATGTAAGGATGTACTTGTGCTGCTTGGAAGAGTTAGGAACAATCTCACCAATTATATCTAATCCCCATTTTTTTTTTCCACTGGAAAAATCCGTAAACATTTCATTAATGATGAAAGGTTACATATGTAGATGCGTGCCGCATATGCCCAATTTGTCATTGGTATCTCTGTACATTTACCAAAAAAATAAATACATATATCTGTTGTTGTAAAATATTGCTGTATGGTCGGTATAGTTCAATGAGTTGTTGCCTTATGGCATCCATCAGTTTACAAAAATTACAAAAATCGCAGTTCTGTGTATTGCTGCTGTCCTTCTACTAATTTGAGATCAGTTCTCATGCAGACCCACAGTAGGATATTGTGGGTCTATATATGGGCGGTGGTAAAACTTTTTCTCCTGTTGTTCCAAAATCTCGGTTATCTCCCAATGTCCTTTCTCCATCAGCGTGGCCTCCTTGGAAAGTTTATCAGCATCCTGGTTGTGTTCCCTGTATATATGAGAAACGCAGATGTGATTAAAAGCTGTCTTGAACTGTAGCACTTCATCAAGTATGTTATTGAGTGTGTGAATGTGACATGTAGTGGTGCTGTTGAACCAATTAATAATGATCTGTGAATCTCCGTAGATGTTTATGCTGTTACATTGGTGGCTTAAAGCAAAATGAAGCAGATGTCAAAGAGATATTAGTTCAGCAAAATTGTTGGTCCCGGCCCCCAAACCAGCCTTGATGCGATAGGAGTGATTTCCAGATTTGTGCAGTATGAACCCACCCCCGCTACTTTGGGCATTTGCTGCCCCGTCAAAGTATGCCCAAGGAGTCCCCCTATCAATGGCGGGGGGATGGGATGGAATGTGAGATTTTGGAGGAGGAGGATCAGGTAATTCATTATATGCACATATGATCCGGGCTTCAATAAGTGGCCATTGAATGGCCTTCTCTTCGAAAATCAGTTGGTTTCTAGCTTTCCAAATGGACCAATTTATGATAATGGGCAGATTTACAAATTTGGTGCCTTTATGTCTGTTCCCCCATTCGATCCATGCATTAATGAGGTCGATTCCTCTCCATTCACCCGCGAATTTCATATCCTGTTTTAAATTGATCCATAATTGAAGGACCGCGTTACAGCTCAGGAATAGATGCTCTGTGGATTCGCTGGCATTCTTGCACAGTACGCATCTCGTTGGTCCGAAATGGGCCCTTCGCATGAGGTGCTTACCCGTGGGTACTCTGTTTCTGAGAACACACCAGGTGAACAGCTTTGAGCATGGGGAAGCAGATAGCTTCCATAAGTTGTGCCACCAGCGTTCAAGAACTTCGGGTTTTTTCTGCCATATGATGTGAACATAACCTTCTTTTGGTGTATACCTCCCACTATCCGCCAGGTGCCAAATGATTTCGTCTGGTCCCTCAGTTATTCTGACATGTGATTCCATGAGGGCCTCACAGAATTCACTCCAAGCATCGTGCCATCTCTGTGGGAGGTTGAGTTGTGCGGCATTTTTCCATGCCTGATGGAAAAGGTCTGTTTGTTCTTGGTCCGCGATTTGTGAGATGAATTTGGTTCCTTGGGCAGATAGATATAGCACCAGTTCTTGTGGGAGCCTGTGTCTCCCACCACATCCGCTCCATGGATCTAATCCAATGCGGACACTGCATCCATTCCTAATTCTCCATGCCATGTTATTCCTGATCAGTGGGAGAGAATGAAGGAGGGCTTTCCAGATTGAGGAAATGCCTGTCTTATTCCAAGCTGGGAGCCTCGCCCAATCCAGGATGTTGAGAGGCCAAATGTACTTATGATATGAAATGTTAGTCCATAAGCTTTGCGAGGTGAGCAATGCCCATCCCATCTTGGCCGCCAGCGCACTAGCGAAGGAAGGTAGGTCCTTCAGACCCCAGCCTCCCCATTTCTTGGGCAGTGCAATCGCTTTCCATCCTATCCAGGCAAATGTGCGTTTTTCTTTGTTACCAGCCCAGAGTTATCTGGAGCAGAGCTGTTTGAGTTTTGATAGGATGTTCCTGGGGATCCAGGCAAGGGCCATCCAAAAAACTGGGGTGGCTTCTAGAACAGATTTGATCAAGGTGAGTCTACCCTCTCTAGATAGATATCTGAAGCTCCAGCAAGTAATCCTTTTCTCCACTTTGGTAATCAGCCAGGTCCAATCCGCCACCTTCTGTGTGGTGGGCTTTAGCCAGTAACCCAGATATTTTAGTCCCCTGTCCAGGGGCTGTGTGGTATAGGGGAATGCTTGGCGAGCAGTAAAAGATTCATTGACCGAGGTATTTACCAAAGTGATAGAAGATTTGGTTCGGTTGACCTCCATTCCAGTGGCATGTGCAAATAGCTTTAGAATCCTGTTGAATGTCGAGGTGTCTTGAATACTGCCATCGAGTAGAATAAGAACATCATCTACAAACAACAGATGTGTAATGAAGCAGTCCTCAGATATCTTCAGGCCTCTGATAGTTCCTTCCCTTTTTGCCGAGATGATCAATCGACTCAAGGCTTCCATGACCAGGAGAAAAAGTAGAGGGGATAAAGGACAGCCTTGTCTCAGACCTCGCTCTGAGTGGAAGAAGTGGGAAGCTGCACCATTTATCAGGATACTATAAGTGGGGGATGTAATGCAAGCCATAATCCAGTTGATGAGGGGTTGAGGGAAGCCCAAATGAATGAGGATCATCTTGATATAGAGCCAGCTGACTCGGTCAAAAGCCTTGGAGAGGTCTATTTTGAGGAGAATACTCTTCAGATGTTTAGTCCAGATAGAATGAATGGCTTCCTGTGCAGATCCTATGGCTTCATGAATTTGTCTGTCTTCTAGGAAAGCAAATTGCTGGGGAGCAATATGCTTGGACAGGATTGGCCTGATCCTGTTGGCAATAATCTTGGAAATGATTTTGTATAGGACATTACACAGGGAGATGGGGCGGAAGTCATCAAAAGAAGAGGGAGAGTCGGACTTGGGGATGAGGGCGATGAAAGTGGAGTTGATCGCATGGTAGATTTGTCCCGAAGTTCTGCTTTCCTCAACCACCTTTAAGATATCACCCCCTAAAATATCAAAGAAAGCAATGTAGAACTCAATAGTCCATCCATCAGGTCCCGGGCTCTTTTCCTTCTGAAACCATTTGATCGTGCTTTCGAGCTCTTCCATGGAAACAGGATCTGTAAGGGCTTCAGCATCCTCGATGTTTACAAATCTGGGAAAATGAGATGCCACATTGATAATCTCAGCAAGATTGGTCCCAGCAGGGCTCTTGAAAATCCTTCTGAAGTGTGCTGTTCCAAGATGGGATAATTTGTTGAAGGTATCTGCCACTCCCCCATCAGGAAGAGGAAGATCCCAAATGGTATTGGAAACCTTCCTTCCTTTGGCAAAATTGTGGAAGAATCTAGAGTTTTCATCCCCTGCCTTCAGCCAAAGTGCCCTGCTTCTCAGCCTGATTGATTCCTCCCGGAGTTTTAGGATATTTTGCTTTTCCTTCTCTAACTCAATGAGTCGGGTCTTGCTTGCTTCGGAGATGAATCCCAGACTTCGATCATCCAGAAGGGAATTTAGGTCTTCTTCAATCTTGATGAGCTGCTCCTCTTCTCTGGCCTTCTTTGCCTTGGCCCACTCAATCACTATATGCTTGAGCTCAGTCAGATTTTTAACAAATCCCCTAGCCATCGATGCTTCTCTATCGATAGGGTGTGTATGCCAAAAGTCTGAGACCAGTTTAGAGAAGCTTGGGTCCTGAAGCCAGAGATGATTGAACTTATAAGGAGCTTTTGGCTTAGGTAGGGGACCCTTAATTTCCATTAGGATAGGAGAATGATCAGAGATACCTCCTGATCCCACCCATTGCTTGTAGTGGTGGAGTTGGTGAATCAGCGGCCCTTTTATCAGAAATCGATCCAGTCTGCGAGCCAAAGCCGCTTCCCCAACTCGCCTGTTCCTCCATGTTGGTAGGGGATTTTGCATGGGTATATCAACAAGGTCATGCTGCTCCAGCAAATTCCTCATGAATGGTGTAATAGAATCAACTTGCGCCCGAGATCCCCAAGTTTCACGAAACCCCAAGGAAAAGTTCATATCCCCCCCTAGTATGATACGATCCATATCCATCAAGTTCCTGCTGAGAAGCATCCTCCAAAAGGTTTCTCTCTGTTGACAAGGGCCATAGATGTTGATGATGCGGAGAGAGAGACCTAAGTCCAATGAGAAAATGTCAGCCCCCAGGAATCCCTGACCCCCCCAAGAGGATTCCAGTCTGATGGTTCTGGGATTGTAACCCATCGCCAGTCCCCCAGATCTACCGAAGGCATCCATAGCTATAAACTTCCATCTGGGCGAGATATTATGCAGCGAGAGGGAGATGGATTCTGCCAGACCCAGGGTTTCTTGCAGGAGGATAATATCAGGGGATTCGACCTCAAAAAGTCGTTTGAGGGCTAGTTTTTTGGGGGAGCTAGCCAAACCCCTGCAATTAAAGGAGAGGCACTTCATGGAGGACCCCTCTTCGGGGGATTTGCTCTAAGGGCCCCAACAATGGTCGATTGTCGACCTGATGCAACTTCTGCGCCAGCTCTTTTGATGGCTTTGTTTAAATCTGATTTCCTTCCTCTAGTAGAAGAGGAGCTCACACCCGAGGGTACAATGCCTAAACCCATATTGCATGCAGAGGATTCCGGGAGGGAAGTCCGGGAACGGAGAGAGTATGGGTGCTGGGGCATCTTGTTAATTGGGGTCTCAGAGGACGGAGACGGGGGAGGGGACAAGATGGAAGGCAGCGAGGGAGGGGCAGTAGAAGGAAGAGGAGGGGCGGGGGAATATTGCAGTATGCCATGGAACATGATGCAGAGGAAACATAATCAGAAGATTGTGCAATAGAGATAAGGGGAGAGTTAGAACAGGTACCCGATGCTTGAGCGGCTGCAGCAGCTGCCCGAGCCCTAGTCAGCGGAGGCGATGGCACCTCGAGTGTATTCGTCTCTGAGAACACCTGAGCTCCGTTGGAAACAGTGAATCCCCTCGCTGGCTGTGAGACTATGGGGGAAGTCCGCCTGGATGCAATGGGGGATTGTTTTGGGGTGCTGTCCAGTCGCTTGATTAAGGGGCAATCCTTATAGAGATGCCCCACTTGGTGGCATCGATTGCACCGAAAGGGTACTCCTTCATAATCCAGCATCTGATAACGCCTGAGCTTACCCCATTGCAATGTAATTCTTTCCTCCAGCCCTTCTCTGGTGTCCAGATGCACCAGAATGCGAGCGACAGTCTTTCTCCGGGTATCCAGGTATCCACGATCATGATCCAGATATGCCCCAAGTGCATTGCCGATCTTTTTGAAGGATGCTTCGTTCCAGTATTGTGTAGGGAGTCCTGGTAAACGGACCCATAATGGCCCTGCAGCAATTTGCTCATGCTCGGGATCAAATAACGGACTCCATCTCTTCAGAAGAACAGGTGCCGTTTCGATATGCCAGTATCTTTCGAGGACCGCATTTGTGTGTTCTTCGGATGCAAATTGTAGGGAGAACCACCCACGAGGTAAAACCTCAACCTCCGGCACCTGTGTGAGGAGTACACCCCAGATTTCTTTCACCCAGCGCGTCAATCTGTCCACCGTGTAGGAGCGCCCCCGCACGTGCCCTACCAACATTGTGCGAGCAAGAGCCATGGTTGCTTCAAAATCCGGGGAGTCACCGAAGATAACCGTGGTATCTTTCGAAATTGCCCTAACGCAATTTGACCTCTGCTTCTTGGATCGAGGGGCCGACGGATGCTCGGATAGGGGATTTGAGACCCCGGGTGGAGGAGGTCCTGAGGTTTTAGGGTTTACAACTGGGGTGCTGAATGCGCCAGAGGGTTTTGTCCCAAAGTTTGGAGAGGAGTTTGCCCTAGGAACCTCAGGTACAGGCGGTGGATCAATAGGCGGAGATGGGATCTGATTCAGATCAGCGGGGTCAAGTAGATGAGAGGTGAGTAATGAGGCAGTGCCAGGAGAGAGCGGCGGGGCTGCGAGACCAGATGAGAAGGGGTCCGGTAAGGAAATGACCGGGAGGATATTCTGGGCATCAGAAGAATCAGAGAACGGAGGAGCGAAACCCTGGGGGGCAGAGATATGGCTTGTGAAAATGACCTGACCTTCCAACGGGTCCTCGGAGAAGTCTACAAGTTCCGTTTCCGGTAGGTCTTCCATGCCGGACAGCGTTTGTAGTCTCCCGACACTGGTGCTGATCTGTCGATCGCCCGAAACCCTATCCGCCGAAAAACGCTCCATCCTGTGGTCCTGAAGCAGCGAACTGCGGTTGCCTTCCTTCGCGGTTAGTGTTGATGCGCGCCGTCAGAGCCTAATCCCATCGTGTCTCTCCCCTAGTTCCTATATCTAATCCCCATTGTTCAAATGGTTATTGGATATTAACTGGCTGCAAAGGGAACGCTGGTTTCTTTTCTCTTCCAGCTACAGTTTGACAAGTTTTCATTTTCTTGCATAGTCATGTGCATCCTTGAATAATGTTGGCCAATAATAACTGCATGTAGGATTTTATGAGCTGTGGTGTTTCCTCCGAAATGATCTCTAGCTGGTCCATCATGTAACTCCTGCATAACCTTTTCAGCTTCAAGTTTTTCAAGGCATCTTAATAATGCTGAATCATAATTTTTTCTAAATAATACATCATCAATCAATTGATACTGATTTGATTTCAACCTTAAAGCATGTTTTGTTATGTAATTGAGATGCATAGGAGCATATCCATTCTTCAAATAAAACTTCAAATCAACATACTGTGATTGTGCATCGTTGAGGCTTACCTTTGATATTTGCACTTCATTACCTTGGTCTTCTTCTGTTGATAAGTGGGAAGCTCCAGTTAGCATCCTGCAAAAATCTTGGCCCCTGACAATTTTAGCTAGCTAGATTTCTACACCGTATTCTTGAAGTGTAGTGACCCAATTGGTTCTTTTCTCCCCCACTTCTCTTTGAATCAATAGTTACTCTGAAATGTTTCAAGGTTTTAAAGATAGAAAAAGCTTCTTTCTCAACAAGTGAGTAGTTTAACTCGGCACCCTGTAAATTTGAACTGAAGAAAGAGATAGGTGCTTCTATGTTTTGATCGTTTAGTTGTGTTAAAACTGCCACATATGATGTATCAGATGAAAAAGTGTACAACACAAAAGGTTTGAGAAAGTCTGGAGTTGTTAAAGAAGGAGCATTGATGATGGATTTTTTGATTAACTCAAATGACTCTCTTTCATCTTTACCCCATTTGAAGACTGCATTCTTTCTTATCATTGATTGAAGGGGTAAAACAATATGTGAGAAATCTGGAACAAATATTTTTACAAAATTGATCTGGCCTAGGAATGATTGCATGGTCTTTTTGTTATGTGGGAGAGGAATCTTTTCAATTTCTTGGATTCTATCAAGATCAATATAAATTCCTTTCTTGGATACTATGAACCCAAGAAGCTTGCCTTCTACTAAAGCAAAGTATGACTTTTTTGGATTCAAATAAATGCCATATTTCTTGCATCTTTCAAAGATATGCTTTAGGTCATTCAAATGATTGTTTCTGTTCCTAGAGTAGACTGTGATTTCATCTAGGTAAATAACAACTGATTTATTAATTAGACCTTTAAAAGAAATATCCATGGCATGTTGGAATGTAGCACCTACATTGATAAGTCCAAAAGGCATCTTATGATAAGCATATGTCCCCCACTTGGTCCTGAATGTTGTCTTTAATCTGTCATCTGGATGTACAAGAATCAAATTGTATCCTAAAAATCCATCTAGAAAAGGCATTAACTCAGAGCCAACAATTGAATGCAATATTTTCTCCATGGTAGGCAAAGGAAAGTTATCCTTTGACAAGCTCTATTCAGGTTTTTAAACTCAATACAAATCCTAATATCACCATTATTTTTGCTCATAGGAACCATATTTGATACCCATTTTGAGTGTCTAACAAGAAATATTATCTTTCCTTTCAAAATTTTGTTCAACTCAGATTTGATTTGACTTTCAAGGTTTGGATGAATCTTTCTGAGTTTTTGTTGAACTAGTTTCTCATTAGAAGTCATTGGTATGGTATGTTGAGTTATAGAGGTATCATAGGTCTTGAGATCTGAATAATCCCAAGCAAAGACACCTTTATATGTTTTCAACAACTTAATGAATGATATTCTTTCTTCAGATGATAAACCAAGACCTAGGTTGACATTTTGAGGTTTTTCAGTTGTACCTAGGTTTACCACTTCAAATCTCAGAGTAGAACTCTGAGTCTTGGAGTTGGTAATCTTTTTAAATATGTCTTTCAAATCATAGAGATCTTCCATTTTGACTACAGATTTCAGAATTGGGTTTTGATCTTGTTTATGGTTGATTTGCAGGTCATGCTCATTTTCATCTATGATGTGTTCCTTATAAGATCCTTCTGATGTAAGGAAATCGATTATATCAGCATCATTATTAAACACTCTCCAATTTGTTACATTATCAAGAATGGATGGTCTGAAAACTAACTCTATGGAAAATCTATCTGGACTAAATTCTTCTGAAGGTATAAGCCTAGATGCTACATTGGCAAGTAAGTCAGCACTTGCATTTTGTAATCTGGGGATTGAAGAAATGTTAAAAGCAGTGAAATGAGAAGTAAGATTCTGGGCTAAAGATTGATAATGTTTGATATGTCTAGACATGCAATGGATTGTGTTTCTTACTTGTTTAATAAATATTTCAGAGTCTCCATATACTTGCAAATACTTGACATTAAGGACAATGGCTTTTTACAACCCTTGAATCAAAGCTTCATATTCTGTAGTATTGTTAGTGCATTAAAATTCAATATTGTAGGCTAACATGGTTTTCTATCCTTGTGGGCTGATTAAGATACATCCTGCACCTGCACCATCTTCAGACTTGGAACCATCAAAATAAAGAGTCCAGAATAGTGAATTATTTACAACTTTATCAACTACATCTACACACTTGGAAGCATCTGTTAGTGAAAATTTTCCGTCTAATATATTACAGAATTATCTAGAAAGGGAGATTTTTGAGCATTAAAGGATCCCAAGAATGACTCAGCTGAGTAGTTTCCAATGATGTTTGTTACACAGTAATTTGTCACCATTGGTCACCGTCCCTGTTACTGCTGTTTCCGTACATTGGAGGACGCATTCCGGGACCTGTGAGCAGTGACATAGCCTAAAAACACTTGCATTATGTTCCCCTAAGTATGTACTTCATGTTCCCTGAAGACACCTTTTGCAAATTATCCCTGAAAAGTGCCCTTTTTCCATTGGCGCGGGTCCACAGTGTCTTACCCGCTCCAATCACTGAGATCCTCAAAAGGGGGTGCGACCATTGGCGCTCTGTATTAGAACAACATCCGTGCCAACCAAGTTTGGTAATGATTTTTGACAAACGCGCACCCATATGTTTTTTCCCTTCAGATCACGAAGTCTTTTGAGGATAAAATCCATCTGATAGAGGTTGAGAGTCATCATCTATCCTTGACATCTATCCACAGCAGCTTTTCGGAGATAATGTCAATCCACAATGGGTGTCCTGGTGCATTGTATCTTCCTCCCTTCTCCATCTATAAAAGTCTGTCCTCATGCATTAGACAAGCTAGTTTTTGAGTAATGCTAGTTGTGATTATGCTTGTCTTGAGTGATAGTAAGAGTCTTGAAGCATAGGGAGGTTATGCTGCCGGAAGTCTGAGAGAGAGAAGGTCTATTGCAAGACATACATAGCTGCTCGCCTAGCCAGAGGATAGGTTCAACATCAGAACCTTGGTTGTATCTTTCTCTGCTTATTATTCATTAATAAACGACTACTGTTATGGTTCCAATCTCATTGTTCATCATGATAATGTTTGGTTTATTTCCTTTCTGACTGAAATATAGTTGTATGTTAGTGGATTTTATGCTTGTTCTCGTTTCGTTCTTTGCATGTGCAGGTATCCATACGCGGGGATCGCAAGGATTGTGACCTGCTGGAGCAAGGGAACGGGAGTATCAACTCTTCTTCAACATTAGCGTTGGACTCCAGGTTGGTTCTCGTAATCCACTTTTAATATGCAACTAGGAACTTGCGTAGTAGCGTGATTTGATTGTTGCTAGACCCATTTTGGGCTAGTGGGATCACCTCTGTCCGCAGAGGGGATTTACCTCACCAACAATTTGGCGACTCCACTGGGGAGGAGGTATTTGTTGTTTGATTCATAAACCTTGGATGGAGTCTGAAGCACGGCCAGGCAGCCTTTGAAACGCTATTGCTTTGCATTAGCGGAGTAGATCAACGCCACTTCAGTCGATCTCCGGTTTGGTTTATGAACCGAACGGCTTGGAGTTTGTCTTGCATGTTATTTTTCTCTTGCCTGTTTGTATAAATGAGCTTTCTGGGTCAGCTTTGAAGCTGTTTCTTGCTGTTAGACCTGTCTGAGTACTGTTGACCAGACCCTGGGCTGTTGTATTTATTTTTTGGGTCAGCAAACGCGGTTGGCGCGTTTTTTCCTCTGACAGTCGCGCCAGTTGGCGCATGTTGCACAACAGCAACTCGCACCAATTCCTGAATAGCGCAAGTTGCAGGCAGACAGTCGCGCCAGCTCTGTGAATTTTGCCAGTTTGTTTGTTGGAAGCTCCTTAAACTCAAATTTTTGTTTTTGTATATCTTTTGCAGCTTCTGGAAGTGTGTTGGACCTCTGTTTGACTGGTTGTTACCTTTATCCTTCAGTTTTTTGCTTATTTCTATCGATTTTGTATCCCAGCCCTAGAGCATCTAGTGGCTTTACATGTCGAGCCTTCTGTGGGAAGTTGTGGTTTGATTATTCAGTCAACTTTTTGGTTGTTTTCCGCACTTGTCTAGTAGTTGTTAAAGTTTGTTATTCTGTGCTTTTGGGCAATTCACTTCTAGCTTGTTCGGATTTTTCTTGACTTCATTTGAACTTAGATCACATGGTTCATTGAAGGTCTATGCCCTTTTCGTTGTTTTGACAGTTCATCTTGGTATTTCAGATTTGGTTCTCCTTGCATTGAGTGAATTTTGTTTATGCTTGTTAATATCTCTTGAAATTTGTTTAAATGCATTATGCCATCTTAAAAAGAAAAAAAACAAAAGATCTTTTTGCATTCTGTTAGTTAGCATTTATTGTTATTTGTTGCTTTTAAAAAGAAAAGAAAAGAAAAAGTTTCATTTCTTGTTATTAGCTGCATTAGGATCTTTGTTGTTTGTTTATTGTTCGTTTTGTTTGTTTGAAAATCTCAACTCTCCTGTAGTTAGAATTCATTGAACGAAATGATATAATTTTGGCATATAGTGTGCATTTAGGAAATTTTGAGATATCACATACGGTAGGACCAAAAAACTGAAACTTAATTGAAGATCAACTGTAAAATAAACCAAATGAACCTAACAACGCATTGGAACCTAACGCACATATTCTAGAGGTCTAGGCTAGAGACGTGTTCCGGCGTCATTAAACCTGGTAACTATTGCCTCGCTGATGGTTGGGTGATTCCTCCCGAGAGACAATAAGTACCAGTACGGACTGAGCTCCCATGTACCGTCGCGTATATACGGGAGACCCCACTAGGCTATCATCCTTATCCCTAGGAAGCCGTAATGCACTGAACACAGCATTCAGGAAGATTGACTACAGTACGGGAAGTCCTTGGTTTTCATCTGATTGCCGAGGTGTATAAGCAGTTTTACGGATTGTTTGGTAAACCTTTTTGCCTAGAGTCTCCAGAGTAGTCACTTTTGATCCTTTTCGGACTCCTTCAAAGAAAAGGTGCCTGTGAGCGTCTTGTCACTTCGTGCTCATTAAACATTCGAAGGAGACTAGAGTCATATTTTGTCCTTTTCTCGACTCTTAAAACATGAAAAGGTCAAGTTGTGTCTTTGCGTCCTAAAATTTATTCGGCCATGATAACATTTACCCAATTAGATTTTGTTTGCGTTAGTCTGAGTAGGGGTGTGTCTCGGTAGATTCCTTAGGTTTTGTGAAGTTTCATCCTGGCGGAATTACCAATTTCGTTTTCTTCCGAGATACCAGTTGTGAGTCTTCCTGTGGTTCCGAGTATACAACCAATTAGTTCTCGTGCCCCAGGCAACGAGACTTACCAGTTTCATTGGAACCCTACTTGGGAACCTTCTGAGGACAGTGTCCCTTTTTGGGACTACACTTCTCCTCGTGTGTCAGTCCCACCTTCTTCCTCTGACATGGAGGATTTGTCCCCTGCGACAACTGATGAGTCCGTTGCGACGAGCGATGAAATTCCCACCGCAACGGACCCTATACTTGTCAGTAGCACTCCCACTACTGCAAACCTACCACCAAGCTATAAAGCTTTAAGGGATACTATGCCCTCTGGAACTCCTTTCACGGGTTCTATTTAGTCACCACTCACTTTTCCTACTACGGAGCCTTTTACTCTGCAAAGTCACAGTACACCTGTTACCTTAATCACAACTGCTCCAACGGTATGTGCAACCTCTTCGACTCCTATTTTTAGTCGTCCTTCGGCTTCCTTATTCGGAGTCTTTGATCCTACATCAAATGTCCCGACACAGGGGCCATACGATCCATATTTGTTGTCTCAACCGGTTGTTGAGGTATCAGTTCCATTGTTAATTGATTGGGGCTCCACCTCTTTCCACGGTGGTCAAGTTTCATCTGCGCAATCTCCAAGACAACCTCCTCAAGACCAACAAGGGCAATCCTTCCATGGAAACCCTTTCGCTTCTGGTGGCCCGTTTTTCTCTTCTTATGTTCAACCTTCTGGTAACTCAGGTCAGTCTTCTGTTCAACAAGCCCAACCTGGTATCCAGCAAGGTTATCCTACTGGAAAAATTGGTCAATCAACTGTTAACCCAAACCAACCCAATGTCCAGTATGGTTCAATATCTGGACCAGCTGTTCAACCACATGGTCAGTCTACCGTCCAGTATAATCAACCTTCTGGGCAAGTCGGTCAGCCTCAAATCCAATCAGGCCAACCAACTGCCTAGCCCACTCAGCCATCTGGTCCGTTAGGACAACCTTCAGTTGTGCAACAACCACAACTCCATTCCCAGCAGGCACAACCTTCTGGGCAGGGAGCTCAACCCCAATATCAACAAGGTTATCCTTCCGGCCAGATAGCCCAACCTATAGGGCATCTTTCTGGCACTGCTCAACCTGGTTTTTCGCCCCAGGCTGGACCCCAGCCCCCGTCTGGTTTTCAAATGCAAGGTGGGATTCAATCCAAACCGCTTTATCAACCTCCGCCTACTCCTCAAACTCAGTTTGGAGTCCAGCCACCCTATGGTTACCATCAACCTTAAGGGCAACCTTTGTTTGCCCCGTACCAAAATTATCAACAACTGCAGACGAATCCTTATTATCCGCAACCATATGGTGCTTCTGCAGGACCAATTGGTAATCCATGGAGCGCTGGGGGGCAAAACCCAAATCCTTACGGACAAAACCCTATGGGGCCAAATCTGTCCAGACCAAGCCCTTGGGGGCAACCGCCAGTTGGTTGGAACCCTGGTGCTCCACCCCAACAGCAGCCCCAGATGTCCTTTAACCCTCAATTACCTTTCTTAGCGACTTTAGAATTGCCGGATGTGTCTAAATTGACCAATGATCCTATTCTACATAATCCATATTGGCCTCCGGTTCCAACGAAAATTCCCGGTGACTGTCCAAAATTCGATGGTAAGCCTAATGAGGATCCACAAGCTCATGTCATGACTTATCACCTATGGTGATCATCCAATTCATGGCTTGATGATTCAATTCGACTTCGCCTTTTTTAAAGGACTCTCATCGGCTTTGCCGCTAAGTGGTATATTGAGCTCAATCGCGGATCCTTTCAGGATTTTAACTTCTTGGCTATGGCATTCCTCACTCATTTTTAGTTGCCCGTTCGATATGAAACGGGCACACACCTCCTCACGTCCTTAAGACAAACGACGGCTACGCATATCTCTGATCATATCCATGAATGGAGACGGCGTAGACGTATGATCAAATTTTGGATTCCCGACCAACTTATTACTGATTGGTTTACGACTTCGTTCGTTCCTCCAATAGCTCGGGACATCGCCATGGGGGCGTGTGTTACTGAAGAGCAAGCTATCGCGCGAGCTCAGTACCTTGACTTGGTTTATTCTCAGTTAGGTACATTGTATGATTATCTGCCTGATGCTCCTAGACCAGGAACATCCAAAGCCCCGCCAATACCAACTGTTGATGGTATTATTGGTACTATTAGTTCATCCTCAAAGAAAAATTCCGTGAACCCTGGGAAGCAAAAACCACCTGTTTCGAATGAACCCACCTCCCAGGTAATACCCACTTCAAATGTTACTTCCGAGGTCAATGCCGTCCAATCCAACACGACAGACAAAGCCTCGAAAGCAAAGAAGAAAGGGAAAGCGAAAAATAAGCCAGATCAACCCAAGCAGGAATCCCCTAAACCTCCGCCCGAGGACGGTGCCAAACGCAAACCCAAGTATCCTTGTCTTATCTGTGATGAGGATCACTATACCAAAGACTGCCCGAGGCGGTCCGAAGTTAGTCGTTTGTTGAAAGGCGCTCTCGGGACTCCTGCGGTGCTTAAAGAACCCTTTCCCTCACAGCAAACTCAAAAAACTCAAATGGTGGCTGACCCATCTCAGCCTCCCTCTTCCTTCGGTTCTCAAGTGTTTATGGCTAGAACGATACCTATCAATATCAGTACTCGAACAAAAGATTATCTGCCATCTACCGGGAAGGAGCCTGAGATACCCTCTAGTGCTCCTCTGTTCAGTTCGGGTCCTCTCCACAGTGAGAGACCTACAACTGAGACGCCTCTTCGACCCCCTTCAAAAGGAGTACTCCGGAAATCTTCTTACAACCCAAATGCTCGTGCTGCACAGCACTACAATATCATTGAGGACTTGGCGTAGACTCCGTCGGCTATGTCCGCCTTAGAAGTTCTCCAGAGCTGCCCTTCTCAGAGGAAGTCCTTGCTATCCGCTATTGGTGGCATAGACCCGGCAGATTCGGATTTAATTACTTTTGACTTGGAACGCCATACCCAGAGACTGCCTCCTCAAATCGCATTCCTTATACAGGTTATCATTGACTCCAAAACGATTCATCGTACAGTCATCGATGAAGGTGCTTCAACTTGCATCATGTCTGTCGCCTGTTGGAAAGCTATTGGATCTCCTACGCTGAGTCAGTCTCCCACAACCTTGGAAGCCTTTGATGGAAGGGCCTCTCGTCCTTATGGTATACTCCAACGTTTTCCCATCACTTTAGAAGGGAAGACGGTCGAAATGGAAGTTGAAGTCGTTGATGCTACTCTTACCTACAACCTCCTTCTCGGACGTAGCTGGATCTACGCGATGAAAGCTGTTGCTTCATCTCTGTTTCGTATCATCCGTTTCCCTCATCAAGGGAAGATTGTTACCGTAGACCAGCTATCTTTCTTCGCTTCTTCTTCTGAAGGTAACATCCCTTTTGTGGAGCATACCTCGAAATTATCTGAGAGTTTGGGAGCCGGACTTTTCAAAGATCCCGCCCTTATGGGTGTTTTTCCGCTCCCACCTCCTAACGTCGCCTCTGTTAATATGATCACTACTTGTTCTGATCCGTGGATCATTCCTCCCACCGACCAAGTAGATTCTTGGGGCGACAAGATGCCGTTGAGTCCTGCCGAACTCAACTACGTTGAAATTATTGCTGCATTAGCTCCCTCTTCCGAACTCGCTCTTTCGAGCACAGTTCTCCATTCATTTGATCCATCCTCAAGGCTTGTAGATGAGACTTCTTCGGATCCTTTGCAAGAAACATTCTCGTCCGGTGAAGCCATTATTGAGACTATGTCTCTTGAGGAACTTCCTTGGCATGATTCTCACCATCGTTCCTCGTTTCTCCCTGCACCTTAGGATATTCTCACTTGCCTTGAGCGGTTTGCTCCTTGTCTCCCACTGCAAACACCTGTTCAGATTTATCAGGTGTCTTCTGAAGGGAATATGGCAAATATTACGCAAACCCAGCTAACCTTTTTTGCGAATTTCGTGACGTTTTTGCGTGGTCTTACGAAGAAATGCCCGGCATTGATCCTAGCATAGTGGTGCATGAGATAATCATGTACCCAGGTGCTAAGCTTGTTCGTCAACGTTTACGCCCTGTACACCCCCGAAAGGCTGCAGTGATTAAGGCCGAGGTAGAGAAGCTTCTTAAAGCTGGTTTCATTTATCCTATTCCGCTCACAGATTGGGTTTCGAATATCGTACTTGTGACTAAAAAACAAGGTACAATCCGGGTTTGTGTTGATATCGGGATATAAATCGAGCCTGTCCTAAAGATAATTTTCCCACACCATTCATTGATCAGATTATTGACGAGTGTGACGGAAGTGAAAATGTATTCTTTCATGGACGGTTTTTCTGGCTATAACCAGATCAATATTGCTCCCGTTGATCAACACAAAACTGCCTTTATCTGCCCGTGGGGCACTTTTGCCTATAAGAAGCTCCCTTTTGGTCTTAAAAATGCCGGTGCTACCCCAGCATGCAATGTCCTATGCGTTCCATGACATTCGACACATTGTACAGCCGTACCTGGATGATCTCCCTTCTCATTCAGCTAAACGTCAGGACCACCCTAAGCACCTTCGCGAAATCTTTCTTCGCTGTCGATACTACCGAATCAGGCTTAATCCTCACAAGTGTGTCTTCTGCTTTGAATCTGGCCGACTTCTCGGGTTTGTCGTTTCCCGAGAGGGCATCCGTTTGGATCCCCTTAAAGTCGAGGCTATAGTGAATCTTCCTCCCCCTGCATCTTTGCAGCAATTGCAGAGTTTGCAGGGTAAAGCCAACTTTTTATGTCGTTTCGTTCCAAACTATGCCGAGGTGGCCAAAGGTTTTACACGATTACTAAAGCGCGATGTCCCTTTCCATTGGGATGCCATAGCTCAGGAATCTTTTGAGCGTCTTAAGTAACTCCTTGTTTCTGCTCCATTGCTCCGTCCTCCGAATTATTATCGCGACTACACCTTGTATTTGGCCGCCGCTGACACCACCATCAGCATGGTTCTTGTCCAAACTGACGATGATGACACTGAGCATGTTATCTATTATCTCAGCCGCAACCTTTTAGACACGGAAACTCAATATGCTTATGTCGAGAAGTTGGCATTGGCCATTGTTTGTGTTGCCCAACGCTTCCGTCATTATATTCTGCTGCGTACTACTACTGTGATTTTTTATTACAACCCCATGACGTATATATTGTCACGCCAGTTGCTGGGGGGCAAGTACTCAAAGTGGATTGTTATCCTCCAAGAGTTTGACTTGGAATTTACCACTGCCAAGTCCAAGAAATCCCTTGTATTTGTTGAGTTAATTTGCTCTTTGCCATCTTCTTCCCCAACCTCTCACATTGAGGATCAAATTCTAGATGAGACCCTATTTCTCATTAGCACCCTCGATCCATGGTACGGAGATATAATTACATATCTACAAACGTCCTTCTTTCGCCCGGGCGTGTCCAAGGACGCTCGGCGAAGGATTCGTCATCAATCTCAACCATACCGTATCATTGGGGATACATTATACCGCCTCGGCGCCGACTCCGTTCTCCGTCGTTGTCTTACTCTCGAGGAAGCTGAGAGGGTCTTGAATGACTGCCACTCTGGTGCCTGTGGTGGTCACATGTCTGGATACGCTACTGTCCAAAAAATCCTCTGTGCTGGTTACTTTTGGCTCTCTATCTTTAAGGATTGCATTCTTGTCGTCCGCTCTTGTCATGAGTGCCAGATATACCAACGGAAGATGCGAGCGCCTCTTGCTCTGTTGCACCCTGTTGTCGCCGTCGGCCCTTTTGCCAAATGGGGCATTGATTATATGACCTGTAACCCTCGCTCAGCCGGGGGCATGGGTTTATTATCGCTGCCGTCGATTACTTTACTAAATGGGCCGAGGCGATGCCTACATTAACTAAAGACGGTCACACAGCGGCACAATTTTTATTTAATCATGTTATTTCGCGATTCGGCGTCCCTCAAGCCATCATTACTGATCACGGGAAGCATTTCTGTAATCATATGATGTCGGAATTAACAACCCAGCTAGGCTTGCAGCACGATAGTTCAACTCCGTACTACCCTCAGTCCAATGGCCAAGTTGAAGCTATCAATAAGGTTTTGGTTACAATGCTTCAACGTACCGTTGGCATGCATAAGTCTAACTGGCATTTGATGTTGTTCCATGCCTTGTGGGCCTACTGAACCTCTGTGAAGGATGCCACTGGTTTCACTCCATTCTAGCTAGTTTATGGACTAGAGGCTACCCTTCCGATTGAATGTGAAATCCCTTCATTAAAGTTAGTTGTCGAGCTACTTCCCAACACCACTCCGTTAGAAGAACGCCTTCTTTACTTAGAACGGCTGGATGAAACTCGTCGCCTGGCCTCCTTGGCCATCGAAACACAAAAGAAGCGAGTCAAGACTCACTTCGATCAGACCGTACGTCCACGTTCTTTTGTTGAGGGAGACTTAGTCCTGCTCTATGATCAGGCAAAAGATAAGCTAGGAGCAGGAAAGCTCGAGTCTATGTGGCTAGGCCCTTACATTGTCAAGAAAGTTCTGCAGAAAGGGGCCTACGAACTGATTGATTATGAAGGAAACCCTCTTGGGAAGCCCCGAAACGGGCTATATCTGAAAAAGTACTATGCGTAATGCTGGTACATTTTATTTTGTACATACATGTACTCTAGCTAGTGTGTTGTGTGTGTGTGTGTCAGTTTTAAAGGCGTAACTGCCACTTATTGTGTTTCTCGCTTCTTGTGCAGATGTCGAATACACCTTATGTTGGTTTCGCTGATGGTGCCTGCCGCAGTACTCGCAACTTGTCCTCTGCGGCGTGGGTGATCTACGATCCTCATGGCGAACTGATAGACTGTCAGGGTGTGTGTTTGGGTCATACTACTAACAATGTCGCCGAATACTGTGCTGTAATCGAGCTACTTGCTGAAGCAATTAATCTCGACATTCGTGCATTGGTAGTGAACCTGGACTCTCAACTTGTCGTCCACCAGCTCAACGGGCAATATTCCGTCAGAGACCATCGTATCCTAAGGTTGTATTTACGTGTGAGATTGTTAGAAAGGAACTTTGATTTTATCACATATCAACATATTCCACGACAATTAAACACATTATCTGATGCATTGGCCAATCATGTATTAGATAGACATTTGCGTAATTTGTAACTAAAACATTATACAAGCAAGCACATGAAAAACACAATAATAAACCATAGGCATGTGTATATATATACGTGTGTGTCATAATGTTTGCACCCTGTGCATTACATAATCCAAAAAATAATACATGTCCAAAACTCATACAACCGCTGACAACATGTCTCTCAAAAACGTGCAAAAATGAAACCTAGGCGTCTAATCATGGTGATGCTCATGATAGCATGTCACCGCTCACACCAAACGTCTCAACAGACGATGGACGCGAGTAGATACTCCCACCGTGTGCCTCTGGTACGCTCTAGGCACGTCTGCCAATCTGGCATAATCTGGAATCCCTCGAGTAAGTGCCTCAAGGTTCTGTACTAGATCGTCACCCGCATCACCCTCTGCCTGAGGGTCGGCTGCAGGTTGTGCTCTCCGTGCGTTATGAGGCAAGTCAGCTGGTCGCTCTGCACCAACATCTGCATACATATATATAGAGGTTGTCAGAGACAGACATGTATTACAAAAAAAAAAAAAACTTAAATACATAAAAACGTTAAAAACACAAAGAGTTCTTACCTAGCTCCTCGTCCCAGTCCTCTCCTGCAGGCAATGGGAGATTTGCATCTCCAGTAAAATCTGTGCCCACATAGGGCCAGTCCTCGATGACAATCATCTGGTGACGGAGCCAGATAAAGAACTCAGGCCTCTAGGCCATCTGCTGGCCCCCTCTTCCTCTGGGCATAAGTTCTGCCCATCGATTCAATCTCGGCTCCCGTGGCACTGGATCTACCACTATACCCCCCTGTACCCAGAATATCGGCAGTCGCTCCAGGAAGAACAATACTACGATAGATCTGTAGCCGAACTGTTTGCTCCCATCACGCTTACACTTGGTAAGCTACGTTTTGATGTTTGTCGTCACTGCCGTGGCCCAATCAAACAGTGTAGGTTGGAGACACTCAGTTGCCAGCAGCAAATGATTTTTGCTGGCCTCGTGGGGCGCCTGTACCCAAGCTGTCTGTGTAATAGTGAATAAAATCACTCGTATCACCAGGTCGGGAACCGTGATAATGTCTACTTTGGAACTGTTTGATCCAAACTGTGCCCCAGGATAAACTCTTTCCATTACCTCTCCCATCTTCTCTTTGGAGGGCCTGTTACCAGTCAAGATGGGCCGTGCACCTCGCCGTGATAGACCAGTAATAAAGTAGACATCGGAAACATCTAACTCCAATGTCTGGTCTTTCAGGCGAAATACCTGATCCTCCGTATCCCAAGCATCCACGATGAATCGCAGCAACTCAGGTTGTGCACGTAAGTATGAGGTGAGGAAGAACTTTTTCAAGCCACAGTCTCTCAGAGCATCCATGCATGCATCATCCTCCATTTCCATGGCATCCACGGCATCATGCTCTCTTTCTCTCCATTCTATAGCCATTCTGACGAATCCCTGCAACCACAAAGTTGAAATTTTCATCATTAGATCATTGGTGAAACCAAAACTGAAGAAAATTTGCAATTTCAACAGTCAAATTTGTGGCAATTTTAGGTCGCGCGGTTGGCGCGACTGTTTCCAAAACAGTCGCGCCAAGGTCGCGACCCCTTTGGGTAGAAAATCCCATTGGCGCGATCCCGAGCGGGAAACTCGCGCCAATGGCGCAACCCTATGAAATTGCAAATCCTCTTACAGAGTACTGATCTATGGATGAAAAACTGAAAGAATGGAATGAAAACAAAGCTAAGGATGAGGCCTCTTACCTGCTTCAGACGGCGGCTCGAATGATCTCCTGGATTGATCGCAATCAGCAATTGAAATTTGCACCCAAAACCCTCCAATGGTAAACTCACAAGGTAAAAAGTGAAAAGTAAATTTATTTTTTACCATTTCACTATTTATAGCATTTTTTGACCTAAAAATACCTTAGAAATGATATTTTTTGAGTATTTTTGGAATATTTTTATGTCAAAGTGGGTTTTACGCTGTTTTTGTATGATGACAGGGGTTGGTGCAACTCAAAGCAATGAAACGAGCTCCTTTTTGACTTTTTCAAGCTCGGTAAAACATGAGAAAAGGTTACTTTAAGGTCCACTTTCAGCGCTTTTCTGACCATTTAAAGAGGAAAAGATTGCCGAGTTACTCCTCTTGACTCATTAAACGTTAATAAGGGGCGGTCGTTTTAAGTTCTTTTTGTCGACCGTTAAAACATAAAAAGATTACCGGGTTTTTGTCGTTTCAAACTCGTTAATGGTTACGAAACGACGTGGTTTTGATCGCTTTTTTACCTTTTCAGGTCGAAATCACTATTTATGAAAAGTACTCCTTGATCGTAATGGTCGGGCGGTTCTTTCGGGCATTATTTTATACTTTTTCGGGCCCGAGAGACACAACTTTACGAAAAAGGACACCCCTGGAGTTTCCTTTTCTGCTGTCTTTTCAAACTCTCTAAACATGAAAAGACGCCAAGTTCTTCCTTTGTCAGACTCGTTAAAATCTGATGACATCGAATTTTGTCAAAATGACATACCACAAGCATATGTTATCCCCATCAAGCTTGTTAAAAATAATTGGGGTACTCGCCAGAAATGGCGGGGGAAAAAAGGAACCATAATTACCGTCGTGTCGGCAGTATGTCGCTCTTGAACATGGCACTTCTCTACTTTTGTGTCTGGGTGGGGATATCTCATCTCATATTTTTCGTTTGCTTCCGTGGACTTGGGTACTCCTATTTTACCTCTCATCTGCTCATTGCCTCGTCATCATGACCTCTGATACATTGATGTCAAATACTGCCAATTCCATTGACGTGCCGCCGATATGTTCAAGAGAAGTTGATCTATGTAAAGAAACAACCTCCCTCTGATAGCTCGCACAATCTTGATTCACAAAATTATCTCTCTGTCTCGTGTCGATGATGTGGGAAACATTATGGCCCACCTTTGATCAAGGTCACTTCCTGTCGACTTCAGCTCATTATCCAGGAAGCTGATCTAGAGACTCCCTTCTGGTGCCTTGGAGCCTGCATGCCTCATTGGCAGGTTCTTCGTGTTCGACGTGAGGTTTTCATCATTGGCCTCCGATTAAATGATTCTACGGGTGTTCGACGTCAGATCACTAATTCACACGCCGTAGATTGTACCTATAGTACCTTGAGGGCCATTGTCATTATTGGTGGTACCTCTCGCATCTGTTAATAGTTTTCAATATTGACTGGTAATCAGACGATGTTCATGCGTGTTTGACTTCAGCTCATATATTCACATGCTTGAACTTGTACTTCTGTTCGGGTCGAGATGGAGCGCAAGACCCTGGATTGTGTCTGTTGTAATCCAGGCGTGATTCTTGATACATGACTCATTCACTGGATGGCTGTGACCATACCTGAGTCAATTCATTGATCCTAACCAGATGGCTGCGTCCATACTATGGATCTAGATTATCATGTACTCTCTTATGGATGGCTGCGACCATACCACGTACATCATGTATTTGAGCTATCAATTGTATCTCTCAATGCAGATTCTTGGCGGCAGCTACATGTGTTCTTGTAAAGCATTTCACCCCTCTCTCTCTCTCTCTCTCGGGCCTCATGCTTTAGGGGGCATCTGTTACACAGTAATTTGTCACCATTGGTCACCGTCCCTGTTACCCCTGTTTCTGTACATTGGAGGACGCATTCCGGGACCTGTGAGCAGTGACATAGCCTAAAAACACTTGCATTATGTTCCCCTGAGTATGTACTTCATGTTCCCTGAAGACACCTTCTGCAAATTATCCCTGAAAAGTGCCCTTTTTCCATTGGCGCGGGTCCACAGTGTCTTACCCGCGCCAATCACTGAGATCCTCAAAAGGGGGTGCGACCATTGGCGCTTTGTATTAGAACAACATCCGCGCCAACCAAGTTTGGTAATGATTTTTGACAAACGCGCACCCATATGTTTTTTCCCTTCAGATCACGAAGTCTTTTGAGGATAAAATCCATCTGATAGAGGTCGAGAGTCATCATCTATCCTCGACATCTATCCACAACGGCTTTTCGGAGATAATGTCAATCCACAATGGGTGTCCTGGTGCATTGTATCTTCCTCCCTTCTCCATCTATAAAAGTCTGTCCTCATGCATTAGACAAGCTAGTTTTTGAGTAATGCTAGTTGTGATTATGCTTGTCTTGAGTGATAGTAAGAGTCTTGAAGCATAGGGAGGTTATGCTACCGGAAGTCTGAGAGAGAGAAGGTCTATTGCAAGACATACATAGCTGCTCGCCCAGCCAGAGGATAGGTTCAACGTCAGAACCTTGGTTGTATCTTTCTCTGCTTATTATTCATTAATAAACGACTACTGTTATGGTTCCAATCTCATTGTTCATCATGATAATGTTTGGTTTATTTCCTTTCTGACTGAAATATAGTTGTATGTTAGTGGATTTTATGCTTGTTCTCGTTTCGTTCTTTGCATGTGCAGGTATCCATACGCGGGGATCGCAAGGATTGTGACCTGCCGGAGCAAGGGAACGGGAGTATCAACTCTTCTTCAACATTAGCGTTGGACTCCAGGTTGGTTCTCGTAATCCACTTTTAATATGCAACTAGGAACTTGCGTAGTAGTGTGATTTGATTGTTGCTAGACCCATTTTGGGCTAGTGGGATCGCCTCTGTCCGCAGAGGGGATTTACCTCACCAACAATGTTATTGATGAAAGCTACAGGTTCATTGCTTCACCCAAGATCAGTGGCTGTGTACTTCATGAATTTTTCACGGTCTACTCTGATTTGGTTAGGTTTACCATTGTGTGGAAACCACATGTGAGACCAATCAGTTGCAAAGTATCCGTGTAACTTTTTAGACCAATCCCTACTTAGAATTAAACCATAAAATTCAGGGATATCAACCACTAGAATATCGATTATCTACGAAACTTTTTTATTAGAGGAAAGCCTGATTGAAACTGGTGTTATTTTTCCAAGTACCTCTACCTTAGTTTTGTCTAGTTGAACTATGTGTACAACAAATTTTTGAGGTGTAATATTCAATTTGGTGCACACAGTTCTTGGCATAATATTTGAAGAGGCTCCTGAATCAACAAGGCAATTATGGACATTTCTGTTGAAAATCTCATAAGTAAGAAGAAATGGAGGTGTATGAGAAATAGACCTATCACCTATCAAAACTAAATTTGAGGGATTTACTTTGTTTGAAGATGAAGGAGGTTTTCCCATATCATAAGCAACTTGAGTGACTACGGTGGATGGTAGAGGGGCTACAGGAACTGCTTTTAACTCTCTGAGTAGAATTTTTTGTTGTTGCTTGAGTTTAGTCAACTCATGTAATGAAATATTTGCTCTCGTCTTTTTCATATCTTCGACTATGTTATATTCTATTGTATCCAAGATCACTAATGTTTTGGAAGAAGTTGGAGGATCTAGTGGAATAGAATCAGTTTGAGTAGTCTTAGATTTCTTACTTACTGTCTTCTCCTTTATAGGAGTAGCAATTTTCTGTTTTTGAATTGTTGTAGACATATCAGGAGAGTTTTTACTTCTTGTAATTACTGGCATAGATTGTGCTTCCTCTTCCGTTGGAAGAATGAAGTCCCACATTCCATTTAACTCAACTTATTCTTCAGTTCTAGGTTCCTCTTCAGTTGGCGAGTCTTCTTCTGTTTCTGGATCAGATTCAGCATTAGAAATAATATTCAGTGGTTGAAATGTAGAAGAAGTATTTCTTTTAAATGAGAGAAAAGGTTTCTTGGGAGTAGATGATTCTACAACCTGTTTCTTGATTTCGACCATTTTATTGGACATGGTATTCAACACTTTCTGAAGGCCTTTAAGGTCGAAAGGGTCCTTTGGAGCTTTCTTTTTTGAATCATCCTTGAATGTTACTTTCTTTGATTTCCTTTCGTCTGTTTGTGACCTCTTTTCTAAGGCAATAATTCTTCTTTCTATAGACAGAGCTTCTTTCATGTTTTCTGCGAGGGTAGACATATTGGCTCTATCTACAAAAAATGCGATATTAGAAGGAAGGGAGGATATGTACCATTCTATTTATACATCTACCGTAGGTTTAGAGGCAGATGGGATTTTGTTTAATAACTTGTTAAATCTGGAGTTGAAGTCTTTGATCCTTTCATATGAATTTGCTTTTAAGTTGGAAAGATCATTGATTAAGGATGCTATAGTCCTGTCATCACCAAATTTTGCAAGAAATATTTCTTGAAAAGTATCCCAGTTTCTTATTGAGCCTGCTGGAAGGGAAAAATACCAAGATCCAGTAGATCCTTGGAAAGTATAAGGAAACAGTCTGATTACAACATCTTCATGTGCAACTCCATTAAGATTCATGGCTAGCATAAAGTTATTTAGATGTTCTTTAGCAGGAATACCATCATCAGGATTGTACTTAGGTAACCATTTTTTTGGGTTTGCTGGGAGAGCATTTGGATTAGAAACCAGAACAACACCAGGATTTGTCCAAGGTTGAGTGGGTTGATTGGCCATAACTTGAGTTGGAGACTGGGAAGATGGGAAGGCCAGTCCAGAAGTAGGTATAGATGGTGAAGAACTTACTACTAGGTTAGTACTACTAGTAGCAGTACTAGTTGAAGAAGTGGATTGTTGAGAAGAGGTGGATTGAGTAGAAGTGAATGGAGAAGTGAATGGATGGAAAGGTGAAGTGATCTCGCTAGTATCCGATTCAGATCTTGATGTGATAACTTTCTTACATCATGAATGAATGGGAAACTCAAAAGGAGTTACTCCAAGCCTTTCACTTTGTAATCTAGTTAATACACCAGTTTCTCGTAATAAGGAAGTGACACTTTCTTCAGAAGCTTTGGGCCTCTCTGGTTTCTTGGAAGAAATGGATATTTGTTCCAATTTCTGTATCAAAGAGTGAAATTCAGGAGACTCGAGAGTGTAATCTAAAGAAGGTGTTTGTATTAATACTTCAGGACATGAGGGAGATGTTTCTACAACTTCAGATTTCTGATCCGAAGATTTTGAACGAGATCTAGAAGGTGTAGAAGTTGTGGAGGGGTTTTGACTCTTATGAATGTTTTCGATTTATCTTTAGGTTTATATGCCATTCATAGTTGGATGGCCCTCCTTCTAGTGCCAAAATGTTGAAGCCTTAGATTTCCGTTTCTCCAACATGGGGGATAACCACCCGGTTTGGACCTTAAAGTCAACTCCTTTTCTGTTTGAAGTGGTGGCTCCGATTGGGGATGATGGGATCAGTTTCCCAGTGTGGGTTTTAAAATGAGAGTGGTTGGTTTTCAAGCGATTGCAGTAAGGATAATGATAACTAAATGGCCTATTCTATCATGCAAATATCTAGCTAACTTAATCTAATATAAACCCGAGTATTCTGTGTGATATGTGATCTAAAAAAGATATCAGTTTAACATGTGATAATAAAGATCAATCACACGTTAAATAGAAGTGATAACGTATAAAGATAATTTCTTTGACTAAATTGTTAGTCAAAGAAGTGTATAAACTATATCGCATATATCTGATGATTATATATGAAAATAAACAATTTCAACTAGGCATCATACAATAGTGCAATTAACGCATAACAAAAAGAACATATCTCATATACAATTAATGAAAATGAAATGTTATCACTAATTAAATAGAAGCATAACTAATCATACAAGATAGAAGTACCGTATGTGTGAAGTTCTGCTCATTTGACTTATGACATAGATCAGCTCCTTTCTTCAGATCAAATTATCTTCCAAGTATACAATAGTGCATCAACAAAGGAAAGTAGTATGATATTTAAAAGAAATGACCATGTTCCATAATTTCATCAAGGCATTCACAAACTCAAAAAATTGCATTCTTTGCAAAAGTTTTTGATAAAATTCTGGACCCTTCTCTAAATGCATAAGAAGGGTATAAATACTATTCTAACTAATGTTCAAAAATAAATTATAAAAAAATTTGAGGAGGTTTCTAACAACCTTCCTCCTAACTAGTCAACTAACTCTAAAAATAAAAGTGACTTGATGAGAATAGGTTATAACGATGACTTGTTGTCTGCTAGCTTCTCTTTTAAATCGCATATATCTGCCATTGGTTTCACTTGAGGAGGTGCCCCAAACTGTGTTCTGACCTGTCCTACAAAAATAACATCTATGAGAGGTGGCATCATCCGTTGAGTTGAATGGAGTGAGCATTTTAGGGTCATGATTTGGCTATGTGGCTTGACAAGGTATTTCCAATACGCCTCCCAGTTAGTCTTTGCTAACTTTGTGATTGCTTCCCTTTGGATTTTTGCTCTTTCCTTCTAGCTTTTATGCAAGTCATTTAAGTCTGGCAGTATTTTCGGGTTACCTTCTTTCACCAGGTTGGTGGCATGAAAAGTGTGGTTTAATGCTTTTACTATGTTCTTTGACACCCATGTTGCTCTTGCCACTACTAATTCAGCTTTCTTGATCCACACATCCCAATCCGTGAATAGAATGTCCTTATGTGTCTCCTCAATCTCGGGCAGATTAGCTCTCCTTCCTTCTTCTATTTCTTGCCATTCAATGAATTATGAGATCCTTGTATTTAAATCATTAAATTTAGTTCTTTGGTCAATCGCCTTATCTGTTAACTGATCATTGGTGATCAGATAAGGAGCGATATGCGACATTCTTTGGAAAAATTTCTCTTGTTGTTTTGATAGAAGGGAATTTAGCTCTAGTGCCTCTTTGATGAATTCATCGATAGTAGGGACATCTTCATATTTTTCCATGGCTTCTTGAAATTCTTGAATTTGCATGTTCTTCGCAGAAATGTCTGCTTCATGGCTTATCTTTAACACTTCCATATTTTGCTGTAATTGAGTGATTTGTTCAACAACTTGCTTGTTCACATTTGCTTTTTAAATTTGCAGCTATTTCTCAAGTTGCTATCTTCTCTTCCCTCTCCCTTAAAAAAATAGATATCTTTGTAGCTTTATCCATGGTGGCAGTTGCATATGCCCCTGTAAACTGCGACAACCTGGTCATGTTTTTAGCTGGATTGGAAGGAATATCCTTCCATATTATGTCCATTGGCTCATTCCTAGGTGGGATCTCAGGTGTCTCTACCCTCCTTCTTTTCCTCTATCTCCTTACTACAACCTTGTGAAGTGAGCTATAGAACACATCTAAAGGAGGAATTTTAGTCACCTTTAGGAAAATTTCCGATGTGGGCAAAGCAGGAAAGATTTCTGTCTGTTGCGAACTTGTCCCTTGCTCATCCATTAGCTCAGACTTTGTAATTTTTTGGGTATGCAGAGGAGTGTGATATTTGATGGTTGCCTGGGCATCTATTGTCTTAGGAGTGTCTTGTATTTTTTTATTGAATTGGTCCCACTCTTTCTCGAGACTGCTGCTTTTGATCTCAGAACCGGTATCTTTAGTGAGGTCACTTATGACATGCTTTTCGGCTGACCTCCTATTAGATTCCGCTGTATTCTCGGTGTCTTGGGATTTCCTTGTATCCAGTGCTTTCCCTGTGTCCACTTGAGACTCTATGCGAGAATTTGGTCCCTCGCTGTTGACAGTTACACTGGGTGTAGGTTTGTCCTCGGCTTTTAACAAATGCAATGGAATTATTTCGAGCCTTTTGTTTTTGAATTCCTAAAAGCTTTCAAAATCTTCAGGACTCAGATTGGCCCTTGCCCACTCGAACACTTGTTCGAATGATTCAACTGACTGTAAAAGGTCTTCATAATTATTAGCCTCATGGTTAAAGGGCTTAATCTTCATTGCAATAGTAATACTATGTGTTATCTTGTCAGGTTTGAATTGCCTTTTTGGTAGAGTATGGAGCCTGAGGCTCTCTAGGCTTAGTGATTCCTTGGTTGCATGGTTGAAATTTGCTAATGAAAAAGAACCACACCTAATGGGAAAAGATGGCCACAATGACTTTTTATTATCTTTTAGGGTCTTGAGCAAGCCTTTTCCCACAGTCTGGTGGGCTATTTCTCTTGCTAATAGCTTATTAGAGACATACAAAGGGAGGACATGCAGGTCCACTGTATTGCCAACAACCCTGCTATATGTAAACCATTCTTCAACAAAATACTTGCCTACTATGAGAAGGTCTGTAGTAGCTTCTTTGGAAAACTTGGGGGCTTTCTTATTAAAAATCAATTGATGCAATGGTAAAATAACAACATGGCATACTTTATAAAAATGGGGTATATAATGGGATTCCAAAATTTGTTTATGGTTGAGATGGATAGGGTAGGGGTCCTGCAAAGTCCATTTCCAACCCATGATTGGAAATTTAGTGCAGAAACAGATGGTATCCATGATATATGCATTGAAATAAAATGGATGAAGGTTATCTATGGAGGAGGATCTCTTCTGACGATACTCGGAGATGGCAGTGGTTAGGTTATCAGATATGATAGTGGCCCAATTCATTATCTGGGAATTGACACAGACATCAATTAAAGGAATCCATTCTATGGAAAACTTGGTATTATTAGGTAATCCACATAGCCTACATAACATAGAAGCTACATAGTTGTAGGAGTTTGTCAAAGAGGCTACGGGATACATACTTGTTTTATCATATTTGAACTTGTTCTCCAGTACCTTCCAGCCTTGGATCATTTTGAAAGTTTCTTTATTTTTCTTTGTGAAGTTGACCAAGTATGACCAGTCATATATGTCCTGAGGGTCAGGCATATGATGCATTTGCTTCAAGTCTTAAGCTTTGAATGACCCCATGAGCTCCATCCTTGAGTTCCTGAATTTCCTGTCTTCAATACTGAGATTTTCTAGCACCCACCTAATCATATTAGTATATGGGAGTATTTTCACTCTTGCTCCTATTCTGTGAAGGAAGGACAAGGAAGCATCTTTGAATTGGACTCCTGAAAGGTTTTATTGAGTCAGTCGTTTCCTTTATGACAGTAATTTTAGGACGTTCATGTTCAAGCTTGTTGTATGTGAATTCCCATGTTGTTGCTCCTCCATCAGGGCTGCAAACTATATTAGCAAATATATGCGACATTTCTAATAGCTCAGACTCTGTAATTCTTTGCATCTTCTGATTTTGCATCACCTTTCGTAATGACATGTCTTTTGAAGCTTTCCTGAAATGGAAGAGATATACCAGCGTAGACGATATAGGGAAATTAAGGCTGAAATCTCTTTGAAATGACTTTGAATTGTGGGAAGAATGACACAATGGCATGCATTATTTATTTTTGACTCTAAGAAGTGTGATCGCGTGTTCTCAAGGCATTTTGATCAGAATATCGCAGTGAGGGGCTTCATCGCATATCACATTTCGGGATTTTCTTAAAGATGTTTATAATTATCACATGGAAAACTGCGGAATGAGATTTGCGATAAAGATCCTAAGCTTGGGTTGTTTTCTAAGGGTTTCAAGGCAATTTCATAGAGTTAGCATTTATTTTTCAAAGACTAAAAATTTAAAAAGGGTCCCCATTTATATGTCAAATATCAACTATTAATCGTATAAATGTGGGGGGGCGGGTGGTTACATAGTACAACATGCCACAAGGGCACCATGTTACCCTCTCTACCACGTCATGCACCTCATCATCCTTGTCTCACCATAAGTTCCAATTCCTTAGATCACACATATTCACATTATAAGGGAATTTGGGTTTTCCATTCATCACTTTGTGTTGGGGGCGTCGAACTAGCCTCACTATGCCAAGTCACCCTGGGAATAAATCTTAGGAGTTTCCTTTGGGGCTTCTAATGAATTCTTTGAAGTAAAACATCTGGGACACATGGGTGGCTATAAGTGTTCAACTCTCGATGGCATAGATTTCTCCTTGTTTAAGCGCTCGATCACCATGCTTGGTCACAAGATTGAAGGTGGTTAATCCATTTCCTTCTGAATTCCTGTGTTTTAGACTTAAGAATTCCATCTATGCACTTAGTGTTTGTTAATGCATGTATAAGGCCCTTCACCAACGTTTCTGGTGCGTGGCCTATAGATATACCAAGGTATAAGCAGGTCCTTGTAGGGCTATCCCACCTAAGCTTTTGAGTGATCGCCAACCACACTTGGCCATACAAATTTGTGTACACACCCACACACACGCATTTGTGTACATAATAAGGCCCATCTAGCCTTCCTTCATCCTATATTTACCTCTTTCCTCGCATTTAATAACATATTTTTGACTATAATGTGTTTATTAGGAATGCTAAAGGATGTTTGTCATATCTCGTGAACTAATATGATTAAGATACATGAAAATAGAGCATTTGATTGCATTTACTATGCATAGATACGTTGGAGGAAACTGGAGAAGATGGAGGAGGCATGTCCTTTACATTTACTAACCTACAACTCGACTTGCTCCCTAAATTTACTCACCAACAGTTCAAAGATATACTAATAAATGATGCACTCAAGGATTACGAGGATCTTATGGAGCTAGATCAAACTTTTTAGGGATTTTGGAGGGAACCAACCCTTTTTCCAAGGAGGTTGCCCCTAAGTTATTTTTATTTAAATAAGGAAGCCTAAGGGCTCAATAAGATTCAAACTTTTGGAGCATATAGAGACTACTAAGAGCTAGGAGCTCAAGCTTGTCATTTTCATTTATTTTCATCATGTACTTGAACACTATTTCATATTAATGAGAAGCCTTTTATTATCCTCAATCTGAGTTTTCTTTAGAGGTTTAGGGAGATTTAATGGTATGCTAAATCCCTTGTCATTTTAATATGCCAACTCGAGGGCTTCATAAACTTAGAAGCAAACCAAAATATATGGGACCTCAGATGAAATTGTTATTAGAAAGTTTGTTTAGAATGGAAAGAGAGAAAGGAGATGCTTATTACAAATATAACTAAAGAAAACTGCAAAATAAATCTCATGCAAGAAAACTAAATTAAATTCTAAAGCTGGAATGAATGAATTAACTCCATGGCCTTTCTAAACTATTCAAAAGAAAAATAATCTATGAACAACTATAAGAAGCAAAGTATGATAATATACAATGCAATAAATTAATCCAGAAAGCAGTAAATAACAACTAGTGATTTAATTGTCAAGCAAGAAAACTAAGATAGCTAGTAAGCAAGTAGTTTAATGACAATCAAATCAAATGTAAGAAATTAAATCAAACTTGTAGAAATAAAATCACACTTATAGAAAGTAAAGCACACTTGCATGAAAGAAAATAACATAAATCAAACTATGTTACAGTTGTATGCAGATTGTGGTTGATGGGGATCCTTCCATTCCTCAATGAGCACACAAGAACAACTATCACATCTTAAGAATCAAACAACACTCATAACTCATGATTTGGAGAAAATGATATTATTCATGCTGAATGAACAATCATAAATCTGATGCTAATGAATAAAATGACAACTATTAGCTTCCTTTGAAGGATTCTCCTCCTATTTATACATGAATTAGGGATATCTACTCAATAAATGTAGATCCCTTAAATATCTACTAGATCCATACTTGTCTCAACTTATCCCTAAATACTAGATACAAATCCCATGACTCATAAAGATCTCCATGATATTTCTCCTTGGAATATGGTCCACTTCCTGAGTTGAAATTCGAATTTGATCTTGGGAGGCCACATAAGGGTGCCTTGGAAGCTTCCAAATGATCTACACAAGTAACAAAACTCATAACACACACATATATAAATGAAACCATGTTAATTTCCTAGTTTTTAATCATGAATTCACTTTAAATACATAAAATAAATAACTTTGGAAAACAAGGATCCTAACCCATATAATCATGAAGATGGTTACTTGATGTAGGGTTTTAGGCTAGATAGTTATGAAATGAGGGCTAAATGGTTTATGAAAGGATGGAAATATGGATGAATATGGAAGACAATTTTGAGACTCAACATACCCCCCAACTGAAGTTGTTGCATGTCCTCATGCAACTATTGCATTGATTCATTTATCCAAAAGTTGATTTTTCTTTTTCTTGTTTGAAATGCTTTGCTTATTTATGAGCTTATGCTTGTATGGATTCTTTGCAAACTTTGCATCATCATTTTTGTTTTGCAAAGTGTAATACATTTGATTGCAACATATAATTTTGATGGTCGGTTCTTGTGTGACAACTGAAATTTTGAGCATTAGTTCTTGTGTAACAATGCTTTTTAGTTTTTTCTGCATCAAAGTTCATGGAGACATTGAGAATTTTCTTTACAAATCCTATAATAACTATGAATGAAATGATAATTTGCAAAGCATTTAATCTTTTGGAATCATACTGCAACAATAGTTGATTGGAAAGAATATGCGAGTTGGAATGAAATGAAATGTGTGTTGGTGTACGAAATGTGAATATGAATTGATGTCCCTTCCCTCCAACTAAAGGTGTTTTTTAGTTTATGAAAATATGAGAAAGGGAGTGTAAATGATGAATTTTCCAAAATTACAATTTTAGCATTTGAAGGAATTGCATGACTAAAAATTAGAAAACCACATACCTTCACTTACCCTCAATGTACATGAGTTGTGGATTCTGAAGAGTGTGGTTGCTGATGCCATTTGATCATGGAGTATGTAAACAAATGGATTTGGATCTGCTTCTATGTTCTCTTTGTTGATGACAAGGTTTGAATCTTTATTGCTGTTATGACAAATTGATCTGCTGCAAATTGTTGAAATGATGTGTTCTTCAATCGTTACAAAACACGATGGTACAATTCTAGTCATGCGAATAAATTTGTTGATGTTGAGCATGAAGAGAAGTCATTGGATTACCGACCATTGATGAATGTCATTAAACAATGCGAGGCAAACTCACCATTAATGTCAATGAGTGCCAAGATATCTAAGTACATATTGTGAAGGGCGAATAGATGAGTTGATGTCGAGCCACTTGCAAGATCCAACGATTAGGGGACATTGGTGTATTCCCATGATTGCTGGCGAGAGAGCCTGTCATTAAGGCATACAAGCTTCAAGGTACTACTAAGGACTCTAGCCTTGAACCTAGATAATGTGCTGATGTCGATAGGCCAAGACTTGTTAGAAGGGAGGCCTTAATGAATCCTTAATCATCTATGAGTACGAAACAATGATTTTGAAGGACTATGAATGAAAATTTTTTGCAGTGGATCAAGGTTTATTTGAAAAATGGAAAGAAAATGTAATGAATCAACTTTTTAGAGGAGTTGAATGTTTTATTGCTGGGTTACAGGTTAGTGAAAGAGAGGCAGGAAAGTATAATGAATGTGAAGGAAAATGAATAGTGGATCAAGGTTTTATTTGAAAACATGAAAAGGAAAATGGAATGAAAATTTTATTGACTGAAGAAGTGGGAATGCAATGAAGGTTTTATTTATTTAAAGAGGAGGAATGCAATGGTGAGCCTAGGATCTGAAAGCTTTCAAGTGGCGAATCTGATTTGACATCATGTGCTCATGCATTGATGTTTCATATTTGTTGTTTCTTTGACCATTTTCTTTTGAAAGAAATGTGGTCCTTGAGAGACATTGTTTGTTTGTGTCCATCTGTTTATCTTCCCGGAACCTGCAAAAACTTAATACTTTTTCTACAATGAAATGTAAGATTATCAAAAGAGAGAGGTGATTAATCTCTCTATTTATGACATTTACAAAAAAAACTGAGAATTGGTACTACTAAAACAAATTCACGAAATAAAATCAAATGAATTTTTACCTGTTTCGAAACTAGTGCCTCAGGTTACCTATTGTGTCTTGTTAGCAATTTCTTCATTCTTTTTTTAGTTTCAAATTCTGATGATAGATTTCTCATTATGTAGATTTTGTCGAGATCTTTCCAACGATTCTTGAATCATCAAAATCCGATGTCGTATGAGAAAGTTAGGTTGATTTGAAATTTGGGTGAAATAGTGGAGATTGTCATGAGGTTTCTCAGCTACAAGATTACGCCTTTCTTGCATCTACAAATCCTGTCAATCTTCTTCCGCTGAGTTATGACATAAAATTTTCCAGTTTGTGATGTCGTTGGCTTCTGTACCTACAAGACTCAAAGAAACATGAGCATATCAAAATACTTTATGAAACGAAAACGCATGTCTACAGGATTCAATCTTCCATCTACATGATTCTTTTCAGGGCATTTTGCAAAACAATAATCTTGTAGATGAAGCACCCTTATCGTTCTTCTTCTTGATCCATTTTTAGTGTTGAAAAATGAGCTGGCAAATAGAGGGTGACTGTGTAATAGTGATGTGGCAGTGGGTGACATGACAAATGGATGGTGTGAAATGTTTATTATTTGACTGATGATGTAGCGATGAAGGTGCAATATTGGTCAATGTTGTGTTGCCATGTGGTGGTAAAATTGTTGTTTAATTAATGTTGTGTCTAAATTGTGGAATAATTAACAAATTCCAATACCCGAAAGATTTGAACTCATGACCTCCATTATGCAATTTGAATGATATATCAATAGATCACAAGTCACATTTACAAATTTTAATGGAAATTTGGAAATTTTAATTATTTTAAAAGTGAAAATTGAAATAACAACTTGACAAGTGGCCAATCTAAATCAATTTTTAAGAAAATATAATTCCAAAATATTTTCAAACTCATTTGTCATATCTTTTGAATTCGTCATTTCTAAGTTTTTTAGAAAAATGGGATTCCAAAATATTTGCCAAATCATTTTTTATATCTTTTGAACTCATCATTTTTGTCGAGTAAGTAGATTTTTTAAACCAATTTTTATTCTATAAAAGCTTGAGAAATGTTTATGATATATATAGATATATATTGTTGGAGGTTGTAAACATGGAAAAAATATCATTTTTGGAAATCTCTGTAGTAAAATTTTTTATTTTTTATTTTTATTTTAATAATTTTTTATTTTGTTATTTAATTATTAAAATTTTTATTTTTATTAACTTAAAAAAAAAAATTATTCACTGCTTTTTTTTCTATAGCTTGGCAATGCTGATGGACCCTTGGTTGCTAGCCGTTGGAGTTGGCTAGGCCCTTTGGAGGCCTGCGCATATGCGCAATGCCCAACCAAACGCTGGCATTACATGGCTTCCTTTGGTCTTTATGTATGTGGGCCATTAACGTTTTTGTTGTTTTGTTTTATTTTTTTTAATTAATTAATTGGTTTTTAATAAATTTTTTAATTTTTTTATTATTTTTTAATTTTCAATTATTAAAATAATCTATCCAAAAAAATGTTTTTTAATTAATTTCCTTAAAAATTTGTTTTTTTTAAACAATGTATTTGTTTTCTTTTCAAATTTGTTTAAAGAAACAAATTTATTTTGTTTTTGTTTTAATTTACACGTGATGCATTCACTTTATATATATACATATTTTTAATTATTTATTTATTTATTTATTTTATGTTCCATTTAAAATTTAATGGAACATTTAATTTTTTTTTATGTTCCATTTTAAAATTTTATATCTATATATACATATATTAAAAGAAACAAATAATGAAAGAGAAGAATCAAATTTATTTTTTTAACAAAAAATATACTAACATGGAAATTCTTTTCTGATCCTCTAGGTCACAGAAAGCGTAAGAGGAGAGCATACTCAAGTTTTTATTAGTTGATTCATCTCTTTTAAAAATTTGGATGTAAAACATAAAATGAAAAGAATCGATCTCTTATCTAAAACTATCATTCTACCACCTTCGCTTGTGCTCCTCATTCACAATTGTTTGTTTTATTGCAATTTTCCTGCCAAGGGTTAATAAATTGGTGGCTCTTATTCCACCATAAAATTGCAAATTTATCCTAGAAATCACAAAAACTTATTTTTATTTGTTAGTCCCATTCTATTGAAAAAGAAATGAAACATTCTCTTAAGTATAAGAGAATTTCCAACACATCCATTTTCGTAACAATATCATGAGTAAACTCATATTCATATTTAAAATATACTCTTTGATATGTATCGATATATGAGAGACCAACTACCTTAATTTGAATAATGTCAAAAGATACTGAAAAATGGAATCTCGAGATCCGATCACTGTCTTAAACCAAGATTCATTGTAATCTTGTTTTCCTTGGTTTTCTTATATCATGCCATGCAAGTCTTCAGAGATGTGATCTTCATTCATAGAATCGGGTGATAGACCTGCATGACACTCAAGTGTCAACAACTTCTCTTCTTTAACATGCATCCATGATTCTTGGAAGTTACCTGAATATTTTTCCTCTTCTGATTGTTGTTTTTCAATGGCAATTGGTGCTTTATTTTGCAGTACCTCAACATTATGAGTGGATTGAGGTGTTTTATTGTTGGGGATTCCAAATGGTTGTGTAGGGAATGGAGTGGAAATGGATCTCTGGGGTACTTATGCGGATGGTAATGGTTGAATTGAGGTCAATTGAGCGTGAAATGGATGTTGTGGTGGAGGTGAATAGTATGAATAACATTGAGCTTGGCATTGAGGATAGTGAGGAAAAGATTGAGGATACGATGGATTTCTTCTGTGAGGCCCTTGCCAACCTTGTTTCCAAGATTGGTTTTGAGGTTGGGATTGAGATGGCCAAGGTTGCCAAGGCAAGGGTGTTTACCAATTACTTTGAGATTGTTGTGCATAACTTTGAAATTGTGCACAAGGATATTGCATTATACTAGGTTGATGAGGTTGCCATGATCTTTTTGGAGCCCCATAACAAGATTGTTCCAACGTTTGATTTGCTCCTTGATAAACTGTGTTTAACCCTGGTAATGATGGACAATATTTAGTAGCATGTGATCCTGCACAAATTTCATACATTTTAATGCTATCAAGTAGACATTCATGCAAAGCATGTTTCTTTTTGCATTTAGGGAAAAACATAAATGAAGCAACATTCTCAACTATTTGCTTGTTTTCCATTCTTAGCATATCAATTTGTTCTTTTAAATTACCAAAAATGTCTAGAAAATTGTTAAGTTCAATTTGACTTACCAATACTGATGTCGACTTACCTACTCTTTCCATAACAGGATCCTGAGGGGATCTTGCATACTTTGCTTTTCCTCTTGATATGTTCTTACACAATTCACAAATCTCTTGAAATGACAATTGTGAAACATCTCCTTTTCCCACCAGGTTAAGAAGATCAATCCATTCATCCCTTATAGCATTTAGTAGGAGATTTTTTAATGTGTCTGATCCTAAATTATGCAATTTAGCTCTTTTGACATGATATGTAAATCTCTCCACTAAATCTTCTAAGCTTTCATCCTCTTTTTGGTTCATCTTAAAGACTTGATTTCTAAGGTCATGGTTTATACAATAATCTTTGTATTTTTCCAAAAATACTCTTTTCATATCATCCCATGTCCTTATAGAATTTGTTCCTAAAGTCATGAACCATTTAAGAGCTCTATCCTTCAATGTTGCCGGAAACAAATTCAACTTTTGAATGTGTAATAAGTAGCCATAAGATCTACAAATTATTTCAAATTCAAATAGAAACGTTTCTGGGTCTTCTGATCCCATACCATTCAATATAGGAAGTACATAGATATGTTCTTCATATGAACATTTATATCAATTTCTTGAATGGGAAATTCAAAAGGATCTTCCTCATCTTCACCATCTCCAACCATTTCTTCTACTTGCAAAACTAGGAATTCATGATGTGGATGGTTTTTTCTTTTATGTTTTTTTTCGTGAATGAGGATTTTGTTTTATGAATGTTTTATATTTTCTAATTTTCTTCTAGATGCAAATAACTCTAATGAAAATTCTTTCTAAACAATCTTCCTAACTAGTTACATCTAAGTATGCTTCCCCGACAATGATGCCAAAAATGTAGGGCGATTTAATGGTATGATAAATCCCTTGTCATTTTAATATGTCAACCCGGGGGTTTCGTAAACTTAGAAGCAAACCAAAATATATGGGACCTCAGATGAAACTGTTGTAGAAAGTTTGTTTAGGATGGAAAGAGAGAAAGGAAATGCTTATTACAAATATAACTAAAGAAAAATACAAAAGAAATCTCATGCAAGAAAACTAAATTAAATTCTAAAGATGGAATGAATGAATTAGCGCCACAGCCTTTATAAACTATTCAAAAGAAAACTAATATATGAACAACTATAAGAAGAAAATTATGATGATCTAGAAAGCAGTAAATAGCAACTAGTGATTTAGTTGCCAAGCAATCAAACTAAGATAGCTAGTAAGCAAGTAGTTTAATGACAATCAAATCAAATGTAAGAAAGTAAATCAAACTTGCAGAAAGAAAAACAAACTTATAGAAATTAAAGCACACTTTCATGAAATAAAATAACATAAATCAAACTATGTTACAGTTGTATGCAGATTGTGGTTGATGGGGATCCTTCCATTCCTCAATGAGCAAACAAGAACAACTATCACATCTTAAGAATCAAACAACACTCATAACTCATGATTTGGAGAAAATTGTATTATTCGTGCTGAATGAACAATCATAAATCTGATGCTAATGAATAAAATGACAACTATTAGCCTCCTTTGAAGGATGCTTCTCCTATTTATACATGAATTAGGGATATCTACTCAATAAATGTAGATCCCTTAAATATCTACTAGATCCATACTTGTCTCAACTTATCCCTAAATACTAGATACAAATCCCATGACTCATAAAGATCTCCATGATATTTCTCCTTGGAATATGGTCCACCTCTTGAGTTGAAATTCGAATTTGATCTTGGGAGGCCACATAAGGGTGCCTTGGAAGCTTCCAAATGATCTACACATGTCACAAAACTCATAACACACACACACACACACACACACACACACACACACACACATATATATGAAACCATGTTAATTTCCTAGTTTTTAATCATGAATTCACTTTAAATACATAACATAAATAACTTTGAAAAAAAGGATCCTAACCCATATAATCATGAAGATGGTTACTTGATGCAGGGTTTTAGGCTAGATAGTTATGAAATGAGGGCTAAATGGTTTATGAAAGGATGGAAATATGTATGAATACAGAAGACAATTTTGAGACTCAACAAGAGGGTTGAGTCCCCTTTGGTTAGGGCCCAACCTAGAGGCTCTAGTCTCTCTTTTTGTATATTTTATTCATGCATTGTCTTTCCTAGTAATATTTTCTTCCTTTTTTAGTAGAATTTGTTTATGAAAATTGCTTGTGCAGATCTATTTACCACTTCTATTTTGGGAAGTCTAGTTGAGGATATTGTGTTGGCAAGCCAAAAATATATATAGCTACTTTCTTTTACAGTTGTTAGATCTTAGAATAGTCTTCTTTTTCCATCTTTGTTTTCTACATACTAGTGGTTGGTTTAACAATTTCTTTAGGCATAGGAAGTATAGACCCTTGTGGGTCAATATCTTGTGTAGAATTCAAGATAGGTTGTCTTTCAATGCAATAGATAGATTTCAAATAAAATTCAACTCAACCTTTCTTTGTGATTTTAATTTCCTGCAATTTACGTTATTAACATGCTCTAGTTGTTTGGTAAAATTGAGCGACTTTCTATGGTATGCAGGTACTATTGTTGACTAGCAGGGTTAGCATTTTCATCTACACTCCTTATCCTACCACCATCTCCCTTCCTTTCTACCTCAACAAATTCTCCAAAACACTATTCATCGAGAGTACTTTTTTGGGTTGTCGAAGGTCACCGTGTGCATTATTACTTGTGCAAGATGGGCCCCTGAAGGGTGCTAAGATTGGAAAAGGCCTCATACAAGCTTCATATACCCTCCATCACCCTATACTACCTTCAGATCACCTTTCTCACCCTCATAATTCTTACAGATTCAATCCCATAGTAAAATAGGAAAATCTTGTAGCATCATGTAGCAACCTTATAACATCCTATAGCATTGTGTGAAATCCCTCCAAACTTGACTAGAATTGTCCTTGAAGCTTGATTTTTGCCTCCTAGCATTGAATAATGTCCCTTAGGCTATAAAACCATGATTGAGGAAAACTAAAGACCAATTAGGAGGCTTCTAAGTAGGTGTTGTTTCCACTTAGAGTTGCTTTCTTTTTCATTTTACTTTTTCTATACCTCAGTTTTGCTTGCCTTGAAAAATTCGAGAAAAAGAGAGAAGAAAAACACAAAAATCATAAACTTATTTCATGCCTCATAGGATTAGGAATAATCTAGGGAAATTTATACCAAAAACCCCCACCCATTCTAGCAATCAACCATCACTCTTATTTGGTGACTATGAACCTCCTAGTCTTACCACAGAGGAGTCAGAGAACCCTTTAGGTGAGAAGCCTAAAATATTTGAAGAACCCATAGGGGAGGAAGAACTCACATCACCTACCTAAAATATAGTTGATAACAGGTAGACTGAGCTATTTCCTATTCGAGAAACCAATGGGAAATCCAAAATATAGAACATAAGCCCCACTGCTCTCCCACACTTCGATGGCCTAGCCTTTGAAGACCTTGATATATTCATGTTTGAGTTTGTTATGGTTTGTAGAACCTATAATTATACTTTTGATGATAAGAAGTTCAAGTTGTTCCCTTCTACCATCAAGGATGCAACCTTGTGTTGGCTCATGAGCTTAGAAGGAGGAAACATCATCACTTGGGCTCAAATGAGGCAAGCCTATAATCATAAATATAGGGAATATTGTAGATCAAGGGAAACCAAGGAAGATATCTTTAGGATGACCTTAGGGCTAGATGAATCCTTAGAACATTATGAAGAGAGATCTCAACTCATCTACAGGAGAGATAATTGTACCTTAGACCCATAATTATTGAATCTTGTACTTATCCAAGGGATTAGGGAGGATTTGATGGAGACCCTTAATATGTTGTTTGGTGGAGACATATACTAGCTAACTTATGAAGATATCAAGGAAATATTCAAGAATCATTATAGGGCTGGAAGGAAGAGAGGTAGGTCTAATCAAGGCCTAGTCAAATCTTCTCCCTTTACCTCAACCATCAAACATGAAATAGGGAGCATGTTAGAATAATTTAAGAGTGAGATGTTGCAGGCCTTTACCTTGTAAACGGATACCATGCAAATAAAAAATAAGCAAGAGGAGGAAGAAAAGGCGTTGGTTATCATTTTCCCTAAATGCAGCAAGCGACATCCCAAAAATGAGTGCCCAATGAATGTGTTGACAATGCTCTACCTACCAAAATTCAAGGGGTCTCCCTGATATGTGGTCCCAACTAGAGCTCACACCATTTGGGATAGGATCCCCATCCAGAGTATGACCTGATTACCATTTTATTAAATATTTTCCTTGGCTCTAACTATCAGCAAGAGATAGGAGTGCATATTTTCCTTCGAAAAGAAAGTAAGTGTGCTTGGTGAGTGTTCAATTGTAGGTGTGTCAAGGTTCTTCTATTGTAGAGGGAAAATGAAGTGAGCCTCTAAGATAGAGGTAATAGTACCACTCTGGTAGAAACACACACAAAAAAGATATATTCATATAACATCCAAAAGAATAGTCCACAAAGATGTGATAGACATTGCAAGCATTACAACACATTCTCAATATGATAAGCACTAAAATAACTGAAATAGTGAAACTACGTTAGTATAGGTGAAAAAAAACATGAATCATAAACATTCACATAATACTCTTACAAACATTCATAATCCATGCATGAATAACGTGCTAGTCACCAGGCTTCATATATTAATTAAAAGTCCCAATACACATGTATACAATGAACACCACTAGCTCCAATAGTGGAGCGTTGGAGCCACTACTTACTCCCCAAAAGAACTAGCTTGTCTCTCTGATGCCTTGCAGGAGAAGCCAAGATGAAAAGTCCCTTTCTCATATAATTAGGGTGTATATAGAACCAATGGGGTGATGCTTCACCTCCCTTGTGACTCTTTGACTACCCTCATGACTGTTTGACTTCTTATGACTTTTTGAATTTGCATGAATCTTCATATTTTGTACATGTCCTTTGGACTTCCACTTTACAATAAATTTTGAATAGGAATTTACATAATCCACAAAAGTGATGTGGCATATGTTGACTCATGACATGGCATGAGAATGACACTGATGACATGGAAATGTTAAGTAAATCTTGCTACTTCTTGATATGTGTCTTCTCAAGAATGTTCTTTCGTTCACTTCCATATGACTTTAGAGATGAGGAGTCTTTGGTGATATCATATCTTGAGTAGTGGTTGCAAATTGGTGTCCCTTTGCTTCCACCCGATTGATTCACTTGCATATTCAGCTATAGAGGTGTCTTCTTGCATGTTCTTGTTCTCCATCCCCTTATTCATCATCTTGTCATGGTATAATAGAGCACTTGCGTCTGCAATTCATTAATGACAAGATGACATCAATTCGATAAACCCTTAGTCTAACATGTTTCATGACAATCCAGTGACTGAGCCAGAACTAGGTTGCAGATTGAGGGAGATGCTAAGTGACTACGCAATTTCATAGCTTAGGTAGTTAGGGGTTAGGCTTGAGCCTTGAGACTATGCAATGCGCAGTTCAGGCTAGATTGAGCAAGAAAATTGTGTAGTTGGGGAGCTCAAGGAGCCAGGCTAAGGGCTTGAGCATTGATTATGCCAAATGCACAGTTTTGGAAGGAAAAGGAGGCCAGGAGATTGTGTAATTTCACAACTTAGGAGCTCAGGGCTTGGGATTTAGGATTGAGATTGTGTAATGTGCATTTTAGGCTTGGGTGGAGGGCATGATTGCATAGTTTTGGAGCTCAGGGATCGGGCTTGAGGACTGAGACTACGAATGCACATTTTAGGCTTGGCTGGAGGGAAAGATTGTGCAGATTTGGAGCTCAAGGGATGGGTTTGAGCATTGAGACTACTCAATGCAAAATCCTAGGAGGCAGGAACTGTGCATTGCACAGTGTCAAGAGGAAAGGTTGTTTCTTGTGGGTTGGGATTGCACAATGTGCAGTTCAAGGAGGCTGGATGAGGCTAAGTTGCTTGGTTGAGGGGTTTTTTTGAATTTGACTGTGTGTGGTATCAATGAAGCTAATGTGAATAGTGATAAGACTTGACTATGATCATGCACTTAGAACACTTGAAGACACAACATAGGCCATCTAGAACATGAGAATAACAAACTTCCCTTAGTGCGAAAACTTTGCGACAACTTACGATAAGTGTGACACCAAAGATACACTTTGTGATGAACATGGTGACACTTGTGCGATAATGCTTAAAAATTTTGCAAGTGAGTGCGATATATGTTTACATGGTAATGTCAACTCATTTATGCAAAGATTACCCCTTGAAACCACCAAAACAAGCTTTTGTACAATGTAACACTTGACATGCGAAAAGACGACCCTTTGATTTTCTTCCAATGGGACAAAAACACTTAGCAAAATCACAATGCAATGGATCTCAATGTTTGCAATGACAGTATGAAAGGTTGAGGTGGGCTCTAAAATTTGGGTGTAGGCCAAAATTTTGGAGGGTGTTGTAGCAACGACAACATTTGGTGACACACTGGTAGAATTCCAACTTCTCTATCTTGGTTAATTATTTTGTGCAGGGTCTTAGTTCTTCAGGGAGTATTGATTCATCATACAGATCACTTTGGCTTCCCCACTTACCCTATGAATAAACATGGTCCCCTATGTTCCATCTCGTTTGAACACAAACATAATATCAATAATATCACAATGTTTCGAATCAGAAAGGGTACTATAGTTCGCGAGCTTTATATTTTAATAGTATAGTTTTTCATCTCTATTATTGCTTCGCTGCTAGCAGGCCTAGATAATACCTTGATGGAGTCACCACACAAAAACAAAAATTGCTCTATTGCCAACAAGCTTGGACAATACCCCAATGGAGTTGCTTGCTTCACCTCTCTATGCAGGAAGCCTTTCTCTTCTTTCTCCTTTATTTATATATTTATATAGGAATGTGCATAGGAACTTATTCATTTCATGGGTGGAAGAGGGATCCCGACTTATTAAGAGCATGACAGGTTTTTCCTTCAAAAAATCATATAGATACCTCTTATTTAGGTTTTATCGTTTAGGTTTTCCCCCTTTTCCTCCTCTACTAATTGAATAAGTGTGAAAACATTGAAACATAAGGAATCAAGTACTAGCATAAGGTTTCCAGAATAGAAACATGTATTATGGTTCGAGACAAAAATCTTCTTACGAACGTATTGTATTTCCCTCAGAACATCATTGGCCAAAAGATGTAACCAACATAAAGAAGTAGGATTGAGGGTAAGCCAAATGTTGTAGTGTCACAAGACTCTTTTCAACTCAACCACATGCAAAGAATCCAAAAAACACATTCACACATGACGCTTATTTACACAAAGGAAAATAAACACAAGACCAATCAAACAAACTAACAAGAAAACAAACTATGTACATAGGGAAGGGCACAACCCCAGATCATCATTTAAAATATTGTTTTAAATCTTGGCCATTAACAGGAAGAGAGTCAATCTTCCCATCTAGATATTGAAGATGATATGTGTGTTGGCCAAGATTTTTGTGCATAGTGAATGGTCTGATCCATAGGGATTGGAACTTAGTATGTTTTCCTTTGTCCTCGTGGGATTTGTACCACTTTAAGGCTAGGTCACCCACATTGAATTCATTTTTCCCTACAAAATTCTTGTTGAACCACCTCTTGATATGACTTTGGCGAAGATAAATTTTTTCTTTTTCTTTTTGTCTTTCTTCCCATAGCTTGTGGAGGGTATCTATTGTACTTTGAACCAATAAGCATGGCTTGCCCTAGGATTCTTGTGAAATTTGAAGGGTAAGCAATTAGATGTTCGAGGGTAGGATGGCTTCTTTTCAATACACTAGGAAGTAAGGAGACATATTCACTGAAGGTTTTGGCATGACTAAGTAAGCCCATAAGAAATTCACCAAAGTAGAGTGCTAGTTCCTCTGTTTAGAGGAAAAAATATTCTTAATAATGCAGGCAAGGTTCTGATTAGTGGACTCATCAAGACAATTTCCCTACGGATAATAAGTAGCAAAATGTTTCAATACAATGGCATTTTCTAATCCAAAATCATATAATATTAATGATGAGAAGTATGTTTCATTGTAAAAAATAAGTGAATCCAGAATGGCAAACCTGGAAATGATATTCTGCTAAAGGAAGTTGATGACTTACTGATCATTCACGTGCTTGAGTAGAACCGCTTCTGCCCATTGCGTGAAGTAATTCATAGCAGTGAGAATATAGTGGTGTTGCTTTGACGAGTGCAGAAAAATCTTACTAATAACATCTAGGCCCCATTGTTGTTACACTAAATTTTGTCATCATGACTATCAATCTAGATCTCTCGATATCTGATGAGTGTCTCAAGTGAATCCCCTATGAAGCTTGAAGTAAAACAATACCAGGGACAAAAGGAATTTTGGGTTGCACTGCTTAAAAACCATTTTTTAGCATCTATGCATTTTTCCTATCCATTACATGCACATGTGCAATTTTTACCATTGTAGCCTGCACAATTATGTGCATTGTCTTCCAATATAAATTGCACATTCCTGTTTACGCAAATAAAAATAAAAAAAACAAATTCTAGAATCTTTGATGGAGGAATCTTATCCAAATTGGAAACCTCGAACTACTACATACCTATTCCTCATCCCTTGGTTCATGGAACAAATATCCTCCTCTTAAGCATCATATCCTTTACGAAGAGGAAATAGAAGCCTCCTCCTCTTGCCTATAAATTGAGCACAAGACTAGAGGATGAGGGGAGACTTGGATTTGTAAACTTATGCTACTGATTTTGGCTCTGAAGAGATTTTCATCAAGGGAGGGAACAAAGACCATTGGAAGAGGCTTGTGATATCAAGGCAACCACGTTGTAATATTTTTATCCTTTGAATTTAATACAAATTAGCTGTTCTTTCCTAATTGTGTCTATTTTGATGTTATTTACAAGACTCATTGATCACTTGCATAGTTTATAACTAATTATCGATTCAACTATATGTTGTATGTTAAGGATTTAGTTTATCTTTGATTTTATATGTGAGATGCTTTGATACCTTTGAATGTTTTTGTCTATGCAGATCCATTTTGGAGCTTCATGGAGAAGCTATGGAAAGCATTCAGAAAGCCTCTAAGGAATTGAGAAAAAGATGGTTGTGGAAATCACTGAAAGAACTTCTACAAGCACATCACTAATAGGTAAGTAATTCTTCACATACTAAATGTTTCATGTTTTAGTTATAAGCTAAGGAAAGGTATTAGTTCTTTTGATGTTTGTTACTAGTTTTGTTGGAAATCTAGGGATATCCTTCTTATCTGCAATAAGTGATTTTTCTGCCTAAAAAGTTAGCAACCATACTAGGGAATGCGAGTTCTCCATTGTGTCCTACTATGACCCTTGACACCTTTAGACCCTTTTAAGAATTGAAATTTCTGGTTTGAGATGTTTGTTTTTATTTTTTCTTAAGTTTTTTTAGGTCTGTGCAGTTTTCCTTTAGTAATAGAGCACAAATTTGCGCAATTGTCCTTTAGTAACAGAGCACAAATTTGTGCAGTTTTCTATGTTGCACAGTGCATATGTGCACTGAATCAAACCAGTTACTTGCACAATCCTATATTTTTTTTTAAAAGCTAGGGTTTCTTTGATTTAAGTCCAGATTTTTTGTTTTTATGTTTTCTTAAGCTTGTTTACAGTCTTATAGAGTCATTGCCAATTTGATTCGGTGTTTTAAATTTTCTTTTTGATAAATTCTTAATTTGATTTCCTTTGGTCATTACTCAAAGGTTTGTCTCAGTTTCTTAACAATTTTTTCATGTTTTTGCTTTCATTTTTGCAAAAATCCACCCCCCTTCAATCGCTTTTGGGGGGGGGGGGGGGGGGGGGGGGTGTCTGAATTGTGTATGAGTGTTAATTTTCTTTGAGTGTCATCACTTTTGATCTTTGGAATTTTCACCCAATTTCCTTTACTTACACTTGATTGGTTCTTTAGTTACATTGGTGAAGGAAAATAGTCTTGTTGTTCTTTCGCTGATTTGGAATCATCTTATGTTTGTTTTGAAGAATTCTCTTGCATAGATTACATTTTCATAGTTAGAATTATCATTTTCATAACATGAATGGAAATTTTGAATAGATTACATTTGTGATAACAAACACTAGAATCTTGCGGTAAGGAGTAAATCTATTTATTATAGGTTGGCTCTAGGAAGCTCCCCTAACAAAGGAGTTAAGCACGAGATCATATCAGACCCAATAGAGTGATCAACCTTACTTCATTGGTTATGGTAGAGTGACTTACACGTATTACAAATAGTGCCGAAAGGTGCTTGGGAGTCACTTGAAGGTAAACCTCATCTTAACCATGTTGAAGAAATTTCAAGGGGATTGAGCTTTGTTACTCTAAGCTTGCGTGTACGTCTAATCTGCAACTATCCCCCTAGGTTAAATTGTCATAATTGGTTACCTTAGATACCATAATATTAGGGTTATTACCTAAGGAGATGATGGAGGGGAAGTCTATGTTGTACCTAGAACATACGTTGGCTAGACTCACTTGGACCTTTTTGGAGGGTATTCTTCAGTCAAGATGGCATAAGTGAATTTACTTGCACCAGATCGTGTTCATTAAGCAGGTTTTCAGCGTAACTGGTTCCACCTGCTCCATCTTTATTCACTTTTCACATTGATATCTGCAATGTTGGATTTCATCACATACTAGTGATTTTTTTGTGAAAAGTTTGTTTGCACGGTTTGACTCCTTAGATTTACTAGCATGTGTTATTTTATTGTTTTTAGTTTTTACACACCTTAGGTGTGGATTGTGAATATTATTTAAATTCTTAATCAAAATTATTTGAGTTGAATCTAATGGAAACAATTCCAGAAGTTACCAATCAAGGAATCCATTTTAATGGGAATCCTAGTACTTTTCCTAGCCTTGGGAATGTCGGTCCTCCTTATATGGCTATGTTGTCACTTCCTGGATTCATGATAGGTTTACCAGTGTTGTTTTTTTAAACTTCTCTAGTCCCAAATACTCAAACTGTACCACCTCAAGCAAGTTCTCTATCTCAACATCACCAACATCATGTTGATGCTTTACCTTCTTCACCCAAAATGTCCTCCTCCCTTTCTTCTTCTTCACTTCTGAAAAGACTTGATGCTAGTAACTAGGTGACTAAGAAGAAGAATAAAGGGAAGAAGAAGAAGAAGCAAGATAAGAAAAAATTCAACCAACCAACCATGGTTGTATGTATTGGTAATGTTGAGGAAACTTTTGACATGCATTGCAAGCCCAAATACCCTTGCAAGCTTTGTAAGGGTGGCCACTTCCTTATCAATTGTCCTAGTATTCCTAAGGTGTTGGAAGTATGGTCAAGAAATTATTATCAACTTATTGTTGATCCATCAACCAGTGATTGTTAGGTTCCAAGGAAAAAGGGTAAAGTTAGGTTTCCTTGTAGGTTATGCGAAGGGAGTCATCGAACTCATCTTTTCCATCACATGGATGAAGCCTCAATTTTTTTGGAAAAACTTACTATTTCACAGCAACTACTTCTAACTAGTTATCATAAACTTTCTCCCAAACCACCGCCAATTGACGAAGTGATTGATCTAATTCCAAGTACAGTCAATCCCACTCTTCCATTAGAGAGTGAAACACATATCACTTAGGTTAATGAACCATTGGTTTATCAAGTGGTCGAATTGATTCCACATTCAGTCGGTCCCATTCTCACTTTAGAGAGTGAAATTAGTACCACTTAGGTTCATCTTATTATTTCAGATTCTTCTACATCAGGGGACATTTTATCTATTTCTACAAAACCCTATCCAAGTACTGGGATTATTTCCTTTGATTGGAGTAGATTGAAAGAGCCTTGTCTCCATTCTTCCACCCCTTTCCAAATCATTGTGAAATATTATGGTAAGAATGTACATTGGACAAATGTAGATGAAGGTGCTTCTGTTAGTGTTCTATCCTCAACTTCTTGGCAAGCTTTGGGTTCCCCTTAGCTTGTGCCTGTTACATAGAATCTATTAGATTTTAATAGAACCATTAGTGAACCTTTAGGGATCCTTCCTAAGTTACTTATTACTCTGGAAGGAAAAACCGTGTGTATTGATCTCATGGTAGTCCAAGGCCCATTGGATTTTAATTTTCTCCTTGGGCGAGACTATCTCTATGCCATGAAAGATGTCATGTCCACACTCTTTCGAGTGATGTCTTTCCCTCACAATGGAAACATTGTGACTACTGACCATCTTTCATTCGTTGGTATTGATTCGACTACCAGTGATCTATCATCTCTTAATGTTCCTTATATGCAAGTGGTATCTACCCCACCACGGGTTAATTAGGTGAAAACCAGTCCCATGTTTTCAGTTACTGATGTAAGCAAGCCTCTCACTATTTTCTTGACTTATTTTGACTAAGATTTAGTAATTGACATGGTGAGATATTCAATGGGGATTGAACCCTATTTTCTTATCCCTATTGACTCCCTTGACATGTGTTCCTTCCAGAGAACTATTATTCTTTCTAATGAATACCTCATGGAACCCATAATAAAGGAGTGTTCCTTGGCATGTGTTTCTTCCAAATGGAAGCCATGTTCAATATCCCCATGAGGATGGTTCTTTTACTGTGTCAACCTCATTAAAAAATGAAACAGGTCACCATGAGGATGGCTATTTTACTATGTCAACCTCGTTAAAAAATGAAACAGGTCCTTATGAGCATAATTCCTTTTCTTGTGTCAAGCCCGTTAAAAATGAAACAAGGTTCCATGAGCATAATTCTTTTTTCTTGTTTCAAGCTCATTAAAAAATGAAACAAGTTCCTATGAGGATGGTTCTTTTACTGTGTCAACCTCGTTAGAAAATGAAACAAGTCACCATGAGGACGTAATCCCGGACGTAAAAAATGACATGTCCCTATGAACATGGTTCCTTTTCTTGTGTCAAGCTTGTTAAAAATGAAACAAGGTTCCATGAGCATATTTCTTTTTCTTGTGTCAAGCTCGGTAAAAAATGATTCAGGTGCCTATGAGGATGGTTCTTTTACTGTGTCAACCTTGTTAAAAAATGAAATAGGTCCCTATGAGCATAGTTTTTTTTCCTGTGTCAAGCTCATTAAAAAATGAAACAACACCCATGAGGATGGTTCTTTTACTTTGTCAACCTCGTTAAAAAATGAAATAGGTTCTTATGAGCATATTTCCTTTTCTTGTTTCAAGCTCGCTAAAAAATGAAATAAGGTTCCGTGAGCATAGTTATTTTCCTGTGTCAAGCTTGTTAAAAAATGAAACAAATCCTCCCCTAATTAACTTGAGTCTTTCACTTGATCTCATAAATGAACCTTCATTTCATCTACCTATTAGTAACTAGTAGTCTACTCAGGCGAATGAAACAAATCTTGGGGGTCATGTGCCTATGTCGTTATGTTGGAGGCATGAAAACCACTCTGAAGCAAAAATTTTCTCTATTTCAAATTTGTGTAAAAATGAAAGCTATCTCAATCACAATTTTCCTATGTTTCAATCTTGTGTAGAAATGAAAACTATGTCAAGTCCATGTCTGTTATTATTTTCAGGACTCATTAAACTCATGAAAATCCCAAGCTTCTTTTGCTATCTTTACACACTCGTAAAATGTACATGAAAATGTTGAGTTATTTCCATCTTTTCATGCTTGTTAATTAAATTGAAAGTCGGTGATATGAGTAAAATTTTATTACTTTTTCGTCCTCTTAATAATTATGAAAAAGAAAAACCCTGGAGTTACCTAAACCATTTTTAGACTCCCTAAACATGAAAAAATTGCCGAGTATTTGACTATTCAAACTCGTAAAAGTAAATGAATAATCATCTATTCAGTATAAGTTTAACACTTTTACGGACTGAACTAGACTATTTAGGAAAAAGGAATGCTTTATTCAAGCATGTCTAAGAGGTTCTCTTGGGTATTATTTTCTACCTTTTCAAGCCCAAGGGAAAAATTATGAAAAGGAACCTATGGAGTTTTCTATTTCTCCTTTTTTTCAAACTCTCTAAACATGAAAAAGGACTGAGTTATACCTTTGCTAGACTCGTTAAAAGATTAAACAACATAGGACTCATCAATCATGATGAGACCGAACCACTCCTTCTTAGGGTTCCTTAAACATACTCAGAGGGATTTTCCAAAGGATGAACTTAAAGGTGGCAAGAATATGTTATCCTCCTCGAGCTTGTGTAAAAATAACAGGGTACTTTCCAGTAATGGTGGGGGGAAATTTGGAATGAACATTTGTTTTTGTATTGTAAGAAGGCAATATGTTTCTCCTGAACATGACACTCTGTCAACTTTGTGTCTGGGTTGAGAAATCCATTTGTCTCACAGCTAATGATACCTCATTGAAAATATTTAGTTTTCTTTTGGGTATTATTTTTTAGACAAATGCTTCCAAGTCAAAATGTCGTGTTGCCAATATGTTCAAGAGAAGTTCAACCTCAGTTAAAATTACCTTGAGAATCATAACCTTCAATCACGTTGGTCATCCTTGAGTTAGTACTAAATCACTCCATTTTTTTATTCAAAACTTAATACCTGTTTTGTGTTGTTGATGGTGGAATCATCAATGCCCTCCTACAACGAGACACTTCCTGTCGACGTCAGCTCATTATCCAATAAGTTGACTTGGAAACCCCCTTTCAGTACCTTGGAGTCTTCATGCCTCAATGGTAGGTTTCTCACTTTCAACAATAGGTTCTCATCATTTCTTGCGATCGAATGATTCTATGAGTGTTTGAATTCAAAACATCTTTTCACACTTAATAGATTTTACTGGAAGTACCTTGAGAGCCATTGTCATTATTGGTGGTTTCTCTCACACCCATTAATTAGGTGGTTTCTACCATGTTCGACTTCAAGACATTTACTCACATCGTTAGATTCGCACATCGAGAAATGGAGATCAAGACCCTGGATCTAGTTTCATCCAACGAGGCTGCGTGGAGTTATTAAATAATCATGATTGTAAACATAGATCCATTTATGGTTGCGTCCATATTGACATGGACCTTCAGATGTATTTCCATATTGATTCTTTGAGATACTTGTACTCTGAGTATGTGAATGCCTACCTTAGTGATGTTTATATGAAAGCATGATATGGTAATACTTGATTGTTTGTTTCAGGTCTCCAACCAATTGGTCTCTAATCTGCCCCTTTGACATGATAAAGTTATTCAGTCATCATACATCTTTTCTAGCTTTTCACTTTAGGGGGCAATCCGTTACACTAAATTTTGTCACCATGACTATCAATTTAGATCTCTCTCCATCCAATGAGTGTCTCAAGTGAATCCCATATGAAGCTTGAAGTAAAACAATACCAAGGACAAAAGGAATTTTGGGTTACACTTCTTAAAAATCATTTTTGAGCATCTGTGTAGTTTTCCTAGCCATTACTTGTGCATGTGCAATTTTTACCATTGTATCCTATGAAATTCTACGCACTGTCTTCCACTATAAACTGCGCAATCATGTTCACACAAGTAAAAATAAAAATAAAAATTCTAGAAGCTTTGATGGAGGAATCTTATCCAAATTAGAAACCTCGAACTACTACATACCTATGCCTCATCCCTTGGTTCATGGAACTAATCTCCTCCTCTTAAGCATCATATCCCTTGAGAAGAGGAACTAGAAACCTTCTCCTCTTGCCTATAAATTGAGCACAAGACTAGAGGATGAGGGGAGACTTGGATTTGTAAACTTATGTTGTTGATTTTGGGTCTGAAGATTTTATCATCAAGGGAAGGAACGAAGACCATTGGGAGAGGCTTGTGACATAAAGGCAACCAGGTTGTAAGCTTTTTTTCCTTTGAATTTAATACAAAGTAGTTGTTCTTTCCTAATTGCATCTATTTTGATGTTATTTGCAAGATTCCTTGATCACTTGCATAGTTTATAACTGATTGTTGATTCAACTATATGTTGTATGTTAAGTTAATGATTTCATTTACCTTTGATTTTATATGTGAGATGCTTTGATCCCTTTGAATGTTTTTGTCTATGAAAATTTCTTTTGGAGCATCATGGAGAAGTTGCAGAAAGCATTGGGAAAGCCTCTAAGGCATTTAGTAAAACATGGCTATTAAAAGAACTGAATGGACTTCTACAAGCACATCGCTAATAGGTAGGTGATTCTTCACATACTACATGTTTCATGTTTTAATTATAAGCAAAGGAAAGGTAGAAATTATTTTGATGTTTGTTACTACATTTTGTTGGAAATCTAGGGAGATCCTTCTTGTCCGCAAGAAGTAATTTGTCTACCTAACAATTGTTGAGATGGTTCTTACACAACGATAGGCTGCAATGGCGTGGCTGAATTATTTCCTCGGCCGGCACACTTCTGACAATCCAGGCACTTGCGAGCATATTCACGAGCATCTTTTAATAATGTTGGCTAATAAAAACCAACCCACATATCTTTGTTTCCCATTGTGTCACCCGCAAAGTGTCCCCCCACTGGTCCATCGTGGAGATCATGCAACACTTTCTCTTAATCATGTGCTTCCAAGAATCTACAAAATGCTCCATTATGGCGCTTTGTGAAAATCACCCCATGCACCAAATGGTAAGATAATTCTTTTAATATGACCACCTTCTTTTGTCGTGCGGATAAGTGAGAGGGCAAAGTTCCATGCTTGAGATACTGGTCAAAATCTGTGTACCAAGAGTTTGTGATAGTAGTGGGGGGAGCTCGCTCAACATTAGCCATGTTGATTTCCTACTCCCATCCAGATGGATCATCTTTTGTTTCATCCACTGATTCTGATACTAGTCAACATAGACCCTGGACCTTGATAATGTGAATTGGTTTGAATTCTAATTCATACTTTTGCAGACTAGTCATCCAATTCGCTCTTCTCTCACCCAAATCTTGTTGGACAAACAATGATCTGACCGCTAGGTGCAGAACAAAGATAATGCAATGATTCTTTAAGAGATAATGCCATAAGTGCTTTATCACATTATAAACTGCATATTCCTACTTATCAATGGCAGGGTAGTTAAGTCCAGGTCCTTATAGACTGGCACTCATAAAAGATATTGACTGCTCAGTGTTTTGATCGTATTTTTGTGTAAGTAAAATGACAAGTGAAGTATCAAAAGCGAAAGTGTAGAACATAAAATATTTGTTGAAATCTAGGTTGTATAAGGCTAGTGCTTCTATGATAAATTGTTTGATATGAGATAACACATATTTTTCAATTTTATCCCACTTTTATATTGCATCCTTCTTTACCATCTCCTGCATAGGTTTGACAATTTGAGCATAATTAGGGATGAACTTGCACAGAAAATTGATTTTCCCCAAGAAGGACTGCATGGATTTGTTGTTCATTGGGAAAGGGTCCACTTTAATCCCACTTTTCAAGATAATATGGCCCAATATGTTTCCCTTGAACAGTGAAAAATATACTCTTCTTGGGATTAAGCGATATCCCATACTTTCGACATCGCTCGAAGATTTGCTTCAAATGGCATAGGTGGTCAGATCTATTCTTTGAAAACACTATGACATCATAAAGATACACCACCATACTCTTTTTGATTAGTCTGTGAAATTCGATGTCCATTACACGTTGAAAGGTTGCACTGACGTTAACTAGCCCAAATGGCATTCTTCTATATGTAAATGCGCCCCATTTCATCCAAAAAGTAGTCTTAAGTTTGTCAAGCTCTGAGACCAGAACCTGATTGTATCCAGAATAAACATCAAGCAAAGAGAACATTTCTAACCCCAATATTGTCTGCAATATATGTTCCATAGACGACACGGGGTAGTTTTCTTTGTCCGAGGCTCGATTAATATTTTGAAAATCTACGCACAAGTGTATTTCCTCGGACTTCTTCCTTACTGTGACCAGATTAGATACCCAAGTTGAATATCACACTTTATAAATGATCTGAGCATCCAACAACTTCCTCAACTCCTTCCGAATTAGTGACTCAAGCATTGGATGTACCTTTCACAACTTCTGTTGAAAAGGCTTGACCCCTTCCTTTATTGGGATAACGTGCTGGATTATTCACATGTCGTAAGTTTTGAGCTCATCGTATGTCCACGCAGAAAACATCTCGGTACTTCTTGAATAAGTGGATGAAGGCTTGTTGCTCTTGTGGTGTGCAACAAGTATCGAGATTAACAAACTTTAGATCTTTCTCTATTCCAAGATTAATCTTCTCATGCGTCAACCTTGAACTGTGGGTCTTGATGTTGAATGACACTCCAAAGTGATTCTACAAGTCATACAACTTTTCTAATGATACCATGCCCTTCAGAATGGAGTTCTCCTTGTTCGTGCAAACTGCATCTTGCAATGCTTTTTCATGCTCGTCTTCATCAATAGATACATCTTTGAATACATTAGCGTTCACCATGAAATGAAGTATCTATTGGTCATCATTAAAAATGCGTAAATTAGTGATGTTATCAAGGAAAAATGGTTTATAAAGAATTTCAACAGGAAAACTGTCCCCAAGTGGTGAGAACCTCGTAGCAGCATTTTCTAATGCATCTGTAGTTGTGTTAAGCATTCTAGGAACATATATGATATTAAAGGCTTGGAATTGAGAAATTAAATGCCATACCTGATGTTGATAGATTTTCAAATTAGGTGACACATAGTGTATAGTATTGCGAATTTGCCACATGACAATCTTTGAGTCACCTATTGGTTTAAGAACCCCAACATTTAGGTCAATGGCCTTATGAAGCCTAGGATGAGTGCCTCATATTGTGTCATGTTGTTAGTGCAATCAAATTCCAAGTTACTTGAAATCAGGTGTTTCCTCTGTCATGGGTCTACTAAAACACACCTAGATCTAGAGCCCTCATGTGTCTTTGAATCGTCAAAAAATAGAGTCCAAACATCATACGTACAAGGGATACGCTGTAAAATAGTAGTACTGCTACTATGATATACTATACAAATTTCATTTGCACCAGTTGGACTAGGAAGGAGTTCCAACTATGTGTTTTGTGGGATTGGGGAAGGCTGAGTAAGGGAGCACCCTGGTTCAGTCTCCAAGAAGTAATTACCAAATATTAGATTTGTGAAAGCAACCGATTCATTTTTTCCCTCGAAGGGTGTGAAAGTATGCTTCATGTAAGGCTTTGAGTCTACTTGGATTTGGCTATTTCTGCCCTTGTACAAAATCCATAAATGTGACTAGTCAATAGAAAAATACCCCTGTAATTTGTTGGGACAATCTCTACTTAACAATACATTGTATGCTTCTAGGATCTCCAAAATTACTATATCTATACACTAGTGAACCCATTGATCAGATGATAGGCAAATAAGAACATTTTTGGGTTCACCAATCGCATGGAAAAGAGTCCTATCTAGATAAATGATATATGCATTTGTCTTATCCCATTTTTCATTGATTTTCTTAGCTACAAATAGCAGCATTACATGTACAGATGCACTGAGATCAACTAAGAAATTGTGCACATTTTAATTAAAAATTTTCAATGTTAACAAAAATTGAGGGAAAAGTGTGTTAGTATCTAATGTTAATGCATTAATTATATATTCCAGGTGACCAGAAGACTTACCATATCCCTTATAAAAAGAAGTGTTGTTACTAGACACAAGATGTTCAAGAGCGCGGACAAGTAGTTCCTGCTGGCTCACAATCCTTGTAAGTTTGAAGAGTGAAATGTTAGCATGGATTTTCTTCATGTCTTCAACTATATTATAATTAAGTGCAATGGGCATTACCAAAATTCCCGGAGGATTAACTTGATATGATACTTTCAGAATGATGGACTTTCTTTTACCGTTGATGTAAGCACTCTTTACTGTAGCAGTGTTTCTAGACTTTCTCTCAGTGTTTTGAGATGAGTTGAAAGGTGGTGCGATCTTCCTTAACAAATGTTATTTCAGTTTCTAACTTTTCAACTCTGGTTCAGAAAATGGACCTTTACTTCTCAATTTATATCGACCATTCTACTTTTGAGTTGGGTCCTCACTCAGTGGTTGCTTTTCAGCTATGTATACACAACTGATCATATTCACTGCATGCCGAACACCCACAGTTTCTTCAGTTGCAACAATTTCTTCCTTTTCTTCCACAGGCTCAATCTTCTCATCTGAAAGTACTGTGTCGATGATATGCACAACTAGAGCGTTCATGCTATGATGTCATTATAGGCATACCTTTTCTGAGTGATATTCTTGATGAAACGAAGAATATTGATCCATGCCCATGCTTTCAACACTCAACACGACGTTCAATACTTGTGCAGACTTGGATGGTTGATTGTTACTGCTGTTGGAGTTGGAAACCCTTCTCAAGAGGTTGAATTTAGGAGGCTTTCTGCTTACAGTGGCCACGCCTGACCTCCATTTCAACTCTTCCAACTCGTTGGACAGAGACTTGACGGTTCGGGTCAAGATTTCAAGATCAGTTGCTTATTTATCATTTGACTTACTTAAGGAGTTCTAAGACATTTTTCCCATGTCTTTGGAGTCCTTTGATGATTCACCTCCCACGATGAATCCAATTGCATGCAAGTCCTTTTAAACATCAATAACTTCTTTGTAATTTTCTACAAGAGGTCCTTTCACAGTTGTCTTCGTGAATTGTGCGATGCTTGTCGGTAAGAAAGAAGTGTAATAATCAATGGTGATGTAGTCATGAGGTTTTGTATCAGTAGGAAATATGTTCCATATATGATTGAACCTTTGATTAAAATCTTGAAATTTCTCTTTCTGATCCATCTTTAGATTTCCCGGCTCTTTCAATAACATGGCAGGGGTTTTCTCATCGAGAAACTTTTCAAGGAAAAACTTTTTGAACCCCTTCCAATTCTGGATTGAGTTTGGAGGAACAATGTGGTACCATACAACTGCTTTTCCATCTAACTTACAAGGGAAAAGTCTACATGCAACATCATCATATCGTACCTAAAAAATTTGCAGATGCAAGTAGAAGTTGTCTAAACTTCACTTTCACTGCTTTGTCAGGGTTGCACTTCATTAACAACTTTTTTGGGTGCCTCGACATCTTGTGTAAAACCCCCAATAGAGAAAGTGGGACCTGAGTCATCCAATCTAGATATGGGTCCACCATATCTTCATCTCTATGCTCCTCTTCGATAGAATCTGATGGATCTTCCTCTTCTTCTCCGGAATCTGGTGAATCTTCCTCCTCTTCTTTGTCACCACGTAACCCATGAAAAGGTCATCTGAGAGTACAACGTTATCTCCATCACCTCCATTAAAAGATGGAGGCTACCCTAGTTTCTTTGTGATTTATGTAGTCTCTGCTAACTCTTCAAGGGTGGCAAGAATGAGATCTGCGACAATCGAAACCACTATCCCAATAGGAGTGGTTGCATTTTTGTTTGGAAAATAAGGAAGATTGTGTACTCTAGGAATAATCCAATAACCTTTTCAAACTTACGGCTTATAGGCTAGATGGCTTGGATTTTCTCATAAGAGATTTCACAAGTTTGTTCAAGACCGGGATGAGAAGATCGACCAACTTCAGGAATATTAGCAGGGGAGGTGTTTGGAATATTTCTTCCTTATCGGAAGAAGTATGATGAGGGTGGGTGAGGTTATTAGCCATAAAAGTTTGGCTTCCATCCTTTTAGAACTGGGAATGTTAACAATGCTAGACTTGCCGACATTCAAGGGGTCTCCCCGATATGTGGTCCCAACTAGACCTCACACAGTTTGGGATAGGATCCCAATTCAGAATACATCACAGTTACTATTTTCTTAATTATTTTCCTTGGCTCTAACTTCCAACAATAGAGAGGGGTGCATATGTGCCTTCTAAAATAAAATAAGTGTGCCTAGTGAGTGTTCGATTGTAGGTTTGTCAAGGTTCTTCTATTGCGAAGAAAGTGAGCCTCTAAGAGAGAGGTAATAGTACCAATTGGGTAGAAACACACACAAACAAGAGATATTCGTATAACATCTAGTTGAATAGGTGGTGGGCTCCAATATTACAGAAATAATGCTGCAACTCCTGGGACTCCCTTCTTTACTCTTATCAACCCAGTAGTTCGTAACAAACTTGGAAGCGACGGTGTTGTATGCACAAGTACTAGCTCTTGCCGCAACTGTCACTTGGTCAGCTGGCACAAGTCCACTAGGGGCTCAAGCCAACTTCTATGAGCTCTTAGAAGAAGCTTTGTACCTGATGGATGGAAGCTAACTCAAAGGAAGCTGATCTACTTGCAGAAAGAAACTGAAGACCAAAGAGTAACATAAACCCTAGCAAACCCTAATTCTACTAGCTAGTCCTACTGATGCAAAGGAGAAGATGCAAACTATTGAAAAAGATGCCATTACTTCTACAAAGGTAAAATGCACATGCCTATGCTATCTCTGTCTGAAGAACACATCTTTTTGTATTTTTGATTAAGTTATCAGAATTATCATACATGTGCTTTTGACTGGCTTTTCACTGTGCAGGGGTGGATCAAGAGAGGGAAATGCTTGGAGAAGGTTGGGAAGGTGCAGAGAAGGTCTAAGGTGTCCCTAACACCCTTCCAGAGAATTTCACCAAGTTTGGCTATCCAGCAACCTCACTTGTGAGCTTCTACAGGAAGTCTGCAGGGGTTCTACAGGATGTTTCAGGGATTTCTACAGGATGTTCAGAAATTTCTACAGGATGTTCTAACCTTGGATTTTGGAGGATGGGTGAGTGAAAGAGGATGCATGAGTGGGTAGGGAGGTAGGGTAGGGGTCTGAGAGGACCCAGTGACTGATGGATGAAGTGATGAGAGGATGTGGAAAGCTAACCTGGCTTAAGGAAGGCTAAGGCAATGGAAGAGCAAGCAGGTAGGGGTACATGGACAGAAGAGTAGTTGTGAGATGAGAAAGCTAACTAGGAGATGAAGCAGCTGGCCTAGACGAAGCTTAGGTGGATGAGAGAAAGATGGATGTGCCTTGGACGGTGTGTACTTAACTGAATCAACCAAATCCTGCATACAATCAAAATCCTAGCTAGTCTATCCGAATTGTCAACGAAACAAATGAACAACAGTTTTATTTCCAAAGAGAACCATGTACAACACTTGATCAAAGAAACATCTAAAAAGGTCTGAACGCATGACTAACTTCTACAAATGAAACATTACACCAAAGATTGCATGGTCAAGCAAACTAGTGTTTTTGTTGAGTAGCACTGGTTCCACAATTCCAGCCCCTGGTCCAATAAGGGAGAGGTGAAACTGAGAGTGCAGGCAACCCTTTTTTGGAGCTTTTATCAATTCTTATCTTATCAATCTATTCTACACATCTGAAGCAATTCTATTCCTCAAAAATGACCTACTTAACCAATGCAACTAAATCTAGCTCAACAAACTTCGTTTCAAATGCATAAAAGAAAAATCACAGTGCTGAAAGGAAAGATAGCAATACAAATAAGGAGGCCCTAGGCTCTCAGGTTGGGCCCAACCCCAAGAGCTATGGCTCCTATAAAAAACTCAGAGCTGATATCAAATCTGACTGCTTCCCATTATCAAAAAATAATCATAAGTCAAGAGTTATGCCAATAATGGCTACAAAAGAACAAAACAGAGCTAGTAGCACGTAGTGCAGAATATGAAAGATTTTTTCAAAAGTCCTTTTCGAAGGCTGAGGCCTTAACATTTATACACTACGAGGCCCTAGCTGGCCTCCTAAATATATGGGACTTGGCTACCCAAACTGTGAGTGAACAGCTCCTTCCAAGAAATCTGTTTGGCTGCCTTCTAGATCTGGTGTTGGTGGCCTTTGGAGCTCGGAGTTGGGGGTGAAGATCCCGAGGGAGGCTATTTAATGCCATAGACAACCCTCCTACGAATCCTCAACCCAAGCTTGGCTGTCTCCTAGCCCATGTCTGCTCGGTTTTGCTCCAACATGTGTCAACAAATCCTGAAATGAGCACGTGTTAGCCACCTAGGAATAGTGACTACCCTTATTCGTACAAATGACATATACTAAAAAATAATGCATAAGTTATGAAAAATGAAGGATTGAACAAGGGTAGTTAGGCCAAATGAGCCCAAAATGTTACCAAATTTGGGGCTCATCATCACCCCCTGCTAAAATGATTGCTCATCCCTGAGAAACTAATCCAGCTCCTCGTCCTTCATTGCTTTAACCACCACTCTCACATCCCAGGCTTCTGAAGTAGTATCCTCCTCATTGTCATGGAACCCGGCCTTCCTTTCACTCCTCCCATTGCTTATGCTCTTCTTTTTCTGTGCTGCCTTCTACCAATCCCAAAGTAAATGTGGGCTTAGCTTGAGGCTGATCCAGCTAGCCTGGAGGTTCTGCATGGACTTCTTGTAGAGAGGTACCCGTACTAGGCCCTCCCTCATTCTAGTTGGAGTGTGATACTCCCTGATTTTGAGGCTGTGGGACAATGTGTTCCACCTCCGGGTGCAAGCATGAACACAATTGTCCCCTAATAGTCGCTCCATATCTTCGAAATGTGCTATAGCCTGAGCCTGCTGATCCATGAATTTTAGTAAAGCTTGAGGGTTGGTTGCTAGGTGTTGGTGGGCGGATATCAATGTAGTGGGGTCCCCTGGCTCTGCTCTGATTAACAGTGGTTCATGTAACTCCCGGTTCATAACATCTTTGACCTCTGTCGCTCTCTTTTCTTCGTGGTTTAACCATGAGGTAAATGCAATTAGCTGCATATCTCCCACAACTGGTTGGGATCCATGAAGTTACATTAGGAAGGGCCAAATTATGGAGGTAGAACTCTGATAGCTTGGCCTTGTCCTCTGAGGAGCTGCTGTTGCATAAATCTGTGAACTGCTGGGGGTTTTGGATCTGGGCGATACCCCTCTGTGCTAATGCATTGATCTGGAATTGCAGCCATTGGTCCCGTAGGTATAGGCGATAAGATTTGGCTGGCTACCTACATTGTAGAGCATCCATAGCCCAACTGGCCATGCAAGCCAGTTGTGCCTCTTTTTCTTGCAACCGCTGTTTGAGAGCTTGTATCTCTATGTTTGCTTGCAATTCCCTTTCCTGTAGATGCTGGTTTAGTTCCTCAGGACCAGCTTGCATTCCTTCTTTGCCTTGAGGTTCTGCTGTAGTGTCCTCTGATGTTGTGCCCCTTTCTTTCCTCTGTTCCTGTAGCTGCAGTTTGAGCTTCTCATTCTCTTCCTGTAGAAATACTCGCTGGCAGTTTCCCACGTGTTTGGCCATAGCTAATTCCCTTCTGGCCTCCTTGAGTTGTTCCTCCAAGGGGCCTATATCTGCTACTCCTTTAGATTTAGCTATCCTCATCCATGTGTGGGTCCTCACTCGTTCTTCCTCCAGCGCAAAGAAAAGCGGCACTGTGAATTTTTGTGGAATAATTTTCCCAGCCTCCAAAAAGTTATAATAAGAGCTCAAGCTGGGCTGGGGGCTAGGCTCCATAATGTGTTCTACCTCTTCTTCCCTTTGTGGTGATGTAGCTGCCTCCCCCTCCATTCTTTCGGTCTCCTTGAGCCTGGCTAATGTTTCCTGTAGAACTGCTTCAGCATCCTGTAGAGGGTTTTTGAAGCTAACCTTTCCATTTCTCTCTCAGGTACTTGTCTTGGGGCTCCCCCGCTCATAAGTGACTGATACTTTGGAGGGGGACTTCTCCTTTGGTGAGGTATGGGTGTCTTCGATGGTAATTGGGTCTTTAGATGGAGGTTGGGGCCTGCTGGTTTTAATTCTTACACTTCTCCTCGCTTTGAAATACAGAGGAGTCTCCCTTTTGCGTTTCTCCTTTGGCTTGGGAGAGGTACTTAGGGTGGCCAGCATAGCTGCTGCCTCCCGAGCAAGAATTTCGGCCGTCTTCTCCTGCCGTGTTCTTTTCTCAGGACTTCCTGTAGAAAGCCTGTAGTGGCTGATTTCTGACTTCTGTAGAAGTCGTTTTCAATTTTCCTGTAGAAACAGATGGCACCATTTTAGCCTGCTTGGCTGAGGGCTTTTTCTTTTTCTTTCAATTTTGCTGGGGTTGCCTTAGAGGTGCTCACTCACTGACATGGACTTTTTAAGTCCTTTCCACCCTGCTCTGTAGTCGTTTCTCCCTGGGGGTTAATGTGGTTTCGTCACCTTTGTTTTGGCAGCTTGTTTTTCCTCTTATTTTCCCTTGTGCTCTTTCTTTGGTGCTTTGGCCATGGTTTCTTGGCCTTTCTCTTTCTTCTCTGTTTGAATTGGTTCCTTCTCCTCGCTGCTGGAGGAGGTGAGCTCCTTATCCAACACTTGGATGTCATCATCCTTAGTCAAATTTCAGAAGGTTTCCCAGGAGAGAGGGACGGTATACGTGTGGAGTGCGTCTTCCACGAGGAGCTTAATGAGCCCATGATGGGCTATCTGATCTGGCGTCCCCTCTCTCAATTTAGTGGCACACTCAGTCTTGGACTGCAGGAGGAAGTAAGGGATGCTCAACTTTTTCTCTGAGGGTAGGTCCATTTGGTGCCTAAGTTCTGTGAGCAGCCGAAAAATGGTATCCATACACGATGTTGAATCGCCCTTGCACGTGATATACTTCATAATTTGGAGGCTGATCTCACTTCAGAACGGCTGTAGGCTAGTTCTTCGAACTCCATT